>JAOVVH010000038.1:5368557-5384085 GCA_028566435.1 Scorpiodoras heckelii
CCCTACACCATACTAATAAATTATTGTGGTCTAAAACCAGGTGTTTCAGTTTCATTGTCTAACCCCTGTATATATATTATAAGTTTTAATGAGTACGGTCAACAAAACAAAGATAGGCTAGAAAACAGAGCATAATACATAATCAAAAAGATGTATTCAAAAGCTGATGGCTTAACATTTAGTAAGCAATGCAAACAGTAAATAATTTGGATTAAAATGTTTTTTAAAAATACAATCATTATTCCAATACAGACCAACCGAAGAGACATACAGTATGTAATAGCTGATGGTCAAAAGTGTCTTCCAGTTGGTTATTATGTAACTATTGCTTAGAGCATAATTCAAACTATATATTAATCATTTATTTCTGCACCCTTTTCCATAAAGGCATATTTTATAATAATTAATCTCACAATAATTCCTTGACTTGAAGTGTTTTTATCCCCACCCCCCTCACAGAGACGTTTCTGTAGTATTCTGTGCTGGACTCTGTTCTTCATGCTGATGCTAATTGCGGTAATGGTGGCTGTCTGGATCTACCGACCATCAGTCAGGGAGCAGCTCCGTGAATTTTACTCTGCAGTGGAGGAGAGAGTGGAGGACTATCTAATGCAGACAGCGTCCGCACAACATGCGGGCTGCTTCAGACCTATCTGAGAGAAACACCATCACATTCACATGTGTATTAGGTTTAGGTTAATATTTATTGGTTGTATATCATATATTTATATAACATATATTTATTATGATATGAGCCAAAAGACACCATAAATAGTGCTCGTAAAAATGTTGCACAGTGTGCGTATTGTGTAGTATAGATTATGAAGTTATGAATTTGTACCCATAATCCAATTAGTTTAGTTCATTTTTTACATGTTGAAAAAGTGAACTATTTTATCCTTGTTTCAAAGTGAGGCCACGTATCCTTACTACATAATAAAGTTTACTTTGTATTCATGCTTTTTCTTAAATCTCAAAATAGTATTGTTCCATTTTAAGTTCAAATGTACAGATTTTGGTTGAATCAGTTCAAAAGATTTGAATAAAAGCCGTGTACAGAATTAAAATATGGTTGTCTGAAGTAATTTCAGTCGTGTGATTTTATCTTAAATAGCCCACAGAGCAATAAAACACAAGGACTGGATGGACCTGAATGGCCATTGTGTCATATTCTATTCCTCTCTTCAGCTTTCTAGACGGAGCAGCACTGTGCAGGATCACTGACACAGCTTATTTTAAAAGAACACACATGTACACACATTCACACACTCAAACAACACTGTCCCTCCCAGCATAGTTCCTGTGTGATCTAACCAGAGCCTTTTAAAAACATGGACTCCAAAAGTACAACTGTTACAGTATGTGAGGACCTGTCGCTTATGGTAAGTGCTCCATTTCTGTAATGTGACGAAAGCTATCATAGCCCATAATCAGGACTGTGTATTTGCCTGACCAATTATTAACTGCATGATGGGAACCAGGAAGTGCAATATTATATACCAATCTGTTAGTGCTTATGTAGCACTACTGCTGTTATTTATCACTTATGAGCTACAAATATGTGCGGTGGCCTAGAAAACTCCTTCACATGGTCAAATGTAGACATTTAGACATGTGAAAATATATAGTTATATATAGTATAGAAAACTACAGGAAATATTTTTTTATCTCTTGCATGTATTTGCATAAATACAGTTTTAAAAACTAGTTATCTCTAAAAGTGGAAAAGGAAAAAATTGCATTTAAAGAGGTCATTCTAAATCCACTAAAAGATGGCTTCAACCTCTGCCAACCTTATTAGGGAAATTAAGCCCTAATTAGGGAAAACATACTATTAAAATCATTTTAAAGAATCATACATCTATAGCAGGAAATGATGACTGTCACTTTTTTATTAGCTGTGTAACTCCCAACACTTGAATACATCATCATCATCATCATCATCATCATCATCATCATCATCATCATCATCATCTCTTCATTCAACTGTTCAGGCTAACTCTGATGGGACCAGCACTCTTTTCTGTTTGATAAAGACGAGGTGGTGCAGGATCATTACAGTTTGAGTACTGGTATCTGATCACAAACTGAATTGATTAGGCTTAGCTAGGAAGGGCTTAGACAACTTTAGGCATTTAATCGCACTGCATTTACAAACGCATTTGTTAAACTGGTTCCATAGAGTATATGATCTTTGCACACAGCAAGTTTAGAATGTAGCCAAAAATGTAAAAAGTCTGTTTTGTTAAAATTTTTTGTATATAGTATATTTGACTCAACAAATAGCATGATGAGTATTGTTTTCCGTTTATCAATAGGTGCCGTGAAAATGAGATCTCTCTTGCTGATATGCATCTTGGGAATTTGTCTCTTAACAACAGCACTTTCCCTGAAGATTTGCGCTTTTAATGTCCAAAGCTTTGGAGAAGCAAAAGCCAAGAACAAAAGAGTTATGGGGATTTTAACAAAGGTAAACCAAGCATAAAACCAATGGTCAACTATCAATAATGTATTTGGAAAGACATTCTATCTCTTGTTCCTTTCAAGTATGTTACGATCCTCATTGACATAGCATACTTGTGTAGGATTTGTTAAATAGTAGGAAGGATGTGGATACATGATGAGTATGGAAACTCACTAGCAGAGAGAGTTGTGGGATATTTTATTAAGTTAAACAGGAAAAAGGTGATGCTTCAGGCATGATCTTTCTCCAAAACATCAGTTATATTCAAATCCACTTTTCAGATAATTTCCCGCTGTGACCTAAGTTTGATTCAGGAGGTGCGAGATTCCAAAGGTGAAGCTGTTCCTGCACTACTTAAGAACCTAAACAGGTATATGTACTGCGGATTTACCCCAATGCGTTAAATAAGCAAATTCTTCTATTTATTTTTTAAATAATATTTTTATCATTCTGCCTAGGTATGAAAAATCTAATGTGTACTCACATTTAGAGAGCCAAAGACTAGGAAAGAGCACATACAAGGAGCAGTATGTCTATATTTATAGGTAAGATGGAATAAGCGCAGACAAAGTGCACAAAATAATTATCTATAAATATAAGATCCAGTCATGAGCATTGTTTAGCCTGGTCAAAACCTAGATGTAACTCCTAAGTTGTATTCAACTGTGTTGCTATGACCTCAGGAAAGATGTATTGCAGGTCCAAGAGCAAGTCTATTATCATGAACTTAAACAGACAGAGTTCAATAATACTGAAATGTTCTCCAGAGAACCATTCATCATAAGGATCCACTCACCCACTACCTGTAAGTATAATGGATTTTATTATATAATTAACCTATGATAAATAAATAGTTTGTACTTAGATTGAACTGAAGTTCACAAAGAAACCATTTTGTATGATGAAGGCATGTTGGGTTCCATACACTATATGGCTACAGACTTCCAGCAAAACCACACTGGCCTTGTAAATTTGAGCCAATGTGGGGACAGGACAGAAGGGGTTGGGGACTGACGTTTGAATTTTAGCCTGTAACCCCCTGACATTGTTATAAGCACCGGTCAGTCTTGGGTTAATTTGTCCCATGCAGCCAGTTGAGGCTCTGAACATGAAGTCCAACAGTCGCCCTTGTCCCCCAGCAGGGAACACAGTTGGACCTTGCTCCAGCATTAGTTTTGGAGGGGGCCAGAATTGGTCTGGCTGGCAGCAAATAGGTGCTGAGACCCTGGGCATGCCCTGTGCACAAGGGATGTTGCACTCTGTGGTAAGGGGCATTCTCGCAGCATTGTCAGACATTGTGTTGTCCAAAAATGACATGCCCTACTGATATCTCTGTGACTCCAGAGCCCGATGCTCTCAGGCATCTGAGATGGCCAGGCTCAATTTCCTGCAGTGTAGCTCTGTATGCATCCAGCAACAGTGTTTGGGAGAACCAAAACCTGGTGCATCAGAACTGCAATGAGATGACCATGCTCCTGGGTGATCAAGCCCTGTCTGTGGACTGTTGCCTCAACCACCTCTCTCACAGCTGGATCTGCATCTCCCTGCTGTAGAGATGATTCTGCTTCTAACAAGAGGTGAGCGATCATATTGTCAATCTGACCAATCCATGTTGCATGTTTATAGGCCCTGGCAATATAATCATCTGTGCACCTACATGCCCTGCTAAGGCAACACACTTGGGAGCATACTGTTTCATCTTTGGAAGCAACCATGGAAGCAACACAGGTATCCACCGAGGGCATCTGATCCAGGCCATACTAAGAGACATCAGCCATATTCCCTTTGGGACATGCAGTGGAAGTGGGGAGGGATTGGGCAGCTGCTGTTTTAAAAGCAGATTGACACACTTCAACAAAAGCATCACACTTAGTGATGAGGACAGGAGACTCCAGCAAGGAGTGCCTAAAGTGTGCACTAACCCCCATAGCTGGCTGTACTGATTGTAAGCCACATTGCGCCTGAGCTGAGAAAATAGTGGCCAGTAAGAAGTGAGGCCCACCTAAAGTGCTTACCCCACCCTTGTCGGAGAATACACTGAGAAAGGTGTACTCAATGGATGTGCAAGAGAGTGGAAAACCTGCTGGTCTCCCACTGAGATGAACAAAGAATCAGAGGGTGCAGTGGTAACCACATCATCAATATGTTCTTCACTAGGGACGAGACAGGGAGAGTGTTTGGTCTGGCACCTGCTGGTGGCATGCTGGGGCTGAAGATGGCACAGCAATGCTTCAATGTGAGTAACCGCTGTGGAAAGATCATCCACTCTTTTATTGCAGTGTGTCTTTAACCTGAGGCTGTGTGCTTAAAGGTTGGTTGGAGACTGGCGTTCTGGGCTGCAGAAGCAATAGTGCCTTTATTGACTAGCAGCAGGACAGCACAGTGTACGCACAGTTCTGTGAAGTCAGCCCCAAGGTCATCTACACCGAGGCAGGATGGCCATTCCAAGTGGCTATCCTTAATTTCAAGAGGCAGCACGCACGTGTTGCAGCAGGGAGCATCCATTGCAAAATACTGAACCGTGTTCTCCGAGCAGAAAACCTTGCGTTCATTAGGAAAACAGCCAGCTTCTGCTCCGAAGACACATTTCAGTATGTGAAACTCATGAGTGTACTGAAATATTTACCGGTACTATCAATGCCAACAAATACTGCTCCACATTACTGCATCTCCTAACATGGCGGCTATGAATGCATTTCCTAATATGATTTTCTTTTTGCAGTTGTGAAAAACTTTATTATCATTGGTCATCACTCATGTCCTAGGAAAGCCATGAACGAAATGGAAGAACTATTTGAAGTCTTTCAAGCTGTCAGAAAGAAGTGGAAAACTGAGGTGCCTTCGTACTTTTTTATTCAGAAAATAGATTCCTAAACATTTCAATATTACAAATTTAACATTAAGGATGTTTTCTGTTTTGTAACGTGACTGTAGAATGTGATGCTCCTGGGAGATCTGAATGCTGACTGTAGCTATGTCACTAATAAAGGCCTGAAGAAGCTCAGACTAAGGAATGATCCAAAGTTCCTCTGGTTGATTAAAGATGAACAAGACACCACTGTTCGCGACAACACACACTGCGCTTATGACAGGTCTACAGCAAATACCACAAGTTACATTCTGCAAACTCGGAGAAACCATCAGCAAAAGTTTTTCACTTAGTAGCTAAGACACATTTTAACGTCCATAATTAGCTAGTTTTGAGTTATTATAGAAGTGGAAGTCAGATTAATACCTGATAGCAAATGATATTAGCCTGCACTTACTACTTCATGTTGCCCAAAATGACAATATAAAGTTCATTTGGCTGCCAGTACAGTACAATTAGGCTCCTTTTAGCCCAAAATTATGGTATTAGGTAAGCATTTGTTACACTTCTTTTGCCATTAAAAATGCTAAAAGCTTACTGGACTTACCTTTTTCTCTGTTTCCCCTCAGGATCATTGTACATGGAAAAACACTGATTTCTGGGATTGTACCAGACTCAGCTCAACCTTTCAACTTCAAGATGGAGTTCAGTTTAACCGAACAAGAGGTATTCTACATTGTATGGGTTGCTACAAAACAAATAACTGATTGCACAATGTCACACTTTATTATTTTTTTTTTAGGCATTGGAAGTCAGTGACCACTATCCAGTAGAGGTTGACCTAAAGTCAAGTCATCAATACCACCTCAGGAATGAGCTCTGAACAAAAACCTGGTCTTTTAGGACCTTTTCATTTTACCCTTTCTTTGAATCCTTGACCTGATCCAAATTTTCCTCTGATGGCTTTTAATAAAATGTTGTGCCCATTTTGTTTGGTATTGCTTATTTTCCTTCATATAATACAGTCATATAGTCAGATTTTATATAAAAACAGACATTAAATCAAAACACAGTTATTTTGTCATAACTGAAAGATAATCGAAAGTAAAATAGCTAACCAAGAATATTTTATTTCTATATGATAAGACATGTTTAACCTTGAAGTGTGTATAAACCGAGGAATATAAAGCTCACCACCTGCAGACGGAGTTAGTGAAATGATGCAGACATGTTTGCAGACCTGTTTTTTGCAGCTTGCATGTACAGCTGTTCCTGGTACTGAAAGAGGATGTGCCTTTACTAGGCTACACAGTTGCGCACATTTGAAACCACAGATCGAATCAGATTTTATTCAACCAACAAAGAAAAAACAGGTAATTTAATACCTTTTTTCTTTTGGGCAGACGTATCAACATTTGCGTAATATCATTAATCAGTCCAATTTTTTTTTAACTGTAATCTTATAGGTTGGGTTTTTTTGTGTACGAAAAGTGTATGAAGGATGAAAACATTTTCATGACCTGATTTTGACAGGAAGTGACTGTGAGACAAAGAAGTAAGCGCTTGATTGAGTACAAATTTGTGCTCAGGGTATAAAGAATCACATGAAATTTGCCAAATGAGATTACAAGCTACAGTATTCAACAACGAAGATGGACGAAAACATTGTGGATTTGCTTAAGGATGCATTTTCAGGTAAGACTAGTGCAGTTTTATACAATTTGTGAAACTTGTGTCTCTGCAACGTATTTTAATTTCACTCTTGGAAAAAATTGGTTCAGTCTAAAGAGTTTTTCAGGCAATCCTAATTAATGAACCATTCAGAACCCTTTTTTTCTAAGAGTGTTTATGTAATCTAACTGTAATTCTGACTGGATATATTTTGCACATTATTGTGCCTCCTTTAGAAGTTGACATCGATTTTGAGAATCTACAATCAGATGAGGGCACTAACACATGTCAAACACAGCTGGTTATGGAGGAGGTCATGGATGACATGAATGGTGCTAGTAAACTCTGGACAACATCAGAGCGAGGCTCAGATGAGACCTTTACTAATGTTTATGAACATGAAGAAAGTGAAGTGAGCTCTGATAACAGTGAGATTGAATCGAATAACTCATTCACTATCAACACAGAGTCTACATTTTGCCTCTCTCATGAAATAGATAATGATCAGGTTGTAAAGACGATGATGACAGAAGCACAACAACTAAACCATACTGATGGCGAGTGCACTTCACAGGAAGGAAACATGCAAAGTGACTTAGCAGCAGGTGTTTCTAGACACGGACTAGTGACTAGATTCAGCATAACGGGAGATGACAAGGAGGTCAGAGAGGAGGAACATATGAAAACGTTTAATGTAGAATATCAGCCACAGGCATCACCTCCAATGTCTAGCGAGAGTCAAACACCAGAAGAGACATCATCCGAATCAGACGAAGAATTACCAGAGAACTACAGCTCAACAGAACAATCTTCTCAGTGTGAATCTCTTGGTAACAAGGATGAACCTTTTCTTCCACTGAATCCAAATATTGCTGATAAATCCTTTGTCAGAGATGACATGAAAGAGTTTACAGAGGAAGACCAAGAACAGATCGAGGAAAGCCTTGCAGATTATCCCTCGGATTTATCACACAGTGAAACTGAAGAGCCTGCTGAAAATGCTACAGTCCAACCTTTCACCCTCTTAGACATGAGCTCTAGAGATGATCTCACCCCAGACAGGATGGAAGATTTGTCCAATGCAGAAAATGTGAACTTGCAAAACAAAGAAAGTCCTGCCCTGGATCATAATTCTGGAATTAAGGACCTGGAGGTTCAGCTAATCTCAGCATCAGCAGACTTAGATCTGTCTTTCCAGAGTAGGCGCTTCGATGAAGATCGTGTGGGAGAATCATTAGCAAATGACAGAAACACAGAGGAAGACACCAAGCATAAGGAGGATGCTGGAGAGATGTTAAGTGATGTTAATGATCAAGTAGACTACATCAGTGACAGTAGTAGTGATGATGACAGCACAAACCAGGAAGAAACGAATTTTCTCTCATTAGTGATGCAGGAAGAGGAAAAGAATCATGATATACAGCATAACCACTCAGTCGAGGACATGGTGAGAAAAGATCATGATATTAGCTGCATATGTCCAGATACAGGGGACGAGCATGCTAACAGTCCTGAGAAACAGGATGTAGAAAATTTATTACTGTGTGATGGTGAGGAAAGAGGCTTCAAAATCACAAGCTCTATTTCACATTATGAGGAATCCAGTGCAGAACATACAGAGTTATGCTGGAGCACAGAATTGGTCCTGTCAGACCCAGCCATAAAAGACCATGACAAATCATCTTCAGAGGATTCAGCCCATGTAGGGGATACCAAAAATGTAGTGATTGAGGATTTGTGGTCCTCAACACTGCTGATGGATGAAGACTACCTGTGCTTAGATGAATATGATTGGGACCTGACTGGTGAAGATTTATTTAAGATAAATACAGGTGAAGGAGAAAACCAAGAGTACACAGAAGAAGTATTAGAGGATTTAGACATTGAAGGCAATGAAGAAGGGAATGAGCGGGACTGGGAGCAGGAGAAACCTAGAATTGAGGCCTTTTATCGATTCTATGGTGATCAGGCTGAACCAGAAGATAAAGTGGGTAAGTGCTACAGAGAACACACTTGCATTTTCCCAGGTTACCTCTCCAAAACCAATAAAATTGTGAATGGACTGCAAGTAAGTAAGCTCCTTTTACTCTCTTTAGGCAGGAACCATAAGGTTACCTTTCGTTTGGATCATGAATCTTCTGAATATGATGAGGAATCTGACAGGTAATGATATTTTTCATTAGTCCACCCATTATGTAAGGGATAATGCACAGTAAGCTGCTCATTATTGCAAAATAAACCCAGATATGCAGGGGTCCTTAATTACCCTGAAGGTTTTTATTTCGCAACAATATCCAGCACAATGTACATTATCCTGCTTATTACATGGCTACTTACTAAAGAAGTCAATAATTTGACATGAAATGTTGATTTAAAAATATTTTTTTTGCTTCCAGTAAAAAATTGCCCATTAGATTCTACAGTGGGAACTGTGTCCATAGCAACCAAACTTATCCTAGCAACCTAACTTAAAAGGTTAGCCTACTTAATGTTATAATTCATATACATTAAAATTAATATTAGAAAAATCCATGAGTCTAGGATCAGAATTGTGTCCATAGTAATGGTCTGTTATTCAAAGTAGCAGTCAGCTATCCACAAATAACAGACCACAGAATGCTGTAATTGACCAATCAGAATCGAGTATTCAACAAAGCTGTGTAATAAGGTGTAGATATGTTCAGTTTGCATGGAACTTTCCTCAAGAGTTCTTTGGATGGTGAGTGGTCTAATTTTATATGTACGTATAACTTTTAAGGGTTCTCTCAGAGGAACAAACCAAAGAACGCTTGAAATTCTTGGTGCTTGATGGAAGCTTTTTTCTAAAAGAGACTGCATATCTACTTGTTCCTTATCCTATAGCACTGAAGAAGACCTGGACTCAGATCTCAACACACCAGATCTCAACACATTGAAACCAGAGGTATGCAGCATAACATGTCTACGTAATTACCATGGTGTGATCGCGGCGTTTGAGAATTCATGTTCATTTTCATGTTGTAGTATCACAGCGAGTCAGACGACTCACTGGAAAAGCCTTGCTACCCTGAATGGTCAAGGGTGCAACCAAAGGAACAGCAACCTGTGAGTGCAGCAGTGAAACAACATCCTCATAGAAACAAGGTAAAAGTCAGTACTGTTGTGATCTGATCAACTTTCAACAAAGAAGAAGAACAGGCTGAGCCTTTTCAGTTCCTTTGTAACTGTCGTGTTTGAGGGAGAAAAATACAAATACGTGTGCAGCTCCTTTTCAGCTTGGAGACGATGCCTTAGAAAGACAAAAAAGAACTATTTCTGTTCATTCTATATGCAATAAATAAAAGAAAATAATAACAAAAAAGTGTAATAGGAAGAAAAAACTGATGCCTTACCACCCTAAAGTTAATTGTTTTCCTATAAGAGCACATTCTGTGCTCCATTCCTCTTATACCACAGCAATTTGACAATGCTATTTTTCATTTCCTGTTATATAGTTACATTATAACAGCTATAAACAGCATTTCCCTCAGTAGAGACTATTTTCTCAATGTTTGCATAAAAAAATTAATGACTGAACAAAATGAAAAAGTGATATTACAGAGAAGCCACAAAATTCTGAAGACTATCCTGTGTCAGAAAACTTCTCTCAGTTGAGGAAAACAATAGCAACAAATGTGCAGCTTAAGTGCAGAAGTAGCTCCTTTGTCAGAGCTGTGCCTCTGTAGAAAGGTAACCAACACCTTCTGACCAATCAGAATCAAGAATTCAACAGTGCCCTGCTATAAGGATTTTTAACAAACAATGCAATGAATAAATGTTTTATGTTGAGCAGACAAACCATCTCATGCATGAGTACATAAGTTACTTTCAAATAAGTCAATTGTTCAATTGTTCATAAACTTCTCTATGTCTCTGTCCATCTATTGCAGTGTTTTGCTGTGCTAAAGTCTGCCTTAGCACTTGCCCTGCTGACAACAATAGGCATCGTTTCTTTCTGGTGGGCAACAGAAAATCTGGATTGGATTCACTGAATTCACACCTCATTGTTTCTGGTTAAGAAAACACAATAAGAATCAATATTGTACTCAGATGAACGAACATCTCTTTTGGTGTAAGATTTGGTGTAGGTGTAAATGTAGAATTAGGAGCATGGGATGTTCCCTGAGTAATAGAAGTAGTTTAGTAAAGTTTGTAAAATAGGAAGGAGGCAAAAGTCAATGTAAACTGGACCAACTTTATTTCTTGTAACATTGCAGCCTTCCAACATGCTCTAGAAAAACCTTCAATGCTATAAAAAGATTTGGGGGGGTTTTCAACATAACATAACAACGCTTGGGCATTTTAGTTTGCCATCAGTTTGGGCATCAAGGGAAAGATCCTAATTGAATGCAATAATGTTTTTATGATTTATTTTTTTCTCTACTGGCACAGAACCCTGTATTACCATTAAGTCAAATTCCTCTAAACATGCCATGCAGTTAGTGTAATCACTTGTACTGGGGCTGGAATATTTTGAGGGTTCTTTGAGAAAGCATAATGTATCATTAGTCGTGCCATTTTAAGGGAAGCAAAATTCATTTCATGTGGACTGAAACTGTTATACGTTTCATAATGCTGTTTGAACTCTCCCGAACGCTTTGTCTTCCTTAAAGATTTACATGTATCATTAAGCTAGTAATGGTGCTTTTGCTTACAGAATGTGGAATGTTAGTAATATATCACAAGCTGCCAATCAAATGTCTAAGTCTGTTAACAACTATTTCTCACAATTTATTTTTTAAAATGTATTTATATAAATATAACAAGCTTATTTGAATGATGATTAACCTTTGATGAGATATTAACCAAACTGGTTACCTAAAGGCATGGTGATGCTTATGGATACTCACAGTAATGATGATAACAAACATTTAACTGAATGTAAAATGTAAACCTTTCTAAGTGTAAAAACTCCTGTAAATGCGTTAATAAAAATAAAGTACATGCTAAGTATATCAATGTATTGCAGATGGAAGTAAAAATGTGTCAGAAATGGAAATGTAAATCGTAGTCAGAAGTGCCCTCTCGGTATCTTTGGTTGGGGTAATCTTTTTAAAAAAGTGACACTATTCATTAAATACACAAGTCACACAAATCTATACATTACTCTTATGTTTGTGCATCGTTACAGTCAATGTTATCTATAAAAGAAATAAAAGGAAAAATAAACTAAGAGCAAAAGCAGGCATACTATCATTATTTATATTATGTATATACAATCAAAAAGTAAAGTGCTTCTAATATTGCCTTGATAATAAGCATAGGTACTGTAACTATACTGTACATAACTACATCAGTACAAACAAATGACCCATGAGATGGATAACTCATGCCAATACCTGCTTATATATAAACTCAATTTTTGAAGTGTGCAAACCAGACAGCTGTCTTGTTTTAGTTGGCCACAAAGAATGTTACATTTCTGTTAAAGTCACTCCCGTGCCAAAAAAATATTATCATTATGACCATGATACGGCCACACCAAATAACAAGTGTCCACTGAGTGGATCATGTTCACTGGGTTCTAACTGTGTTATTTTAGTCCTCATGCATTAATGACCGCAATGGTTACTTTGATTAAGATTTTCTTGCTATTATCCACTCAGGATCTGAAGGCTCTTGTTGCAATCTGAATGCTGGTTTAGGCACTTTCTTCTACTTCAGACCTGGCCAGCCCCTTTCTCCGAATGCCACCTCCCCTGTAAACGATAGAGGTGAAGGAGCACCAGGTGTGTAAAGATCTGAGTCTGTGTCTGATTCCCCTTCAGCCAAGTAGGGTCTGATACGAGTGCAGAAGGCCATTCCTCTTCCTCCCCCAAACAGTCCGAGATTCACAGGAGGAAGGAAATCCTCTTCCTTGGCTTGTGAGATGCTGAAGCCACTGAATGAGCGGTCTAACTCGTCATGGTCCACTGAAGGAATCGAGAGGGATGTGTCGCTGTCAACACCTGTGCTAGGCCGTGTGCGTCTGTGTCTCCTCTGGCGTCCGCCCTCCCCATTCTCATGTGTTGGTGGAGGTGGGATGCGGTAAAGCGATGGGTCATCAGTGCCTGGTGATGCCCCACGGCTATTATTCCAAAGAGGAACATTGAGCGGCTGCTCACTCTGCTGATGCCAGGATGTGGATGGGCGACACATGCTGTTGGCGGGAGTCCCAGTTGGGCTGGGCTCTGGGCTCTTCTTCTCTTCCTTCTCCTCCTGCACCTTCTCACTCTTATCCTCTGGGCTGTGGTAAGGTGGTGCTGGATCAGCTATCTTGAAGCCCAGCAAGGCCTCAGTTTCAGAGCGTGGAATACCCATGCGCGTGGTGTATACATTCACCAGGAAGTCGAGTTTGCGGTCCATCACACCCACCTGTATGGTCAAATGTTACTTTTAGCTTTTTACTACACTCAGATTTAGAAACCCCCCATTTCTGCTATGACTAATATTACAACAAGTAATATATGTGAATCGTGGAACAGAACAATAAATAATAAAAAAATGCCCTTACCTGTTTCTCCATCCTGAAAAATCGGCCCATCATGCTGGGGTCATTTTCCTGAGCGGTATCACACTTGGGTTTCTCCTTATCCCCTGCTGATACTCCCTTCCCCACTATCAGGTCCACCCTGACAATTCATGAAACAATCGCTTCTATCTAGAGCTAAGATACTGTGTATCTTCCTCACATACACAATACAATGTACAATGTGCAATAAAGCCAAATAAACAAAACTGAAGGGTCTTAAGTATTAAAATAAAAAGGGAAGCAAATGTTAAGGACTATGCACTGAATCATGCGCTGAAAATCTGCTGGTTATATGGAAGGTAATAATGGTCCCTGGATGACTTTATTTTTTATTTCTTTTATTTTATTTTTTTGAAAATGAGACATGCAAAATAGTGGTGCAGTGTTCACCATTATCATGCTCCCTATGCCACACACAACATCTGACTACAAGGGTTGTAAGAACAGTGCCACAGTCTCTGCAAGAGCAACACTGGATTCTGCATTGCAATTCTGTTTTCTTGTGTCCTTGTCACTGTCCCTTTGCCATTTCCCTTTGGAGGGGTTAGGATGGATGGGTGGTTAATATCGCCTTATTGAACGTTTGTTTGGTTGTCCTTAGGATGTAGAAATAGAGTCAGCTATAGACTTCAGGAGCTGACTTGCCCATAAGGCATTGAGATTTCAACCCACTGGTGTAGCACCACCTAAAACTGTAACAGTCGTACCCAAACATGCTGCTGAAAATTTTTTGTCCAAAATCCAACATAAAACTGGGCTATGTGCAGACAATCTGTTGATACACATATCAGGCAGAACTGTCACCAGTCTAAAAAGATTTGCCAGCTTACCAAGTAGTCTGACACATTCACATCAGTCAGTTTGTAATAATGAGAAAAGTGCATGGACTCGCGATGTGAGTGTTGTCCTGGCCTGATTTAGTTATCTGCAATTTCCTCTGCCTAGCTGAAAGCTGACATACCTGGTTATTGACTAAACAAATGTACAATATTATGCTGATTACTTACAAATGATGGCATAAAAGAATACAAAGGGTTAAAAATGAGTTCCTGCTTTGAATTATTTGTTAGGCTTTAAGAGTGCACCCTTGCAAGAGTGGGATGTAAAATATGGCATAGCACACTACATATCTCGTACATATCTCGTTTAAGGCTTTAGGTTTCTGCTTAAAAATTTATTCAGTTGTTCTATACATTGCATCATGTTTCAGATGTGATTTCTTACATCTTATATATCTGGCTAGAATTTTCTGTAAAATGATGCAATAAACTATGTATAAGTGTAAGGCCAGAGGATGGAGCTTATACTATCCGAGACTCACTCCTGACAACTTACAAACGTTTTAAGTATCGTGGCTGACAAGTAACCAATACGCAGTGTCAGGAATCAAGTTGGGTCAAGGAAAACAGAGATAAGCTTAATACTGGAGAAGGATCAGAAATAGGGTCTGAGACATATATAGGATGAGAAACAAAAATTATCCAAATCAGAAAAATGAGATTCAAAGCCTGACTATAAGTACAGACTGAATTAGGTGTCAGAGCAGGAAACAGAGATAGGAGCTGAATTGTCGGCTCAACCAATGGCAGAGGCTAAGAGCATGACCAATGGCAGAGGTAGAACAATTAGCATTATGAGTTTGGAAAGTAGCAATCAGGAACAACTTTAGAGCTAGGAAAACAGATAGAAAACAGTAGAGGTAATTCCAGGACAGTGCATAAAGCAAAATGCTTAAAAGCAGTTAGTGGAACAGGTTCTCAAGGACTAACCACTGTGGAGTAGGCGCTGTGAAGGACAGTAGCAGCTGGTGTTTCAGAGGGTGCTGTTGGAATAGGTGCAACAGTATTGAAACAGGCATCCATTTGAGCAGTGATATAAACACCCATATGGCCAAGACGAACATTCACAGCACATAAGAGGCAGCCAACATTACTTTAAGCAGTTTCAACCTGGTCTTGTGGTTAGGGTGTCTGCCCCATGATCGGAAGGTCCCGGGTTCGATTCCCTTGGCCGACAGGACTCGGCTGAAGTGTCCTTGAGCAAGACACCTAACCC
>JAOVVH010000038.1:5396106-5406670 GCA_028566435.1 Scorpiodoras heckelii
TCTATCTATCTATCTATCTATCTATCTATCTATCTATCTATCTTTCTATCTATCTATCTATCTATCTATCTATCTATTGTAGTATATAGGGCCTAGCTAATATTTTATGTAGTGATTAGGATTAAAATGTGAGTGTATCTAAACTCTATTCCTACACAGGTACATGTGAATGGCCCAGAAGGAGAACAGGGAACTTTTGTATGATGCCTGAGCAAGGGGCCTCCCTCGTTTCCTGTCTCCCAGCTTTAGGCAAGATGAGATAATTTCTAGCTCTGTACACATAGTGGGGAAAATCCAACTGTGACTTCAGAGGAGATCCACATCTGGCCTGACACCTCTCCAAGCATACCATGGTGCTTGAACTTGATACCTGTCTTTTTTGCAATAAATATTCATTTTATAATCAATTAGGTGTCAGCAGAGATTTCTTCATCATCTTCATAGCATCACTACTCAATACACAACACTATCTATTTATTTAACTATATTATTTTAGAATAATCATGAAGATATTAGAATAATTAAAAAGAATAGAAGAATTATAAATACTAATCAATAATAAACCTATGAAATGTCACATATGAAATTATGCAGTAACCTAGGGAAGTGTTACAACAAACTAAAATTTTTATATTTAAAAATCTTAACTCATCCCTGATAAAATCTTCTCAATCCGCTTTACTTCAAGTTCCAAAACAGACTATATCTGAATGAAAACTGCAAATAAATGTATTCATGATCATTAATTTTATCACATATGACTGTCACAGTTAGTGCTGGTGGTCTTATATATTTTTGTCAAAGACTTTTTTCTTCTTGCATTTTTGCTTCGTTTTTTTTTTTTACACCAGTATTTGGTCAAAGATATCATATACTTCACCAATCCACAAGCCACATAGATGTAGCATAATGATACATAATGTAAGGTTTGTGTGCCTAGGTGTGAGTTGCCCTTCGTGCTAGTCCCCCCTGAAGTGGCTCAAAGCACTTTTTGGGCAATAGGTCAAAAACTCTTTTGCCAAAAATTATGAAGCTGAACAATTATGAGCAATTTTGAAATGTGGTAGGATTATTTCACTTCATTCTTACGCTTTCTATCACTTCATGTAGCTGTCATATTACACACTGCTATGCTGTACATGTAGTTACATATAAGTTCTGTCCAGAAAGTAACATGAATGAAATTCCCACACTCTGTAGGGCTTACACATGGGGATGGTGGATCTCAGATAAATAGTAAGACCTGTTTCAGTTGCATTCTAGCCTTCGCCATGCCCAGACTGTTTTTTTGTGAAAAGCTGCTGAAGTGCCTCATCACTGGAACAGTGCAACAAATGGATTGTTTAATAAGAGCGTCCAATTCTAGTGTTCGAGTTCGAGTATGGATCCTGAGACAAAATGACGAAGTGCTGAATGGCACACGACCTTACCCAAAGAAAGCTCACATGAGCAAATCAAACACCAAGTCACTGTTTAGCGTCATTTTTGATTCTCAAGGGATTGTCCATAAAGTATTCATACCAGGAGGCCACGATTGAAACATGTTTGAAAAACCACCACTCCGGCACAGTAAAGAACATCCATAGAGCTGTGACTGAGACTCTGGATACCCTCACAGTTGATGATTTCAAGCACTGCTACCAACAAGGGCAGAGGCGTCGGGAGCATTGTGTCGGGAGGATCAGATTTTTAAGGTGATAATATTTTTAAAATAAATTAAAAATAATTTTTAAAAAAATAATTCTCGTGGCTCATGTCTTATAATTCTTATGGTCTTTCAACCATAAACCCTTTCATAGGTCTGTGTACTTTCTGGTCATTCTATTTATGTAACAGAAATTTAAAAAATAAAACGCAAATGGTTATTTGACAATTGTTTCACAATGCAGGCAGGAGAAATGAAACACAACCAGAACATTTTCTATTTTAATTGTCAGAAATAGCAGATACACAATTCAAACACAACTTGTGTTTCTTTTGCTTCTTTGTACATCCAAACTGAAATCATAAATGAACTAAAACAGAAAAAGTCTCCCTTAAATCCTGTGTTGCAGTTAGGACTGTAAATAATTAAGTCAAGGCCAGCCAATACACATATGTCCTGCTTTAGGTATGGCTTTAGACTGATATTCTGAAATGATTATATAAAGAGGATTATCCTGCAAGATATATCAGAGATTGTGACATATGATCATGGTGAAGCAAAAGGTTTTCCCTCAAGGACTATAAAGAGATTTTGAGCTGAACATGACTTGACTCTTGAATGCACGGGAAGTAAAACTATAAATGAAGCCTGGATCTGGGAGAATGAATGAATTGATGTAAAAAATGTACTTGGCTCTTTTGGGGTTAGAATGTGAAGACAATATAACTATGTTTAACAAAAAAAATCTGAAAACAGTTGTTGTGGGATTTGGTTTAGACATAGCAAACTTCTATTCTATAATATATCTACTGTAACAGGCTACATAATCAGCATTAATAAAGCTTAAGCACAAGCCACTTTTGAATTTATGTATTTTTATTTCTAACAATAAAAACCCAAAGCTGACTTCTTATTCTTTCCTTCTGCTTGGATTTGAAACAATAATCAAATACCATTTATGCTTTTTTTTTTTTACATTTCTGTTACTTAGAGAAGAAAAATTACCAAAAAAAAGTAGAATGACCATCAAAATGCCTTTAAGACAATGACAAATATGAAGTCAATCCAGTGTCTCCAGACTTTTTGGCTAGTACTGTATATAAAAGCTGCTGTGACAAAGTCCTTATAGTAAAATATGTCCACTTGGTAGCCATTTTGGCATTTTTCCCAGGCAGGCACTTTCAGTCATACACGACCAGGCTCCTATCTGCCTGAATTCAGCAAGGCCCATAATCCTGAATCACACTGACACGATGGTCTTTCAGACACTGATCTGAAATGGCTGTTAAAATGTTGTAAGTAATGTGTGGACACATTACAACATGTGGTTCATCACAACTAGATCAAAGTGCCTTGCATTTGTGCATGCATCACTGTAAGAGTCTGACATAAAAAAAACTCCCGGGTTTTTCACTAGAGACCTGGTACAAAATACAACTTCCATGCTGAACATTACATGCTGCCCCACTCTGTATTCATATTACAAGGAGTGACTAATCTCTAAACATACTATTTCTGGCTATAAGCATTATTTGATTGGTTGCTAGCTTCAGCCACCAAAGGAGTCCTACAACCTCCAGCCAGCCTTTCAAACCTTCTTCCTTGCAATGATGTTGTGCAATGATCTCATTATGTGGTAATCTCATTCAGAAAGTGCAGGTAAGGATGCAGGCTTTGTGCAGTTGCACAACTGTGATACATAATATGATGTTATTACACTGGTTGAATTTGTATACTTAGCAAGATCTGCTAAATCTACAGTGTTACATTTAATAGTCTGCTCCCACAGTTATGATTTTTCAACAAGAAATGCTCTTGCAATCACTGTAGCCTCTACGTCTTTAAAAATCCCTGAAACCGCCAAGGAAAGTATGAGGCTATAAGTTCTAAGAATGCAGCTCAACTAATTCAAGATTCATCTAGTAAATCCAGAGATACACACTGTGCCATCATTCTGCTCTGGGGCATCATGCCACTGAGATTACACATCCGCAAGCTAACTACTGCAGAACACAAAGCTGTGGAAGAGTAAAACTCTGAGGCGTTCAGAAAGGCTGCATCAGACCAGGCATCTTCGGGCATCTTATTTGAACAGTAGCAGGGAAGAGGACATCTCTCCTGAACTGATTATTGCGGGTGGAACCAAAACAGCAGTATAATATAGTTACCCACTGTGTCTGGTGCCTTCAGCTCTGGAAGAACACAAAACAGCTACATCTCTTACTGCCTACAACTTAGTTTGAATCAGAGATGTTGACAAATGGAAGACAGCCTTCACTACACCCTGAGTTCCCTATAAATATTTGGTATTGCCATAGGGACTGGTCAATGCCCCTCTGCCTGCCAGGACTTTATAAAGCTATTCTTAGAAGCATACTCGGCTGGCAAAGTCCTGCCCTTGGGCAGTGGTAGCTCAATGGTTAAGACAGTGAACTACTGACCAGAAGTTCACATCTCAGTACCACCAAGCTGCCACTGCTGGGCCCTTAACCAAGGCCCTTAACCCTCAACTGCTTAGTTCTGTAAATGAGATAAAATGTAAGCTGCTCTAGATAAAGGTGTCTGTCAAATACCATATATGTAAATGCCCAGTCCTACAATGCCAATGGTCCCATATCTCTTTAGACTTTATTACAGATCTGCCTTCTTCTCAAGGCAGTACTCCCATCTTATTGGTGATTTATGCAAAAACTACTAATATCTGCTAGACTGACCACTAGTTATCATCCAAAGTTAACAGACAAGTCAAAAGAGTGAACCAAAAGGAATTCATGGACAGATATTTCTATGCATCCCTCACCTATGGCAACCGTACATGTCTGTCAATGCTCTCTTGTAAGTTTATGCTAGTCTTGTTTGTTTATGCCTGTTTGCCAATCACCTGACCTGCTTCACATTTACTGATTTAGTGTCTACTTTATTTCTGTTTGCCAACTGCCTGAACTTTAACCTGATTCATGATTATTGCCTAGCCTTTTGGTTTGTCTTTTTTTTCTTATCCCATCTATTTTAGTGATAACTATCAGGTTGTAACTGAATTTAGCTGAAGTTTTCTTAAAAAATCTATAACAGAAGCTACAAACAGAAAAGGGCATTAAACAGCATAACAAGTATATTTGGTTTGTAAAACTAAAAAGGATTATTTTAATACAATGTATGGTTAAAAGTTTGTGGACACCTGACCATCACACCCATATGTGCTTGTTGAAAATCCCATTCCAGATTTAGTCCCCCTTTGCTATAATAATAACCTGTACTATAATGGGAAGGCTTTCCACTAGATTTTGTGGCTGTGTGGATTTGCATTTTTGTGGTTGGGCACAGATGTCATGAACGGAGGCCTGGCTTTCAGTCAGTATTCCAGTTAATCCAACAAAAACACGTTCATTGGTGAAGTCAGTGTTCTGTGCAGGCCACTCTGCACCAACCTTGGCAAACTCTGCCTTAGTGGACCTCACTTTCTACACAGAGGTACTGTCATGCTGTAACAAGTTTGGGGCCCGTAATTCCACTGGAGGAAAACTGTAATGTTACAGAATACAAAGACGCCCTACTCTTTTATGTTTTTCCAACTTAATGGGAAACATTTACAGAAGGCTCTTTTTGCTACATAGTGTATCATGGCATAACATTAACACTGCAATGCTTTAGATCTACTTTAATTTCTCTTATCATGGTATACTGGCATACCAGCATACTGACATTTCTTTAATTAAATCTCTATTAAAAATAATGGTTAATGGTTCAATTTTTCATTGTAATAAGCACTAAAACAACAGCAGACTGACATTTAAATAGAACCAGTGACTCATGTAATATTTTAAAGGTAGAAATGGCCGGTGAGAAAGAATTGAATGTTTGCAGTTCTGGCTCAGTGAAAGCTTCTCATCAGAATAAAATCAAAGCTGATGTAGGCATTAAAGCAGATTGCACTTTTTTCTTTAAGGCCTTTTTTTCTTAAGGCCTCTTAAGGGCTTTTTTGGTTTATTATGAATTATTAGTGACACCCTGAAGACTCTGTATTTATAAACTGATATTAAAGCAAAATTATCACAGTATGAGTAAGTCAAATACAAAATACCAAAAATGATTAAATAATGATGAATATGAAATAACAGCAAAAAGGCATTGCTGTACCTGTACATTGGAGTAGACACTGTCTGCTCATAAAAATCCCAGGTTGACAACAGGTCTGTTCGAGAGAGGTTTGTTGCATAGAATCTCCAGGCAGCCTGATGATAAAGCACACGTTTCATTTTGTTAATTAAAAATGTTAAAACGTAGGCTATAAAGACCATTTTGAACTTTTCACATCTTTTAGGGTTCTTACCTGGAACTAAAAATGATGTATTTGGGATTATATTACAAATAAAAAAAATCATTACAGAAGTATTCACCCCCTTCATTGTGGTACAAACTGTTGCCATCAGAAATCATAAAAGTTGCAAGGACAGGGAAACTAGTCAAGGTTGAGAGCAGGCCATATAAAAGACAGTCCTAGTAATCCTCTTCAATCTGCAAGAGACTTGAGACTGCAACAGAGGTTCACCTTGAAACAACACAATGATCCTAAGCACACTGCCAAAGCACTGGAGTGGATCAAATTCAACAACTTGGATGTGTTAGAACGGCCTAGTCAAAGCCCAGACCTTAATATGACTGACGATCTTTGGCAATATATGAAAAATGTGGCTCCCCAACACGATCAGTCTCCAGAGGTACAAAGCTGACAGAAGGCATTCAATTCCAGGTTATAACACTACAGTATGGGGAAATGTTCAAGGGAGTATTATGCCAGGGAATATTTATGCCAGACACTGTAGCAAGAAGCACTGAGCCCATTTCGACAAGCCTAATGTTGTGTGAATGATATGTGTATGCATTGCATTGTTTTAATGAGGCTATCAGTTCAAAGGTACAAATGCATATCTATACATTTCATTATTAGAAATGAATCTTTGAGATTTGTTTCTTTAACAGTATGGTTGAATGTTAAAAAAAACAGTCTAAAACCTCAACATAAACATAACTGAATTCTAATCCTGCAGCTGAACAGCCTCCGTGTCCTTTCTTGCTCAAGCTAGAAATGAAAAACTTCCTTATATTTAATTCAGGTCTGCAGCTGTGTCCTGCTTCTGGTGCACAAGATGTGATTTACCTGAATAAGGCTTGCAGCAGGGTTCCGGCGTTTCTCAAAATGCTTCTGTCTGTGCTGCTCCTGGACCTTCAAAGCAAAGCCTGAGCCCAGAATACCCTGAAAGAGTGTGTGACGGATGAGGACTGTTAAAAGAACTGATTGAAGGACTAAAGGAAATGACAGGGATGCAAATAAAATAACAAAGAACAGTCTTCTGAAAGACCTGTACCTCCTACTTGAAACCTCTATTTTTTGCAGCACAGATGCGAACTTACTGCTGGCAGAGCAAAGAAAGCCACGCCAATCAAGCTAAAGGTTGCGGCAATCAGCCGTCCATTCCATGTGACAGGAACCTTGTCCCCATAACCAATAGTGGTCAAAGTGATCTGAGGATAAAAACATGTTTCACATGATACCACATGATTCAGAAAATCTGAGTCTACTGCACACTGGAGAGCTTTTAATTTTAGTTGATCATTATCAAAAACCCTATTAAATCTTTTTTTTTTTGGTCAAGAACCCATATTCTATATATGTTTAAAACAAATTCATAAAATAATTTCTTTATTTTCTAAATTGCACATGATAATGGTTTAAGTACCATGATTCCTTTATGATATTGTTTTGATTTGTTTACAGTAGAGAAAATAATAAAATCTTTTGTTAAACTAATGATATTTTTAATGTTTTAATATACTGTATTTATAAACATTGTAAATTCAGACACACTGTGCGAATCTGATCATTTTCTCTTTGACAGTAAGTCTGATCTCCATTTTCACATTAGTGGACAAAAGCATTCATAGACTAGTAATGGGATAGATTTCCTCAGTTATCCTCATGCCACATGAGAGTCTACAATCTCATTAGTCAACATCCGTGCTCTAGTGCTGAAGTGCAAGAAAAGGCCTGGGCTGTTAGTGTCTATACTCACCAGCCCCCACCAGAGAGCATCAGCATAGGTCTCAAACATTGTTGCATTATTATCCTTCTCTACTGAGTACACCAGAAATGAGGCAAGGATGAGACAGAGGAAGCCTATATACCATGCAGTGATGAGCTCCTATGAGAAACCAAAGCAGACAGCACTTGTTTACTATATTAGATTTGTCTATAAATGTTTATAACTCTTACAACAAAGCTGATTATGGGATTATATTCTAGGCATGTCACATTATGCTTTTCATATTGTGTTCTTTAAAACTATATTATACTGCAATATTGTTGAATTCTCAAATCCGATTGGTGATAAGTTGATTACTTTTCTGTAAAAGTAGCACTGATGGCAGTGCTGGCTATCATCTAAATCACAGGTTTATATCAATACATGCATTTTGGTACCTTATCATTGTATCTGTAGTAATAGCACATTCCTAGTAACAAACATTAAAAATGTTATTTATCAAAGAATAAATATATAACTGTCCCAATGGTGAATGGACATAAGGAAAGGTTTATATAAGGTTTATATATTTACGGTATATATTTAGGGAAGGAGTCTCTGATGTCAGCTCTTTGTATCATCTCTGTAGAAAGTCCATGCACTTTTCAGTATTCATTAAGTCTTACAGTTTGCCTGTGCTGTTGTACATACCCAGTATGATCTGTTTGGATTGTTCTCTGTGTTTGACCTTTTTTTTTGCCTTACCTTCTGATACTGATCATGATTCTGACCACGTTCGTTTTCTGACCACACGCTTTGTCTGTGTTTTTGAATTTCTGCCTTCTGAGCCTTTACTGGTTATGAGTATTTATTGCTTATGAGTTTCTGACATTGTTTTGTGCTTAATAAACCTAAAGAACATGGATCCTTATTCTAACACCGAGAGCTCTTTTTTGAAAGAGGCTAATGACAGAAAAACTGTTTACCATAAATGCTAACAGGAATTAACTTAAGGTTAAAAAGCATGATGTGCTGTTCATTACAAGTAAAAATTCTAAGTGTTGACAAATTGCTGTAATATAAGAGGAATAAAATACTCCAGGACATGCTGTCATTGGAAAGTATGCCAGTACTTCAGGCTTGTAATAGTAGCCGTGCATTATGTTGGGTTGTATCATATTTGCACCCCTATTTTTGATTATTACTGCTTTATGTCTTACTTATAGAACAGTGATAGCAGTGTAGCAGCTCTGCCTAGTATGCTGGAAGAATTATATGAATCCTACTCCAAGAAAGATACGATCTTCAAATTTGTCCAAAATACAAAACCTGTTGCTGTCCATGACCTCAATATTGTGAATGCCATGTATCATAATACAATGGTTAACTGATTAAACATTTTGTTGAGAAACTTTGGCTTCCCTACTGAAAATATGCACACTTTTACCACCTTTGTCATGGCTGTGAACATTTCTCTTCCTGTCACTCACTCACTCACTCACACACACCTTGCTATGTGCATAGACCACAGATCCCAGTAGTTTCCACGTGCCTGCCCGGCGGTCCATGCGCAGCATCCTGAGGATCTGCAGGAACCGGAGACTGCGGATGGCCGAGGTGGCGAACACATTGCCCTGTGAGCCAGCAGCCAGTACAGAGACAGAGGCAAAGAGCACCATGATGTCTGCACAAAAGAAGTCTTAGTCACTTTTCATGCCCCACACAGCCCTTGGTCATTGCAGCAGAGATGAATCACAGGTCATTCGATCTTTGAAGACTTCCATTCTCTTCCAGTAAATGTTAATTAAAGGAACACTTGTAATCAGTTTCTCTGTGTTATTAAAACTCTTGTAGCCATGGCAGAACCACTTTCCCATTCATTTGTGCAAGGACAACTGGAGTACCTGTGAACAGCATTTCCCAGTTCAAAGACAAGGAAGAGTCTCTATGTTCTCTCCTTTTGTTATTAGTGATGAACGGAAAATATTTCCATGACTGAGACCTATTTGTCAGCCACTGCAGTTTCTCTCTGTGAATAAATGTAGCAGCTCGAATAGAGAGAGCATATTAAAAACCATTATTCAGCTATGGTTAATATACTACTGATACCTCTAGTGTCTGAGCTGAGAACATGCCAAACCACTTTGCACTTTTGTTGCCCCGAAAATGCAAGCAAGGCCCATTTTTCCAGTCCCGGGAGAAAAGAGCATAAGAGAAAAAAGAAAGGACGTGGAGGCGAGGGACTGAGAGCAGAATCAAAGATGTGGACGCCTCATGTTCTCAGAAAATAATAAGTGGCTCACCTATAACACAGAAGGGCTTGCGAGCGAATTTCAGCCTCCCTCTCCATCCTCTGTAGCGACAGCAGCAGCCGGCAGCCCAGAGCCGCACTATATACTCCACACTAAACACCACGATGGTCACAATTTCCTGAGGAGATGTGGAGACATATCACATTACCAATAAAATCCCACAGCTCATCAGTGGCAGGCAGCAATATAAGAGTAATAGCAGAAAAAGGCTGCAGAGAATCTACATTATTGCTATGAATTATAAATGAGGCAGAAAGTGCAGCAATACCCAAACCCCTAAAAGTGCATTTTGAAATTCTTAAAAATCTGCGTCACACATTTACAGATCCAAAATTCAACTTCAGGAATAGTTTTAAATACTTCTTTGTTGGTCAGTGATGGCTTTTATAGTTTCCTGGACTGGGTGTCAACATAATATTATCTAATAGCATGAGTAAAATTGGTAGACTTGGTATGACAAATACATCATAACTTGAGTTTGAAAGGTCTTATCACATACACCGATCAGGTATAACATTATGACCACCTCCTTTTCTCTACACTCATTGTCCATTTTCTCAGTTCCACTTACCGTATAGCTGCACTTT
>JAOVVH010000038.1:5409456-5421106 GCA_028566435.1 Scorpiodoras heckelii
TGTGTGTGTGTGTGTGTGTGTGTGTGTGTGCCCTATGATGGATTGGCGCCCTGTCTAGGGTTGATCCTGCCTTGTGCTCTATGCTGCCGGCTAGGCACCAGCTCTCCTGTGACCCTGGGGACAGGAATAAGTGGCTAAGATAATGAATGAATTAATGAATATTTATGTGAAATAGAGATATATATATATATAAAAACCCTCTTCCCAGAGAAGTTGGGACACTTTCTAAAAATGCAATAAAAACTGAAATCTGTCATTTGTTAATTCACTTGAACCTTTATTTAACACATAAAAGGACAAAGAAAAGATTTTCAGTGTTTTCAATGATGAACTTAATTCTGGTTATTAAATATAAACCTTTAGAAATTGATGGCTGCAACACACTCAAAAAAAGTTGGGACTGAGGCAAAATAAGACTGAAAAGGTTCTACAAGTAACACAGGAATGTTCCACAATTAGCAGTTTAACTGGTAACCGGTGACATCATTAAGATTATCCACCAAAGGCTTAATCTTTGCAAGCAAGCATGGGACGTGGTTCACCACTTTGTGTCAAACCTCATGAGAGAGTTGTCAGTCAGTTCAAATACAATGTTTCTCAGTGCAAGATTGCAAAGAATTTAGGTATTTCACCATCCACACTAAAATCATGAAAAGATTCAGGGAGTCAAATTTTGGTGCCTGAAGGCCAAGGGCAGAAACCTCTGCTGAATGTGTGTGACCATTAAGCCCTCAGGCGGTATTGTTTGAGAAACCATCATGCTAGAGTGATGGACATAGCCACATGGGCTCAGGAATACTTTGAAACATTGTGCTGCATGTCTTGACGTGCATTTCTTTCTGGACTGTGCCATCACAGATGCAGGTTTTTGTACTTTTTGTTGGTAACCGTCTGGATGGTCTTTTTCATCTTTGGCATGTAGAATCCAATGTTTCAGCTTGTTTTTGCGAAACACGGATGTCAGATTCTACAAAGATAAAAAAGACCATCCAGACGGTTACCAACAAAAAGTACAAAAACCTGCATCTGCAATGGCATGGGGGTGCACCCGTGCCCACAGCGTAGGTGATCTGCATATATGTGAAGTTGCCATTGAGGTGGAGGCTTATATTGGAATTTTGGAGGTACATATTTTGCTCAAGTCTTGTATACAGCAAGAATGCTTAAAAATTGCTCTTGCAAAACTGCAATAATTAGTATCTTCCACTCCCAAAAGATTAAAAAGTATAACTGAATGAAAACATATGACCCAGTAGTAAACACTGGCATGCCTGCTTAGCTCAGCGTCAACACACATGCTTGGTAATCCAGAGATCCTAGGATCAAATCCAGGTGCCCTCTGTTTAGGTGGAATGAAGTCCCCCTGAGTGTCTGAACAGCAGAGTCACTTGCTGCCTTCAAACGCCAACTGAAGACCCACGTCTTTCGAGAGAACTTAAATGAGCACTAACTAAAATCTTTTACTGCACTTACAGCAGCTATTGTCTTGGCTATGTATCACCTTCACTGGTTTTGTTTAGTTTGGGTTATAGGACTTAACTTATTTGTCATTTTATTAGGTAGTGTCAGACTAATTTCTAGCATTATAATAGCTCAAAGTAGTCTGAATTCAGCTCTACCAGATTTAGCTTTGGATATTCCAAGTTTATGACAAAGCACTTCTGTAAGTTGCTCTGAATAAGACCGTCTGCTAAATGCCATGAATGTAAATGTAATGTAAATATAAACATGCCTCTGTCCCAGCTTTTTTCTGAGTGTGTTGAAGCCATCAATTTCTACATTTGTTTATATTTAACAAAAATAATTAAGTTTGACACTGAAAATCTTTTCTTTGTCCTTTTGTCTATTAAATAAAGCTTCATGTGTATTAACAAATTACAGATATCAGTTTTTGCATTTTTAGAAATGGGGCATGTATGTAAAACTTAAAATAGAATTAAACTGAATAACTGATTTAAAAGCACAGTGACCTAGCTAACAATTAAAAGCAGGTTTTCAGAGAGAACTGTATAATACTAATGTTTTATTAAGTACAGTGAAGTCAGTTCTCTTCCTATTTTACCTTCAAGTCTTCCAAGTATAATGGCCTTTTACAATGATTTAGTTCTTCTTAGAATATGTCCAGAATAAGAGAGCTTTAGTTTGGTTATCTGTTCTTCGAGTAAGAGGTGAGGCTTGATTTGTTTGAGGATCCTTTCTTTTGTTGTATTTGTAGTCCAAGGTACTGTCAAATGTCTTCACCAATACCAAAGTTTCAAGGCATCTGTATTTTTCTATCTTGCTTGTTTATTGTCCAGCTTCCACATCCAAAAAATGCACAGAGAAGACCATAGTCTGGACATTTCTGATCTTTGTTTGTAAAGACCACAAAACCACCACATTTGAAAATCTTTTCAAGGTCTTTCATCATTGCTCTCCCAAGTGCCAAACTGTGTCACATTTCTTGAGTGTTGGAATCTCTGTAATTGACAACTGATGCATGTAGGCAAACACTGTCCAACATTTCCACATCGTATCCATCAATATTCAAGTTAGCAGTCTTCTCACTCTCTTCTTTTCATTCTCTTCTTCATATTGTAGATTATTGATGTTTCTTCCACCAATCCTGAATGTAAATTCATTTTCCTGCACTCCTGGTTCTTTCATTATATGTTCTACATACAGGTTGAACAAGTATGCTGATGGTATGCAGCCTTGTCTAACTCCTTTGCCAATGTGGAGCCAGTCTGTTTGTCCACTTATGTCTTCTAAAAGACAATCCTTGTTTTTCCATGTTTCAATATCTTTACAGATGTTTTTAGTATTGGTCCTTGTCATGGATTGAAAAAGTCATTGTACACAAAGAAGCTGATCAGTCATTCTCCTGCTCCATTCAAAATTCCAAGGCCATGTTTTCCAACTGTATTTCCCTCCTTCTCATTCCCAACCTTAGAATTCCAGTCTCCAATCACCAGTAGTACATCTTGTTTGCAGGTCTTGTCAATTTCAGCCTGCATTTAATCATAAAACTTTTTGATTTCTTCACCGCTTGCATCCATTGTTGGGGCATCAATATAGGCCCAATAGAGGTGGTAGGTTTAGTCTCACACCTTTGCTAAGACCTTTCTGCTGTAGAAGACCCTGAAAGGAAATAAAACTCCAGGCAGTAGTGATGTGCAGGTCATATTTTTGTAGTAAGCTTACCAAACCCACCAGATCCACATAGCAGCATAGCTCTCAGCTTTCCCAATGCATTCAAGAAGAGATGTCAAGCTTGACAAGGCGCCATACCATGAGAAGAATAACTAATGTAGTAAAGTGAATATAACAATAAACTAACTAACTAACTAACTAACTAACTAGCCAACGAACAAACAAACAAATAAATAAATCTTGTGCATTCATTCATTCTTTTTAAAATTCACAGTAGATTCAGCTTATGATAGCTCCATTTTATCTAGGAAGATAATCATGGAAGATAATCTAGAGATAGACTATAAACATGTTATGTGTTGTTGTGCTTCACAGGTTGACGTGGACTACATCTTACAGTTCACCCTATACATTCATGAGCTCATAATAATACTCCCATGGTGTTTCCTGCTTGGCCAGATATCGTATTGATTATACACTCCTTAGCCTAGAGTTTGTGCAAATCTGCACTTTCTGACCAAAGCACTGTGCAGCTGCTGTCTCAGACATCTCCATCTGTTCACTGCAGTATTTATCCTTGCAAAGACAATCTGGAACATTCAAGCGAACCCAAACATGTGGCTTCACTGTCTAATGTACAACTGTTTCATGTGGACAAGACAGGCAACACTGCACACAGCAGACAGAGGAAATGGACTAACAATATTATAGACCCATAAAATCTCCTCTCTCATAAAAGCTCAGTGTCATGAAGAATGCTCTTAAATTATTGAAGAGGTGTCAGGATGATAGCACAGTGCCCTGTTCCCCTCCCCACCAATGTTGAGCATATCCTTGCCTTCAGCTGTCCCAAATTAAATGAACCTATAAGGAATGATAAAATTTTACAAAAGAGGGCAGAAATAGTGAATGAGCAACAGGCTTGTGATTATATTATAAGTCAGAGAGAGAAGGAACATTAACAAAGGTGAAGAACCCTGATAAAGAGGAGATTCAAGTTCACATTTACATTTACATTTATGGCATTTAGCAGACGCTCTTATCCAGAAAGACTTACAAGAGTGCTTAGTCGTTAACTTGGAATATCCAAAGCTAGGGCTGGTAGACCTTAATTCAATCTACTTTCAGCTGATACTGCTAGAATTTAGCCATATACTACCTAATAAAAATTACAAGTAAAACAAGTCCAAAACCCAAGGTATTCCTAAACTACATAAAAGAAGTGAAGAACAAGACTTAGCCAATACAATAGCTAATGTAAGTGCAGGAACAGTTTCGGGTTAGTGCTCATTTAAGTGCTCTCGAAAGAGGTGGGTCTTTAGTTGGCGTTTGAAGACAGCAAGTGACTCCGCTGTTCAGACACTCAGGGGGAGTTCATTCAACCACCTTGGTGCCAGAACAGCGAATAGTCTGGATGCTTGCCTCCCATGTGTCCTGGATGATGGTGGGTCATGTTGAGCCATACTTGAAGCCCAAAAGGCTTTGACCATTGCCATCAGGGAGGGAGGGGCTGGACCATTTTTGGCTTTGTAGGCCAGCATCAGGGTTTTATATCTGATGTGAGCTGCTACAGGAAGCCAGTGAAGAGTGCGCAGCAATGGAGTGACATGGCTCAACTTGGGAAGGTTGAACACAAGTCTAGCCGCAGCATTCTGTATCAGTTGCAGGAGCCTGATGGCATGCATGGGAAAACCAGCCAGGAGGGAGTTGCAGTAGTCAAGTCTTGAGATGACAAGACACTGAACAAGTACCTTGGTGGACTCCCTTGAGAGAAATGGTTGAATTCTCCTAATATCGTAAAGGAGAAGTCTCCATGACCGGGTCAGGTTAGCAACATGAGCCATGAAAGAGAGCCGATCATCTACAACTACTCCAAGGCTACGTTCTTCTGAAGACGGCATGATCACCATGTTCTCGAAGGAAAGTGAGAGACCACAATGAAGACCTGCAGCTTCCGGGATGTAAAGCAGCTCTGTCTTGCTTGGATTAAGCTTGAGGTGGTGGGCTGTCATCCATGAAGCAATGTCTGATAGACATGCAGAGATCTGACCCGAAACCTGGGTATCAGAAGGAGGAAAAGAAAGGATGAGCTGAGAATCATCGGCATAACAATGGTAGGAGAAGCCATGTGAAGAGATAACATCTCCCAGTGAGCGAATGTAGAGTGAAAATAGAAGAGGACCCAGTACTGAGCCTTGTGGGACACCAGTGCAGAGTTTGCATGGAGTGGATGTTGAGCCGTTCTATGTTACCTGGTACTAGCGCCTTTCCAGGTAAGACTTGAACCACGTCCATCCAGAGCCAGCGATGCAAGTTTAGAAAGGATGGACAGAAGGATATCATGGATATCTTGGGTGTTGTGATATACCTCATGTAATATGCTAAGAAAGACTAAGAAAGAACATAACCAAATCTTTAACCAAATAATTTCTACACTGGTTAATAAGTAATGAAGAAAATTGGGTTTTTCTGTTTTTATTTTAACTCTGTTCAGCTTAATATAATACTGTAGCAGGGAGCAAGAGTTAGGCAGTATACTGTATATTATTAAGAAGTAAACAAAGATTTCAGATTGTTATAGAGACAACTGTTCACAACAGCAGGGATCCTAACAAAATGCATTACATAAAATGGTAATGAATACAGTATGTTGCCTTAGGGACAGTTTTGTTTTATATTGAGTTGTATATCTTTTAGCATACTCTATTATCTAGAGCCATGGTTCTCCAAGTGGGGTACAAAACATAGCCAGGTAGTCTGTGTTTATTAATTTGTGGTATGGAAAACATAACCCACTATTATCACATTTATTATATTTAATTACTGAGAGGTTATAGTTATAGCTTGCTTGGCTGGTCGCATGAATTGAATTGGGGTTAATCTCAATCTCATTAACACAAAAACCTCCTTGGAAATGTTGACCGAAAAATTATTTCAACTTGAATCTAATAGCAACTTTTCATTAAAATATGTGTTCTATGGAAAATTCGAGTCAAATAGTGCCAAATAATAGCCAAATATTATTCTACCTATTTAAGTAATATACCAAATATTTCAATATTTGGATTGTGACTATGATGTAAATTTCCATGATCTAGGGTGACTTACAGAAGTGATTTGAGATCTACTTGAAAAAAAGTGCAGTGCTAGCACAGATCATACTGAGTCAGTGTTTATACAAAAGTCAAAACATAAGATAATGTTTTTAAGTGCATGATTAGTGTTGCTGCATCAGCTGCCAGCTTTTCCATTCAGACTGTCAGGGGAGAAGTATTCCACCAGGACAGAGTGCCAGGACAGAGATGAGTCTTTAAAAGAGGTTCGTCAGGCCGAGCTGCATTTCTGCTTCAAAGAACTCAAGTTTATTACATTGGTATGCTGGCCATTTGGACTTTGTAAGCATCAGTCTTTCAGATCTAATGCACGCACCTACAGGAACCACCCATGTAGATGAACTTATGAAGATCGACGACAAGCTGGGATACTGCATCCTGGATCAATTATAATGACTGATAGCCCTTGCAAGTACTGTATATCAGCCAACAGATAGTCAAGAGAAAGGACAAGGAACATAAGTGGCCTCCTTGTGAGAGAAAATGTTCAAATCCTTTCATTTTACAATAAAATTTTAAATAAGATTTTATATTTAATGCAATTTAGCCATGTATGTTGACTGTTCAAAGTCTAAATCATGATTTGCTTTAGTTTTAGTTTTTTTGTTAATATACCATATAGCCAGAGGAAGTCAACACAGCTAACACACAAAGAGGTGAAGTGTTTCTCACTAGCTATATTTATATTAACGCTATGTTAGTTTGAACCAGAATCGATAAAGAATTGCAGTGGATTGGTAAAACAAGAGGCACCAGACAGAGATTATGTTGACTGATGCAGAAGTAGATTTATGTTGAGATTATATGGTGGCTCTTTCTGGAATGCTTCATTTTCATTGAAACATATTACACATCTTTGTTTCAAAAATAGTATATTATTTTTGAAAACAATATCCAATGAACTTCCTTGTATAACATTGCTGCAGTTATATATATCATTTACTGTGAGATGGGTTATACAGTTATCTTTCAAACCTTGAAGGAAAGCTGCTATATATAATACCATAATTATATCATAATTATTATTTAGAAAAGTTGTGTACAAGGGAAAGTCTAAAATGAAGAGAGATATCACGCAGTGACCAGTGACCAACTGATCATTAAGATGTCAGAGGCAAAGTACAATAAGACAATATTTATGTTTGTGGAAAAAGGACAAAGTGGGCAGAGGCCATAGGACTTTGTCCTTAAGAGACTCATGGTGTCAAAATTTACAGTGCACAGTGAAGTGTACAATACCCCAAATGTGTCTAAATATATAAACTGAATATAATAAGTCTGTACACCCCTGTTAAAACTGCAGGCTTTTGTGATGTGAAAAAAGAAACTAAGACAAACCATGTTTTTTTTCCACCTTCAATGTGATATAGCAAGCAACAAAATTCAGGTTTTAGGAAGGAAAATTTAATCTTCATCACTCAGTCATTTTGAGTAAGAGTCTACCAATTTATCTTGATTTGGCTATTTTATTACACTCCCTGCAAAAATGCTCCACATCTATCACACATCACACTGAAAGCGCACCTCCTGTCCACAGCCATCTTCAAGTCATTCCACAGGTTTTTTTTCAATAGGATGTGGATCTGGGCTCTGACTGGTTGAAAACATTGATTGTCTTCTTCTTCTGAAGCAGTTCTTTTGCTGACTTGTGCTGGAAGGTAAAATTGTGGTTTTGTGCCAAAATGGAGTAGTATTTCAGCTATCCATGATTTCTCTATCTTGGCTAGATCCCCAGTTCCAGTCAACATACTCAACCCCTACACTTTTCATCTGAATGCTTTGCATGTACACCGATCAGCCATAACATTATAACCACTGACAGGTGATGTGAATAACATTGATTATCTCATTACAATGACATCTGTCAGGGGGTGGGATATATTAGGCAGTGACTAACAGTGAGCACACAAAGTTGATGTGCTGAAAGTGAGAAAAATGGGCAAGTGTAAGGAACTGAGCATCTCTGACAAGGTCCAAGGTGTGATGGCTATACAACTGGGTCAGAGCATCTCCAAAACTGCAGGTCTTGTGGGGTTTTCCCAGTATGCAGTGGTTAGTACCTATCAAAATTGGTCCAAGAAAGGGCAACAGGTGAACCGGTGACACTGTCATGGGCAGTCAAGGCTCATTGACGCACATGGGGATTCAAGGCTAGCCTGTCTGGTCAGATTCCACAGAAGAGCTACTGTAGCAGGAATTGCTGAAAAGTCTAATGCTGGTTATGATAGAAAGGTGTCAGAACATACAATGCATATGCTTAGCTGCAGACCACTCAGAGTGCCCATGCTGACCCCTGTACATCACCAAAACCACCAACAATAAACATGTGAGCATCAGAACTGGACCATGGAGCAATGGAAGAAGGTCCTTGTCTGATGAATCATGTTTTCTTTTACATCATGTGGATGGTCAGGTGCTTGTATATCAATTACCTCAGGAAGAGATGGCACCAGGATGATCTATGGGAAGAAGGCAAGCTGGTGGAGGCAGTGTGTTGCTCTGGTCAATGTTCTGCTGGGAAACCTTGTGTCCTGGAATTCAGTGGCCTCTTTCAGCAGGATAACATGCAAACTTTGTTCAGGAATGAATTGAGAAGCATGACAAATGGTTCAATTCGATCAAACATCTGTGGAATGTACTGAACAAACAAATCCAATCCATGGAGGCCCAGCCTTGAAACTTAAAAGATTTATAGGATCTGCAGCTGATATCTTGGTGCCAGATACCACAGTTTCAGAGGTTTTGTGGAGTCCATGTCTCGACAGGTCGGAGCTGTTTTGGTGGCACAAGGGGGACCTACGCAATATTAGGCAGGCGGTTTTAATGTTATGGCTGATCAGTGTAAAAGTTTCTATTTTATTTTGAATGCATTTTAGGTTTTTCATGTAGTGCAGACTCTGCTTTTTTATTGCCAAGCAGGACACATTACTGAGACAGTATATCGTGAAACACTAGTATGGCCAACATTCATCATTTACTTGCAGTTACAGTGACTGTGCTTGTTCATTTCACATGGTATGTGCATTAAAGGTTCACCTCATTCCTCATCCCTGTGACTGCATTCAAACTGTAGAGTTGAGAATTTGGTTAGTTTCAAATGTGAACCTTGTGTCTTTAGAGACATTTGCATTGAAAAGAGTTTATTCAGCCATTTAAGCAGTAAAGAGAAAAACTATGAGACCAGTGTATATGTATATGCAACTTTCAATGTCCACAAAACCTATTTACGTAATTGTGATGCATATTTGTGAGCACAGGGCTGAATGTACAGTATTCTGACTCCATATGTGTATGCAAGCAAGCCATGAAAGAATGTATTTCTAACATTTTTATTTGCACAGTATTGATATGCTCTTCTTAAAATGGGTGATTGATATCGTTTATTACAACAGGGTATTTACATACAGAATAATTGTTACTCTCTCTTTATGTTATCTTATGAGGTTGAAGAGGCTCTTAAAGAAGTTATAAAAGGAAAAATAATTTTAATGATTGCAACTGAAAGTTCTTAAGTATCTGACTACAATGGGCCTTTGAATTTGCACAATATAATTATGTTCATCAACTGCTGGCTCAATCTTAGCTTTATCTGTCTAACATACATTTTTAGTTATGTCAATAAGATTATAGGTTGACTTAACAATTAATGAAGTTGCCGGTTTGTCTGAACATTATTAGTTATTATTAACGGGCCAATTGGGCCAATTTTACTTCAATAGTTAACACAGAGCAGTTTGTTCAGCAAAGTAAGATTTTAAAAGCTGGGTAAGTTAAGACATTCTACTGTAATCAAGTAAAGTTTTTTTATTTGATTTGTTGTTTTTTATTTCTGCCAAATGGTCTGGGGTGATTTAGGCTTGCTTGGATGTTTTGTCATGCGACAGAGGGCTTCTATCTAGCCACCCTACCCCATAGCCCAGACTTTTGAAGAATACTATCACACACAGGGAGTGAGCAGTAATTGCCAGATATTCCTGGAGCTTCTTTAATGTTGTCATAGGTCATTTGGCAGCCTGCCTGGTAAGTTTAATTCTAGTCCTATCATCTATTTTGGGGGGACATCCCATTCTTCCTAAAATCACTGTGGTGATCCATTTTCTCCCCTTCACCACAGCAGAAAATCTTACAGAAACCTACAGATCCTTATTTGGGGTTTAATCAGAATTACTTCATTAACATGAGCTTAAATGTTATTGATTAGTTGCCTCATGGGCCATTATAAAAAGTCATATACACTTATGTATCCAGGGTATTGAAAGTTTTTGTCGTCTCTGCCCCGCCCCTAAAAAAATCGGTTTGTTTTTCACTAGAACTTTGTTGGTAGCTTTATCACATTAAAGCCGGAAAAAGATCTGACATAACTGTAACTGCCACCAGCGGTCATATATTTTTTTCGTCAAGTGTTTTTTTCTTCTTTTTTCTCCATTTTTTTTCCACCATTATTCTTATTTAAAAAGTCCTACTAGGACATTTGTATTATTATTATTATCTCTTATGTGTTAAATTTTTGTTGTTTTTATCCACTTGCTCCTAAATGTGTTGTTTCTGATTTTAATTACGCTGTAGCACTTTGAGATTTCTTTGAAATGTAAAGTGCACTATAAATAAAATGGATTATTATTATTATTATATTTTGGTGACAATGTCATATACATAGACTGAAACTCGAAAAGAAACTTGGTAGGCTTGTAGCCCCACATGTCTGACACAGAATAAGGTTTGTGTCCCAAAGTGTGTATTGCCGTTCGTGTTAGCGGCCCCTGAAGTGGGGGTATGCTCAAAGCATTTTTGTGCAATGGCTCGAAAATCATTTTGCCATAAATTATGATATTTTTATGACAAGTTGACCTCTCGGATTCAACCTAGCACAATACTATTCATTTGTGGTGTAACACCACCTAGTGAATAATGTTCAAAGCAAAAATCTAGAACTTCATTATCTAATAATTTGTGATATAAAGGCTCAAACTTCCAAAAATCATCCATCCTGCATCACTACCACATTCTGTAGAAGCACACCGAATTGTGTGAAATTGTGTCAATAGGGGGCTCTAGGGGGAAAGTTCATTTAACGTCATTCTTGCTCTTTCTCCCACCATATGAGGCAGTCATATTATGCACCACTATGCAGTACTTCTAGTTTATCTTGGGGTTTTTTTAACTTCAAAAAAATTAGCAATTTTAACAAGAGTGTGTAGACTTTACACACCGATCTTGCATAACATTATGACCACCTCCTTTTTTCTACATTCATTGTCCATTTTCTCAGTTCCACTTACCATATAGCTGCACTTTTGTAGTTCTACAATTACAGACTGTAGTTGTTGTTACTGGTGTGAGTGGATCAGACACAGTAGTGCTGCTGGAGTTTTTAAACACCTCAGTGTCACTGCTGGACTGAAAAT
>JAOVVH010000038.1:5437162-5447647 GCA_028566435.1 Scorpiodoras heckelii
ATAAAATAAATTTCACTCTAAGCATCTGAGCATCCTTCAGTGATCCCTTTGATTTGTACAGTACTTTAGCAAACACTGCTGAATAATTTGAGCTTTTTTATGGTGCTTCTCGAAAACACTCATGCTACTCTAGACTATAGAATATTTCCGTATTGTAACACCCAGAGATTACAAAGTGCCAAAACCAGACACAAAGAAACCTCTTTGCTTCCTCTGGTCTGATTAGTAAAAATGAGCATTTAGTATGAATAGATGTCAACTGAATAAATGAGTAACTTTATTTAGCATTCTGGCCTAAAATTACCTTTCTTCCTGGATAGATTAGGGAACTCTGACACAAACTATAGCATAAAATAAAATAAAAATAAAGCATTTCTATATATATATATAAACTAAAACATCTCAAACAGTGTCAGGTTGGTCCACATAATACTGTCAGGTGGTTAGAGTGGAATGCATTAAGTAATTGATAAGACCTGATATGAGGAAAATAAAAACAGTCTTTCTGAAGAATACTCTTGGAAAGGAATAGTGCAGGAATGCACATGCTAAGCTACAGTAATTGCACATAATCACCAGGTGTCTGAGGCAGTGGAAGAGACGTTAGCCTCGCCAGCTAGAGTTGCAACCGGTTAGCTCACCGACGCTGCAGTCCAAGGTAAAGTGAGGAACACAGTCTGTTACAGGTAGTTTAGTTACTCGGTTAAAAAAGATCCACAGTCTTAGGAACGGCACCAATCAGTGGCAGAATCCAAGTTTATTAAGAGGAGAAGTCTGTGCTGGAGCAGTGGGAGCAGTCGCTGCTAGCCAAGGGTAGCATTGTGACTAGACTATTCCCATGCAGACTCTTGTGTTAGCCTCCTGTAAAAATCCTCTCAGAGCCGAGTTGTGGTACAACGGAAACATCTGGCAAAGGCAAAGTGACCTCTTTAACAAGTCTCACTGTCCCAGAGTCGCACGTCTTTTGTTTAATATTTCAAGGGAATGGTCAAAGGGCTGCAGTGGGAAACTCAGAGATCGCCATCGGAAGGCGGGAGACATAGCTTGAAGAGCCTGAAACAAGCGAAACAAATGACTTTCAGCATTATGATTACAATAACCAATACAAGAACTGACTTAACTTTTAACAAAAGCAGAGGTGCTAACGTTGTTAACAAGACAATCCTTGAAGGTAGAGAGAGTAAAACAGAATTTTCTTGCAAAAACACAAGTACATTTTGGTGGAAAGGACAGCCTGAATGCCAAAATGTTTTGGTTTCTTAACTTATATTTAATTTATTTCACTTTATAAATATTTAATATATTTAACTTTATTTGAAAAGGTAAACATGTTTGGATTCATAGTAAGCAGCTGAGTGTACAGTATAAAATCTGTATTATTTTGCAACATGGAAATAAAATATACAATCAAGGACAAATCAAACAATTTGTCCATCCAAATACAAACCCCATTTCCAAAAAAGTTGGGACATTTTCTAAAAATGCAATAAAAACTGAAATCTGTCATTTGTTAATTCACTTGAAGTTGTATTTAACAGACAAAAGGAGAAAGAAAAGATTTTCAGTGTTTTCAATGACAAACGTATTTCTATTTGTAAAATATAAACAAATTTAGAAATGTCTGCAACACAGTCAAAAAACACCTGGGACAGAGGCATGATTACCACTGAGACACATCCCATTTTCTTTTAATTATACTTTGTAATCATTTGGGAATTGAAGATCCTAATTGTTGCAGTTTTGCAAGTGGAATTTTTGCCCATTCTTGCTGTGTACAAGACTTGAGCTGCTCAACAGTCCGTGGTCACTGTTATCTGATTCTCCTCTTCACGATGTACCATACACTTTACTAAGTTTCCCGAGCCCATGTGTCTATGTCCATCACAGTAGCAGGACAGTTTCTCAAACAATACCACCTGAGGGCTCGATGGTCACACACATTCAGCAGCGGTTTCCACCCTTGGCCTTCAGGCACCAAGATTTCCCCTGACTCCCTGCATCTGTTCATGAGATTATGAACTGTAGATGGTGAAAGACCTAAATTCTTTGCAATCTTGCACTGAGAAACATTGTATTTGCACTGATTGACATTTCTGTCATGAAGTCTAGCACAAACTGGTGAACCACGACCCATCCTTGATTGCAAAGAGTAAGACCTTTGAAGAAAATATTAAATGGACGGCATATTTTGCTCTGACAGCATATATTACTATTGAAAAACCCGTTTAACAACACAGAAAAGTAACATCATCACCCTTTTGTTTTCTGTTGTCTCACAAGATCAAAGATCACAAATTCACAGCCAAAGGTTCACCTAGACCATCTGATGGGTCATTTTTTTCCCCTGAAGTAGTGATTTCTTTTCTCAAGTCTTTTCCTGACAGGTGTTTTTTTTTCCTACTAATTTCTTTCTCAGGCTGCTGATTTTATTCCTTTTCGTTCGACCAGTGCTTTAGCTGAGAAAGCAGAAAAGCCTAGTTTTCAGGTGTCTCCTATATGGCCAAAGCCAGGAGTCAAATATCATAACTGCTACAGTTAAACTGCAGATGGTGCCACATGCACAAAGGGGTTTCAGGAAAATTTTTAAAGAGTTTGTTTATAAGTGGAATAAGTGATACCTTGGTGCGAAAGCAGGCATCTGGTCCATCACTTTGAGGTTTTTGGCAGAGATTTCTACTCTGGTGCCCTACGAATTATCATAGATGAACACATTATCCTATAAGACACATCTCAGCTCATAATACTGTACTGTAGAGTATAACAGTGTGTATAGTAGTACAGTGGAACGTCATACCTGTTTGCGCATAATGTCCATAGTCTGCATGAAGCAGCGGGGCATGAGGCCATGGTTCCTGGCCAGGTTCATAGCCTGCTCCAAGGAGACGGTCAGGGTGCACCTGCATAACACATGTTCCATGTTAAAAGCATTCTGTGACAGCTGAGATAGATGGAATAGATTAAAATACACACACGGTGGAGAGCAGAGGATTTTCAAACCCTTGAAGCCCATTAACTCATACTGTTTAACTGAACATGGATTCTGCTCATTTATGTGCACCAGCTCAGCAAAAGTCAGTCTAAAACATTGTCACGCATAGCAGGGCAAATCTGATTACAAGCTGAAATTTGCAGTGCAACTTATAAATGAGCAAATTTCTTTTGAACTGAAGGTTCATTTGTACACATATCAACGTTGGTTCTTACAGCAAAAACGCAGACGTGCAATAATCAGTAGGGCAGGGCAGAGTAAAGTTAGAGACAGAGAGATAGATAGAGAGAGAGAGAGAGAGAGAGAGAGAGAGATTGTTTGAGACACACAGTCCTCTCTCCTTTTATGATGCTTTTTGCCCATATTCTTCTTTTCAGAAATTTCCGACATTAACAAGCCTCACACATGAAATTCAGTGCATAAATACCATACATACATAAAGCCCATCTACACCAGCTGTGTTAGGCGTGTGCAATAATCATAGGGTTATTCATGAGTTCATACCATAATAAATTTCATGACACCATGTCATATTAACAAATTTCTTGATATGTAACATCAGGTCCTGTGATAGACTGGTGACCTGTCCAGGTTTTTTCCTTGCCTTCTGCCCAGTGAGCATTGGGATAGGCTCCAAACCCTGAAGCCCAGTAGTAGGATAAGTGGTAGATAATGAATGAATGTAATGTCAGGTGTGAATCATATGAAGTGTAGAAACTGTTAGATATACAAACTTCCCACCGTTCACCGTTAGAACTAATGAGAAACCAAATAACTTCCAGGCATCTTGATTTAGAATCAAATAAATAAATCCTTATAGCCTAGTTGTGTTCTGCATCTTGATTATCAGGATGATGTGTGGAAGAAACGTTGAGATGAAACAGACTTAAAATATAAGCTCTTCTAGGTGGCACTGGATTGGTATTATAAATCAATACAGCATAACACTGTAGAATAGCAAAAGCAAACAGTAGTCAATGTGCTGACAGAATGAGTATATTGTGAATAAGAGTCCTGCGATGAGCACAGGTCAATCTTTATGATTTATGATGCGTATAAATGCATCTGCCTCTCCATGCAATGGGAATCCAAATGCATTACACTAGAAGCTGAAGCCTTTAAGCGATTCAAAAACAGCGTGAAAAAAAAAAAAAATTTCTTATGTTTCAGTGACCACTGTTTGAATACAACTACTGAAAACAATGAACAAGACAGACTGGCTGTTTTGTTCCAAGGTGGTGTGATGTGAAACACATGAAACGACCAGGTTTAACATTGCAGCAAACACTCCAGCATTAAGTGGCTGTTACCTCTGCATGCCAGTGGCACACATGCTGATGTGGCAGGCCCCCAGGCGGCTGCACAGCTCTGAGGACACCAGCAGCACGCTGACACCCGATGGGTGGCCCGCCGCACTCGGCTTCACGTTCATGTAGGTCTGCATGAGCCTGCACAGGTCATCCAGGGTGTTGAGAGGGCGAAGCAGCTGCACAACAGAAAACAGATAAAGAAAAATGAGTCTAACTGATCTTCCAGAGGTGACCACATGGGGCTGCTCTGGCCATCCGTTTCAGATGTTAAACCTTGATAAGGCCATATAGAGACAAAATCTGAATTGGAGCTCCAGGCAAGAAAGCAAACAGTGCATCAGTGAGGAATTATTGCCAGCTTAAACAAAATAGACACACACCAGAGAGGTGATCAAGCATTCCTGTTGGGTTTACTTACATGATCTATTTTCATGGCGGTGGAATTTGAGTCGGAGGATAAATTGGATTTCTCTAAATAGAAAGCCCTGCAAAAAAAGTTCAAAGGCTTATCATAGTGTTGGCATATTACTTACTTATATGCTCGAACAACTTCAACAACTTCCTATAACCAAGACATTAGTATTACTAGAATCATTTAAACCTATTCAATTTACGTGATCAGCAAAATAACTATAATATCTATAATATATAAATATAAAAGTATATAACTGTAACAACTTTGGCAACAGTTCATGGCAATCTCTACCATCTTGTTATTAAAAATTAGAAAACAATTACAACAGCAGCAATAATAATAATAATAATAATAATAATAATAATAATAATAATAATAATAATAATAATAATAATAATAATAATAATTATACTCTACCTGAGTCTCCGGTAATAGAACTTGACTTTTTCGAGTGACACAGCGTTGATCCGCTGCTGAAACTCCTCCATGGCCACAAAGTCCTGAGCTGCCACTCCTTCTGGCCTCTCCAATGCTGAGGAGGAGGAGGAGGAGGAGCAGGAAGAGGAGAAGAAGAAGAAGAAGAAGAAGAGGGGAAGAAGAAGAAGAAGAAGAAGAAGAAGAAGAAGAAGAAGACATACATGCCTCTTTTAGCAAAAGTCCTCCATGAAGCAAATATACCATGTACACGGGGGTGGTTCTGGAAAGCAGAAATCTACTGCACAATGCACTAAAACCACTAGATGGAAACCAAGATTCATAAAGTGAGTGAGTAAATGTCCTAGTATGAGCAGCATATCGTTAGTAGTAATTCACAAACTGAAGGGTTAGACAGATAGGAGACCGTTTAGAGGGTGTAAATAAACCACATTCACAGAGGAAACTCCCAACATAAGCTGAATGAAGCACTACTTTAAACCACGTTCAAGTTATGCACACACCTCTGGTGAAAAGAGCCGAGTGCAGCTTGAGGCTGCCTCCGTTCTGCAGACGTGTGGGAAGCTCGCTGAAATGACAGCTGTCCAGGTAAAGCGTGACACGGATTGCCTGCCGACTGCCTTCCACCTGATAATGCACTGGCGTGTCTGAGGACAGACGTGATGGAAGGATAAAGGACAAATAAGGAGACCGAGACCAAGAAAACAGACTTAGCTTTGCATTAGTGTCTATTTCAAGTGTGTTTCCTAGTGTGATGTATGCAAAACGTATATAAGTGTGTAAGTGTATGAAAGCAACCTCCTGTATTAAAATTCCAAAGCAGTACGTTTTCTCAACAGGGAACACAAAGGAGTGAAATGCAGCACCTTAGCAGGAAACACGGACTTGATTACAAAATCCTTTTTCTTTCCTCCAACCCAAACAGAGGCTTTGAGATAAAGAGACTACACTATCTCTATCTCTGCTAACCGTGTTGACATTCCTGAAAGGGACATCTGGAGGGTGTGTGTGTGTTTGTTTGAGCGAGAGGCGTCTTTACAGGGAAGGGATTTGGAGCCGTAACACTACTGTGGACTCCTGCAGCTGTTCTCTACAGAGAAACACATCTTTCTGATTATTTATAAATAGCAGAAATATATACCGTCACTGAAACTGTGACTTCAAAAGCATTTTTTTTTGCCGGATGGGATTTTTATCTGGATCCAAGAGCTTAAAGTTACGGTGTGTCATCACGCTATCATCAAAGTAGCCCTAGACAGTTCAGAGATGACCTTACGCAACCTTACTATACTTTATGAAGTCTCACCACGTTCACACACTGTAAACGAATACAACTAAAAAACAGGTTCTTGAAATGCTCCGTACTGGCACGGTGTGTCATTTAGATTTGAAGTAGCATTGCAGGGAAACAGTTGTCTGTTAGATGGTTTTCAAATTTTATGTTTAGCTCAAGCAGACGCTCACTTGCAACAAGGCAATCGTTCTCCAGTGGTCGGAACAGCACGGTGACTTTATCCAGATCCTGCAGAGCTGCTTTGGTGTCTTCCAGCATGATGCGCTCCTCTCTCTGTCACATGGAAAGAGACTCAGAATGTAGCAGACTAAATACTCTACGTAATACCCTTAACTTCTCAAATGAATCTCTATCCAAAGCATCTGCAGCTATACATTTTTTATCATTTCAGCATGCCGTTCTGTACCCAGAGTAGAAAGAAAAAGTAGATTTAAAACTCTCTTTACAGTTAAAAACGTCAAATGGTAGTTGTTAACCCTTGTGCAGTCTTAACATTCTGTACACTCTCCTTGTCCTAAGGTTCAAAAATGACCCGCCTACACTAAACCACTAAAATAAAGCAAGCTTAACTGAATTTTAAATCCTAAATCTATTTTGCATGAAGAAACAATTTGTTATTCATTATAAACTTTGTGCATCTCTGGGTTTTTCCTTCGTAACCATGCAGAATGATTGCATTTGATCATTGGACACACAGCAACACCTTTATAGTATCTGACTGCATTCCCTATTAGTAAACAATGGTTTCAAGAAATGTAGATTTTGTCTGAAATGTAGTTTATTTTGTATGTGTACATGCACAAGAAAGTTCAGTCGGTAGCACATAAAGTGGTGACTAAGTGATTTTATAACTGCCTGGTCAAAAATGACCCTAAGACACTCTTTGTACCCTGGTGGTGCACAGCTTTCATGTAAATATTTTAAAAGGCAGTGTTTCACTTTTTTCTAATGTTGGGGTCACTTTAGGAAAAGGCATCAAGTTTCAAGTTGAAAAAAAGATCATATAGGTGGTTTTCTCTACTGGCAAACATAGCTGCGGGTCATTTTTAACCCTTACGACAACACAAGGGTTAAACTCAATAACCAATAAATATTAATAACTGTTAAGAATTTGTGAATACTATATAATACAAGTACAAAAATTAACCGTTACATTCTAACACTAAAGGTCTTAGGGTGAGTCTTATCTGTGGGTTTTAATGAATGTAATCAGACACACATATCTATAGTGGTATAGCATAACCACCACTTCTTCCCTGTGAAATATTTCTGAAATGACATTCTATACACATTAGAAGCATTATTTACTAATACATTTGAATGAAGTATACAGGTAAGGTTTAAAACTATTTTCGTTGCAGCTTGTTAGGTAGGTGGGGTCTGAGTGAAGGGTAAGCAATGATACGCCACCCCTGGAGCAGACAGGGTTAAGGGCCTCGCTCAGGGCCCCAACAGCGGGAGCTTGGTGGTGATGGGGTTTAAACCACCAACTGATCCGTAACCCAAAGCCTTAACCACTGAGCCACCACCCATGGACTTTCATTGTAACTGTGTTTCTGTTCAGTTTCTCAGTATTGTCTGTAGCAATTACACAATGCAGATGCTGGAAAACATGACAATATTTCTTTAATATCAGCCAGAACTGAGTTGTAATATTACATTTGTTTCTATTATTACTGTTACAGTACTATTATTACTGTTTCTATTATGAGAACTACTTTGAGTTGAGTAACTTTGCAGACATCCCACCTCTTCCGGATGTCTCCTGCATATTGATAGCAGCTCCCTGATGCCCGCAAATTATATACAGTATCCCAGAAAAAGATTTTTTTTAATGGAGCGCGAGAGAGGTCAACAGAGACCGAGAGAGAAAGCAACAAACATAGCAAGAGGGTGACAGAGAAAGTATCCTGATTGGTTTCTCGTTGTGCTAAACAGACCCATCAGTTTTCTCTGCGGGTGGGATTTACACTCAACCTATCTCTCTCACGCTCTCTCTCATGTTGTCCAGTACTTAAATGTCCCAAAAAAAGAAAATATGAGACACAGTTCACCCAAGACTACACCAGTGTGTCTCTGCCTAACAGGGGTGAAAATAATGACGGTGTTTCTCGCTGCACTGTTTGCAAGAGTGACTTTTCTGTTACTTGTGGTTGGATAAATGGTTGTGCATAACATTTTGAGGTGAGTGTCATTAGCATAGCCAGCTTTACTTAAACTACCTGGCTAGCTGCTAATGAGCTACTCTATTGATGTCCTACATGATGAAGCCAAGCTCGCTGCAGACTTTGTTAAAGTTGTAACAGAATAAAAAAAAATGGCTCCATGAGCTAAATGACATGACATATGATATGAAATATGATATAATATATGGTTCATGGGGTTGGGGTTGCAGTCCTACCTCCCTGAAATGAGTTTATGCAGGGTGGGATGTCTGAAATTTGTTTGGAGGCTGTATGGATTTTGGTGGCTTGTTGACACAGTGATTAGCATTACAGGGTCCCTGCTTCATTCATGTTTTCTCTGGGTTCCTCTTGCTTAGGTGGCCACAATAAACTGGCCTTAAATATAAATTGTTTGTGATTGTGTGTGCATGGTGGAGTATATTGGACTATCGTCCCAGTCAGGTGTGTTCTCAGCTTACGCCCAGTGTTTCCAGAGTGTACTTCAACCCTGACCAGGATAAGGTGGTTACTCTTGATGAAAGCATGAATAAAGGCCTATCCATAGACATCCATTATTAACAGAATATGTGTTGAAATTATTGTCTTATCATACCATATCACAGACAAACCCAACAGATGTAGTAGAGATTAGGTTAAAAAACACTGGAAGATTCATTTAATATCATATTCCTTGTCATAAGCCTGTTTCAGTCCTGCCCAATTTTCTTGTTTGCAAAAGAAAACCCAATTTAAGTTATTAAATGACTTGCTAGTAACTTGATACGTTACATCAGGTATCCTGGATTTGGAAAATGAGTGAAATGATTTTATACATGACACAGTGTGGAGTGGGTAGTGTGGCTCACCACGTGCGGTGAGAGGGTGGACTGGAAGTTGAAGAGCACGCCGATTGCCGAGATCTGCTCCAGCCATTTGCGGCTGACCTCCTTGCAGTCGTCTTCATATTCCCCGTTGTTGTTGAAGCGAAGGTTGAGCGCCCAGACCAGTTGTTCTGCCAGTGTGCACAGCGCACCCACGAGGGCCTGGCAGAAAATCGCATCCCGTCGTAACTGCAGCTCTGTGTCTGCACAAGCGGGAAAGAGAAAAATGGCGTGATAGAGACGACTTGCAACAGCTGGCTGTGACAGAGGGCTCAGAAAAGACAGCGCAAAAGATAGTAACAAGACGGATTAGAATAGCTGACAGAGCAAAAGGAATAGCTCCCTATTTACTCCTCCAGCTCCTGGTGAGAATCAACAGTCTAGAACTTTAGACAATGATGTCATACAAAGGATTTCAAGACCTGGCTATTGTGTCATCCAACATATAAACACGGCGCACACTGTTTATACAATATAGTTTTTGCTGTGTATTAACTTTGTTCTTCTGGAAGCTGCTCTGAGTAAGTGGAGTATTAATTCAGAGCCCTTGGCTGCTGTGATAGCGTTATGCTGAAAACGTGCCAAACACTCTGCAAGCGGAAGACACACTCCACACACACAGCAGTGCAGTGCAGGGTCGGGATGGGGTAAGAGCAGGAGCAGGTCCTGGCAAGAGTGTGTGTTTGTGGAGAGCAATAAGGAGCAGTTGCAAGATCAGATTCCCTCACACTCTCTCAACAGCTTCCATATGCCTCCCACATCAGGGCCCAGGAGACAAGCCCCGTCTCTCTGTCTCTCTCTCTCTCCCTCTCTCCACTTTCAATAGTTCTCTCACTCTAGGTCTCCTCTTACTTTCAACCTCCTGAACTTTCCCTCAGAAGATTACACAGACAATCTTGCACCCACCACACACACACACACACACACACACACACACACACACACACACACACACACACACACACACACACTTAAGACTGGGAGTGGAATTCCAAA
>JAOVVH010000038.1:5450239-5460541 GCA_028566435.1 Scorpiodoras heckelii
AGGAGATTAGAAAGAAAATTATAGACAAGCATGTTAAAGGTAAAGGTTATAAGACCATCTCCAAGCAGCTTGATGTTAATTTGACTACAGTTGCACATATTATTCAGAAATTTATGATCCATGGGACTGTAGCCAACCTCCCTGGACGTGGCCGCAGGAGGAAAATTGATGACAAATCAAAGAGACGGATAACACGAATGGTAACAAAAGAGCCCAGAAAAACTTCTAAAGAGATTAAAGGTGAACTTCAAGCTCAAGGAACATCAGTGCCAGATCAGTTACATAATTTTCATAATTTTTGAACAAACAATTGCGTAATTTAACAAATTTTTAATATGCAGTAATTTTTTTAGTGCTGTTAATTTTTTTTTATTGCGATTAATTCTTTAATGCGTTCGTTAACGCGTTAATTTGACAGCACTAATATATATATAAGGCGCACTCAAACAGATGTATATACAGTAATACCCCAAAAATTCGTGCTTTTGAATCTGCGGCTTCATGAATTCTCTTATTTTTTCCTTGGAACCTAACACTTAAACTTCGTGGGTCCAGCAGATGTAATCCGTAGATTTTTTCGCGACCAGTAAGTTGTATATATCATTTTTAACGTTAACTTGTTAATAATAATTATAAATAGAGATGATTTCATGAAAATAATGTTTTACTTACTGTATCCAATAATACTGCATGTACTATTATCATATTTTTCTATCGTATTATGAAATACAAACAGAGTTCATGCGCCATTTGCTTTGTTTACGTTTCCAACATCAGCTAATTGAGACTACTACCTGTATATAATTTCTAATACTGTAAAACTAATGTTCTACTTACTGTATCCACTTATACTGCATTTATTATCATCATACTGTATTTCTAATTTTAATATAAAATACAAACATAATGACCATAACAAAAATGCGCTCACGAGAGTTCAACGTCTCAGAGAAGACGTGGGCGGGCACAAGGTGGCGGACACTAGACGTACATGTACATACAGTATGTACAGTATCTTACAGTATGTACTTTATACTACAGTACTGTATATGTTTACTTTTACCGGTACAATTTTAAAGGGTAATGTGAATTATAACATCAATTTTTAAGTGAACTTAGTGTTTTGAGGACATATTTAGTGTTTAACATATGAAGATAGGTATTTATAGGCCTTTGTTAGTTGTCTGTCCAAAATTCGCGCATTTTCAAAATTTCGGGGTATTACTGTACCCTCTAATACCAGTTATGCAGTTGACATATCTTATCACAAGATTAATCTACTTTGTCTTATTTTAAATGAATGTGTTCAGTGTCTGGGTATGGTTCTCAACTCCGCCGTGTCTTTTTAGTGACTGGCATAAGCTCTCCCTGTTGCCTGTAGATGGGAGAGTGTCACACTGTAAGTGTTCACTTTCTTTCCCTAAAGATCAATTATTACCTCATCATTTCCCTTACTGTAGAGCATCTACTAAGGCCCCATGTTACCAAGACTATCCCTAGCAATACCTCATGCCGAAGTGCTACATACAAACAAAGGTGTGAAGACTCTGAGACAAAGCACGCTTAAGTGTGTCAGCTCCAGGTGTCCTTCCTCAGCACTGATGGACGTTCTGCCCCCTGGAACTTGGAGTTCCAGCAGTCTGCCCATGCCTATGGTAGCCTTGCTCTCTGCCCTCTGGTTGCCGGTGGCTCTGCTGGACCCAAAACATGAGCTCCAGCCTAACCCCAGTCTGCACAAATATCCATCCTAGTGAACCTTTACTGTGGCCGGGCTTGTGCTGAAGGGCCTCCCTCACTTTTTTCTCGAATCTCCAAACTAGGGATGCAAGGATTCAAGGAGCAGGGCTCTGGTTCAGTTTCTGGCCCTGGCTGTTCCCACTGCCTGAAGAGGGTGTTTGACTTAATATTCTTTGCTCCTGGCCTGTAGGACAGGGTAAAGTTAAATCAGCCAGAAAATAGCGCCCAATGGGCTTGGCGGACATTTAGTCACTTGGCCTACTGGATATATGGGCAGGTTTTTATGGTCTATCTAGACCAGGAAGGGGTGCATAGCAATTTTATTAGGGCCTGGGCATTGTGATAGGATTGCTCCTATGCCTACTTCTGATGCGTGTACTTCTGTGACAAATGGTGCTTCTGAGTCTGGCAAGTGGAGGACCAGGGCAGAAGTTTTTTGCTCCCTGAAGGCATCAAATGCCTGTTGACCCTCAGTGGTCCAGTAGAATGGACCTCGGTCTTCCGCCAGAAGAACTTGGAAGGAGATTAATGGTGCAGTCAAAGGTCCTATGAGGGCCTGCACCTGCACCTTTTCTTTAGACTTCACTGAGGTCTCAACAGCTCTCAGGAATCTTTGAGCGGTCGGGGAAGGAGAGGTCCTGGAGGGCTTAGATGCACCACCACTGACAAACCCGATTATAAAACTCCCCTGGCAGTGTGGCCCCCACACACAGATGGAGCAGGTAACCAAATCATTGTGCAGATTATGCTGTTCTAGCCAGTGGTAACCCAACACCAGCTGCAAATGGGGAGCTTGCATGAGGTAAGCTCCTCATGTGCCCCTACGTGCATGACGATGGGAACAGTGTGGACCCCTTACAAATATCTATTAGATTTTTATTTTTTTTTACTTTTACTTCATCCATTCTTCAGTTTTTATTTGCCTTTTCTTCTTTGCAAAGCACTTTTAGCTGCATTTTGATGCATGCAATATGCTATATGAATAAAAATTTGTGTAGCCTATTATTATTATTAATACTAGTAGTAGCAGTAGTAGTAGTTGAAAATTCATGTATTTATTTAATGAAACCTGTCTTTTGCTGGTCAGTGACCTGAATGACATGGAGGTGTAGTCACTGGCATTTGAATTTCTTTTCACTTCATATGTCAAGACAACAGCATACCTTTTTCCCACCATTGTAAAGTACCATGACAAGTCAATTCAATTGAATTGAACCCCAGAGATCCACGGACTAGAGAGAATATGTCCTGGGGCTGTGTTAGCACAAGTAACATACTGACTGAATACACATAGCCAGCGGACTCCTGAACTTGGCACTAAATGCATATGGACAGTCTGATAATGGTTAGGTTTGCATGAGATTATAGAATCACAGATCAGTCTGGAAAGAGCAAAGGACACAATTACTGCAGTAACACTTTAGCCAGCCCTTTATGGACACAGCCATGTCTTAACACTCATCCTCCTACATGAGGGAGTGAAACATATAGCAAATGGAAGACAGCAAGACAGAGAAAGGGAGAGAGAGGGAGAGAGAGAGAGAGAGAGAGAGTGAGAGAGAGAGAGAGAGTGAGAGTGTGTGTGTATGTGATTGCACTGAAGTAAAAATGAGATAAGCATTGTAGGAGTTTTGAATCTCGCACATTCAATTCATGCATGAAACCAGATTGAAATAAACAAAGTGTTTTTTCCACAGATAGCCCCAAAAGCTGACGTAATTTCTCGGTAATGCGAGGGGGGCAGTAACGTATGAGCTCACCCACTCAGAAGGTATCGGTCTTAATGGTGGGTGGCTGTATAATGGAAGAGAGTGCATGTGCAGCCAGCCATTTAGAGCTACTGGAGTCAGCACGCTGTTAGTGGTCAATGTGAGCAAGGCCCTGCTCAAACCAGCTTTTGCAAAATTACTAACACCCCATGTGAGGAACAGCACTGAGGGGAATGAAGATGACGTAAGGTTTTAGTTATGGAGCAGAGTAATGGAGCATCTCAACACAAGATGCAGAATGTGCTCTGAATTTTCTGGAGCAAAACATAACAGGTCTAAACACATGTTCCACAGGAGGAGCGGCCATGAGCCCTGTACAGTAGAAAGCACTATCCACTTGAGGAGATCAGATCCACTGATATACAGCACACGTGCTTTAGTTCACTCTTTATAATTAGACCTGTCAAGCGATGAATTTTTTTAATCACGTGTTAATTGCAGTTTTAATTTACATTTTTGATTTACATTGTGCATGCAGGTCGGCATTGTATGGAAATTGAAAATGGTGTTGCCATTTTTCACTGGTCTATTTTAAGACAAACGACTGTTGAATGTTGCCTCATTATTCACTTGACTTTATATGATAAAAGTGAAATATCAAAGATGATTGATGTCTTTTCATTTTTTTATTTAAAGGGAACTGCACACTATGTAGGGAGCTAGGGAACATGGGTATAAACATCGCCGGAAGTTCTTTTCTGCTGCTGCTACATGATTGGCTGATTAAATTTTACCTCAGAGACCCACCGCCGCAATGGAAGGGAAGGAGTTTGTGTGTGTGTTATGCGGATTAGTCGCCTTTGTTGTCTCCATCGCTCATTAAACTGATGTAACATTAAAAAAATAGCCACCCAAAAACAACTTCTTCGTTCTCCACTGATCCTTTCAATCATTAGCAATGTTTATGATAGCTAACAAGCGAGGAGATCCTAACATTCAGTATTGTGTTCTCTAATGGCGCCGCTGCGTAATGTAACAAATTTTTAATCTGCGTTAAAATCTTTAATGGCGTTAATTTTTTAAATCGCGATTAACTCTTTAACGTGTTAACGCATTTGTTAACTATTTATAATCAGTCTGCGCTTTATTTACAAAAAAAACCTTTTATTATGATTTATATGCTTTCAGTGGAATAAACTAATTTCAATTAAAGTGGCGCTGTAGCAGTTTTACTGCATACATTTACTGAACAAAGTGACAGATCAATGTTACAGTACATTTAAATATAAATATTCATATACACTAAAATCTAATTTTATGCAGTTACATTCAATTCAATTTCTAGTTCATTCATTGTTTCTGTTTCCTTAAACAGACAGCGATACCTTGATACATTTAGGACTTACACTGCTCCCTTAGCTTTTTCCAATCAATCTAGCTTACATTAAGGTCAGTAAAAGCTAAGATGATTTTATAAATTAAAACCCTGGCTCAGTGGAGGCAATGCTGGTTACTGAAATCCTATTTTCTCCTTCAGACTAAGAAAAACTATAGCTATATAATAGGCTGTGTAGTTTGTGCCTCAGAAAAAAATGAACATTTCATCTTGTAAGAATTGTGTATAATTATCTAAGAAAATGTGTTGCAGTGTTAGACATGTCACATTAAAAATGTGTTCATACTGAACTGGCCTAATATCCTTGTTTATGTCTTTCATTATTTATTTTCCTCATACTTTTATGAATAGCACTCCACTCTAGTGAGCTAATGCAATTAAAACCAAGCACTAGCAAGCTCAATAGCTCTGTGCATAAATATACAACCATTACAAATAAATAAAAAAAAAAACCCATTAAATCTACATTTTTCATGCAGATTTTACCCTGAATCCCCTTGGTCACACCTGTAAGAGTCTCTGTAGCTCATGGTGTCATGTCCAGAATCCTCCTGATCATCCTCATTCACTTTGAAGCACACTCTTTTGCTCTGAATGGCCTCCTCATGCCCCGGAGAAGTAGACGGCACGCTGTCGTATGAAGGAGGCTCGGAGCTCTGTGGCTGGATGGGACCAGTGATGGAGGACAGGAGACTGCAGCACACAGCCACATATTATAGACAAAAACACACACAGATGTTAGAAATGTATCTGGCACCATGATGATTGCACTGAATAGGTAATATATCAATCACAATATTATACTTCAAGAACAAAGTGCTAAACGAGCTAAAGTTAATAACATGTTGAGGTGTTGCTGCTTTTTATGTGTGAGCCACACACCCACAGCGATAATTTCAATGTGTTATCAAAATACATGAGAGGGAAAAAAGGGAAAGGCAGGGAAATGGTGTCTCCTCCTCTGTAGTGTGTTATGGCTTCAGCTTTGGCTGGCTCTGCCCTACCCATAAATATTTTTAGACTTTCAGAAAAGGCTTCCTGATGTAGGAAGAAGAAGTAAAATAGGGCCGTGGCTGGTGGGACTCGCTGTTCTCTGGTGTGGTGGAGATACACCCCGTTGTTAAAACATACTATTTGATAAAGGAGATTTTCCCACATACACACAGAGAGTGAGAGAGAGAACAAGAGAACAAGAGAGAGAGAGAGAGAGAGAGAGAGAGAGAGAGAGAGAGAGAATACCTAAACATGTACATATTTGATTAGTCTGAAACCTACAAAATGCATAATCTGTAAAGTATATTCTCAATCCAAAGTGTCATTTCATACTATGTAGTCATATACCTGCTACATTAATTGCAACTTAATCTGTTTAAGGCAAGACACTACAAGTGAATACAGTCATGTTTAAACAAATAGATATCATAATAATTTTTTGCCTATGGGCTGTTAATATCTTTTACATTTTTAAACTGTATTTTTATATTGAAACTCTTTCAAAACACTTTTTTTCATCTGAATAAATATGCATACAATCTGTATACTTCATAAAGCCTAAAGTCAAGTCATTGGATGAATAAATTTGGATTAAAATGTTGATTTTTCTGTGAACACACTCTTCAGATAAACACTTGCACAGAATATTCTATTTTGGAAATTAATTATTGTTCAATATTATTTGCTTCTGTACAAAAGGAACAAAAAACAAACTTTTTAAAATTTGTGTTCAAAAATAAAAATATATGCAAAAATATAAAAAATATGCATCACATATTTCCACACTAGCAAGTCTTTTTTCATGGGGTTTTATAGGACATTGAAACTAATAAATGAAAGGAAACTAGATATTTACACCAGACCTTCAGATAAAGCAGAAGTCACATGTGGAGAATCAGTGAACTAAAAAAATTTACTGTATTGAAATTGTTATTACTACAGTTTACCAGTAGATATATTGTAGATTAAATTTATACAAACCAAAATTTCTCACTGCGTCATCTTTCCTTAATTGCTGTTATAATTACTGTCGATTATTAATTATTTATCATCTTGCAGACTTACACGTCAATCTGACCCACGTAGAGCTTCATCTCCCTGACTGCAACATCCAGCCGGTTATAAAGGCAGATGTAGTTGTCCTGGCTCTCAGTGTCCTCCTGCTTGAGGAGAAAACTGAGGCCTCCTTCACCCTGTGTGTGCTTCCTGAATGCCTCGATGCCTGTATCTACACCCTCCATCTCCTCGTCGTCCAGGCCCATGCAGCTCCAGGATGGGGCGGCCATGCTTGTCACACAGTGGACCGTGTGGGACATGGGATTCAAATTGGCTGAACAGAAAGAAAAGGTAGGCTGAAAGATCTGATGAAGATTAGGCTTATATTGATGATGTGAATAGAGAGCAAAGATTAAAGCCAGGTACCACACTACCATTTTTCACATGCTGAAAGTATATATCAGTGTAAGAGATTTACTTTTTAAAAATCTTCATAAAATGTGCTTAAATATATAACTGAGGCAATAGATCATTAAATTAGGTTGGTTACCTGATCAGTGGTCAGACCTTCAACAGTTTATAAAAATACTGTTATTTCATGAAATTACTTAAAAACCAGTAGTTACAGGGATACACCAAATACACACTTTTGAAGAATTTTGTGTTTATAAATATGCTCAAGACCTGAAAAAAAAACCCCAACAACTCAGAGTCACACAGACTGGAAAAGCTTCTCATACTAACAGTAATCTCAGTGACCTCCCTCGTCAGAAGAATCTGAAGTATTTCTGACCGTGTCACAACTGCTGAGCAGATGTGAAGGGAAGCACTTGAACCAACAACCTCAAAAAGGAGCCATAACAAGACAACTGGTGCAGTTCCATGTGGACGCAACCATAATGGCAGGTGAAGTAACAAACAAAAGCCAGACATAACGCAGCCTTAATATGCTGCAAGTGTATATCAATTTTACAAAAAGCCACAGAAACCTTACACTATAACTGATTATAACTTATTTCTTAGTGTGTGGTACACAATGTATGTTACATATAAAGGTAATAACGAACACATGTACAAACAAAATTAGTTAACACAATACATGTGGTACTGTTTAGCTTGAACTTTATTAGCTGGATCAACCCTAAAGGCCGAACATCAAGCCGCGAACAACATGAAAACAAATCGTCTGCTTGGAAAGATGCAGGAAATGAGAGCGCGTGCTCCTCAGGGATGAGGTGAACTGACATCACCGAGAGCCACTCAGCATGAACTAATGGAGTCATAATGGAAGGTTGATGGAAGCAATTTCAACCTGAGAGCTTTAAAAAGGCTCTGATTTGCTGTGGGAATAGTCATTACAGCAAGGCATGAAATTTACGAGGCCCTCATGGTTTAAACTCTATGCTTTAATTATTATTTCATGATGTTTAACTGTTATCAAGGGCAGTTTTTGTTCAGTGGAATCCCTGTGTCAGGGATACAACCTAGTTACTTGCTTTGACAGCCATGAGATGAGGCGTGTTTTTGTTGTTGTTGTTGTTGTTGAGGAAAGCTATAGAACAATGGAGTCCTACCTTTTTTGCACACTGCACAGTATATGCTAGATTTACCCAAGTATGAATCACTGCACATTTCAATTAAAACAAGTGCCAAAACAATGGAAATTGTGAAATTTCACTATGTTTCTCCAATTTTCTTGTGTGACCTGACAAAACTAGAGTATCAAGTTTCTCAAGTGAACACCAACCTTGGTCTGGGTCGAGGCCAAAAAAGGAATTCTTGCGCCCGAAGCGAATGCTGAAGGCACGGCCGGCTGATGTGGTGCTCTTGGGGCATGAAACCTGCATCAGGTTCAGGTGGCAGTTGGTGGGCACAAAGTCCATGCAGCCCAGGGTGTGAGGTTTAGTACTAGCCTGCTTAAACATGGGTGAACCCTTATTCTGCAGCTCACCTGCAAACTGAAAATGGGATAAAAGGAAAAAATGTTGAGGAGTATAAACTTCTTATTATATCTGAGAGAAAGAATAGACAGACAACAGGGGTTTTTCACACCTGTTGGTAGCTGCAGATACGTTTGCGTATACTTTCCAATTTGGTGTCACAGATATTTCTGAACTCATACTGCGACATTGACATGACGCGCTCGCCCTGAGCAATCAGCTGACTGCAGCTTGTCACAAAATGGTTGTCATCTTTAGAAAAGGCTTCTAATATCTGAAACAAAGCAAATAGTGTAACAAAATCTTAACTGGACGTGTAAATTCCAGATATGCTCATTCCAGTTTTATTTTTATTACGTATTACCATTGCTGTAAGGCTGAAGCAGCCCTTTGGCTCCACCATTTTCTCCAGAACATGGTGCTTGATCCCAGCTGAGCTCACATACTCGTATACAACACCATGTTCCAGGTGCACATTATCCACCATCATATTAACCACTGGGACATCTGACATGCCAGACAGGGACAGATGCTGCAGACCTCTGACTACAAAGTCAAACCAACAAGCAAAGAAAGTGTAATAGATTAGGTGTTATTTATTCATCTTCAGTAACAGCTTTATTTTAGTTAGGGTGCTGGTGGATCCAGAGCTTATCCCCAGAAAACTGTGCATGTGGGCAGGTGTCCCATCCAGGGACTATTTACACACTCATTCCTATTCATCCACTCATCCCGGGGGCAATGTAGTGTAGCCAATCCATCTACATGCATGCTTTATGGGTCAAAGGAAGCCAGATAACCTGGAGGAAATCCACATGGACACAGGGAGAACATGCGGCACTAAACACAGTTTTGTTAGCCATCAGGTTGGCTGGATGAGTATCACTACGGATCATTTAAACTAAATACACACAGCCATCCAACCACAACTGCCAGGACCACCACAGCCAGAGAAACCCCAGTACCTGTTCCATTAGCACAGCCGTTTTCTTCCGCATCTGAACCATTCTCCAAGAGGCACGAGCTGAAAGTCTGTTCCATCACATTGTCATACATACGATACACCCACTGACTGCAATCCTGCATTAATCCACAAACAGTAGTAAGGAGAAGAGAGCATTACAATGTGCTTACAATGATGAAACTGCTGAAGCCTAAATCCAGCTCTGTGCAATCCAATCCAACAAGAAGAAACAGTTGAGATGAAAAGTTTGCTCCCCCACATAGTTTTTATATGGAATTTTTTTTTTAACTGAACAGAATGTATTGAAGTGTATAGTAAGTTTATGTGGAATAGTAAAATGGTAAAATGTGTGGGTTTATTCTACAACTAGATAACAATCCAAAAGACGAGGCAAAATAAACAGAAAATAGTTGATATATATATGAAACTGAAACACCTGGTTTTAGACCACAATAATTTATTAGTATGGTGTAGGGCCTCCTTCTGTGGACAATACAGCGTCAGTTCATCTTGAGAATGACATATACAAGTCCTGCACAGTGGTCAGAGGGACCCGAACATCCCTTT
>JAOVVH010000038.1:5507881-5518480 GCA_028566435.1 Scorpiodoras heckelii
AAGGGTCTCCACACTGAAGCTAGTAACCACAATAAAGTAAGTATTCACAAGGATGCATTGCAATTAATCACTAGATTCAAACTTTTCCCCCTCCGTTGTGTTATTTTTAGACAGCTCATTTCAAGCCCAGTGTGTGCTCATTTCTTTCAAGAGGTGCACAACTGGTCCTGAATTATGCAATGACTCATGCTTTCTGGTTTGATGTGGGCTAAAATATACCTCTAATACCCAGGTTACATCAGCAGGCAGACACTTAAAAGAATAAGCCTCAAGTAGAGAAAAAAAACCCCCAGAAAAACAGTCAATGATTTTACTTTAGGCGGAATACAGACGATAAACACAGGTATGGTGACGTGTCAAGTTTCACATTTTAGGTAATATGGTTGTAAACCTGTCAGGAACGTCAGGGTGGATTTGGGTTAAACGCTGGATCTCAGTCAGCTTGAGTGGAAGATTTTGTGTTGTTTCATGGGACTTTCAGGGGATTACGGTTTGAGAAATTACCTCTGCTGATACCACAGCAATGTTATATTCTCCAGTGTGACTGGTCAGAAGATGTTGATTAATTTTCTATAACAGCAGCTCTGACAATAGTTTGGCTGCAAGGCCAACTTATTTATTTTGGCCAAGCTATTTAAACTACCACAGGCTTATATTAATGCTGTCGACATAACATGCTGTCGTCTGTCCCCAACGCCCCAAACCCAAACTACCACCCACCCCATCAAAAAAAGGCACATTTGAACTGTTTTCATGATAAAAATTTCTATGAGGAGACATTTATATAACATTTATGGAAGGAGTCTCCAGTGTCACTGCTGTGTAAAGCTGTGACTACATTTTCCCTACACAGTAAACTCCTCAGGACAGACAGACTTTGTTGTTAATTTTGTCATATGAACTTTAAGAGTAAGGATAAAGAGAGGCAAGTGATAGAATGACTCTTTATAGCTGTTAAAAAAAAAAAAAACTAACTCGTCCAACTTGTGCTTGCATTCAAAACACTATAAAATGAGCCATTTTTGGAGCATAATCAACTACGCTGATCACTGATTAGTTTCCTATAAGATCATGCATTGTTGTGGTTTATTCCAAGGCTAAAGTAGATCACAGTGATCCCATAGATCATATATTCAGAAAGCTAAAAGTACAAGATATTTGAAAGACATTTCAGAAACAGGTCAAAGGTTAGGTCATTAAGAGGAGACTCACAAACTGGAGGAACACATGGCCGAGAGCGTGCTGAGGCTGAGGCTCGGGCTGCAGACTGGCCTCCAACGTAGAGAAAAACTCCCGGTGTACATCCAAGATCTCTTCGATGTTGGAGAACAAGATCTGAAAATAACAGAAAAAAGGGGAGAAGTGTTTACAGCAAGTCTAGCATTCAATACAAAGCTTTATTGCTCACAGTTTTGCCCTTCTTTTGCTGGTCTTTAGTCTTTACCTTGACTTGTTCCGGTGTCAGACACTGCTGATTTTCTCCCATTTGTCTGATCCTCTGGAGAAAGGCCTTATGAAAAGAAGGAAAATAAACACATGGTTATAATGATGTTTTTTTTCCCCCACAAATCGGATGATGAAACAAATGCTTGTGATCAAACTTTTTCTGGCAAAAGATTAAAACAAACTGATAAACCCATCATATGTCACGATTAAAGATTTCATAAAAAGAAAGACTTTTTTTTATGGTCATACCAGTCACGTAATTAATGAAAACCAGCTAGTGATAATAGCTGGAACCTATGAGATCTGGCCACATGCTCAAAAACAACATGGTTTATAAGTGAAAGAAAGAAGACAGAGGGAGAACAGACAAACAGACCAGCATTATTATGATTTTCCAACTCTTATCCCAAATGACATTTCTGACCCAGATCTGATCAGATGTTGCTGCTTTGTCATTTCAGCACATGCACTGATCTCCTATCACCCACTGAACTGTTCCTCCTTTCAAGACGAATGGTGGTGTTTAAGGTTATAAGACTCTGTGCCTAGAGGAATCTGATTCAGCACGTGCACACTGGAAAACACCTGTGCATTAATAGACAGATTATGATGCTAGTAGTTAGTAAAAATTAAAAAATTGGGGAATCACTCAGTGTCTCATTCATCACTCAATATCCATGTCATGGTGCTGTCACATGATATACACACAGAGAGAGAGAGAGAGAGAGAGAGAGAGAGTATATGAGATCTTGAGTGCTCCCACATTCATGGATTTGTGTGGGTGAGTGGGTGTCTCCTCTGAAGAAAACGACTCTGCCACTCAAAGCCCGCTTCTAATTATGGCTCTGTAAAACTATTCTCAGCAGCTGGCTCACTCTCTGTGGCATACACTCACTCCAGCCTGCGTGTGTTAAATTACCTGACACACTCCCAGTCGTCTACGATGCTGTAATTCTCAGCATGAGCACTGCTGATCAGATGCACCTGGTCCATCTGTCTCTCACCTTTTCTATGCTGTCTGTAGGTTCCAGTTCAACTCTCGCAAATTGAAAACTCAGATCAGATTCTTCTGTTTTGTTTTTACCTCGCTGACCGATCAGCTTGTCACAAACCGTGCCTTTGGCCACAACAGCATGACGAGTGCCACGTTTAGGAGGACCACTCCCCTGGCTGCGTCGTGCCAATAGTTCCAGCCCTGCCCATAATGACAGACCTTGTCTCCCACTTACACGGCAGTCACAGACGCCCTCTACACTCGCTGCTCCTCTGGGGGCATTCACTCCTGCAAATTATCTCCCCTTAAACCAGCTATTAGCGTTTTTGCGTTTTAAATCCTCAGAGTGGTGTCTTGAGGGTTCTGGCAGGGACATTGTAGGCTAAAACGCAGGAGTTGTTTTTCTTATGTAATACTGTAGATGATTTTTGAGTATCCGTAACTGTCCAGTATGTTCACAATGAGAACTAGTAGATGCATGGCAGGGAGGAAGAAGCAGAGAGAGTTTATCAGTAGTATACTGTCTTTTAAAATACAGGACTATAGAAGAATAACAGGAAAATAATCAGCAATGGGGATATGATGTCAAAATGAAGTTAATTAATTTCCTAGAACCGCAGGTCGTGAAGTGTTTTATTCCTCTCATCACACAGCAGCTTGCCAAAGCTAACAAATATTTATTTATCAATGAACACGTCATACTTTTATGAGCTTATAGTTTTAACATTTCATTTCCTGACACATTTTAAAGGAACCGATTTACCTTAAAGCGCTGACACTGACTGAAATGTCTGAAGTCTTTCATTAAAAATGAAACATATCCTTACAGAAACATCTATTTTTTATTTTTAAAATTTATTTTTAAGCCCCTTATTTGCCTTTTCTTTTAAAGGTCATAGAATGCTGTATCGATGGGAATAGTGTCACTGATTGTATGATGATGCAAGCTGCTCCTAAAAAAATAAAAACCAGGTATTTTTTAAACATGCTTTTTATTCAGCTTAAATTATGTGAACAAATCCCTGTGAATGATCTCTTACCATAGACATTACATAATATCAGAATAAGTGCATTAATATACAGCAAACGGATGATTTGCCTTGCAGCTGATACTACGTCAGAGGCATAATGTTATAGACAATTAATCAACTCCAGAAATCAACAGCACGGTGATTTAAAAAATCTTCACTACTAAAATATCTTATCAAATGAAAATATCTTGAATATTGCTGAATTTTCGAACTGAACTTGCCTTGTTCTATTGGAAGATCATTTTATCTAGAATTTGATGCATGAAATGATCAAAATTATCTGTTAAATTGTTAACAACACAAGCCTGAAATGGGTTTGTAATCAAAAAAATGAGTTTAGTTTGATCTAAATTTCATTATTTAAAAAAATATGCTAAAAATGATAACCATATTTCCCAGTGACAATAACACCGAGCAGCTTTAAACACCTCCCAGGCACAGTCTGATTCATACTGAATCACAATGTTCACTTTTAGACACCAATCTTCCATTTTAAGAATTAGATGATAGTACTTTCTTTCAAATTTTTTTTTAAAACAGCCCCATCATTACACCCTGCAAAAAAAAAAAAAAAAAAAAAAGGTGCCTCTGGAAGAATGACATGACCCATTCCAAAAATAAAGCAGTGGATATAGTACGTCTTCTAAACTAAACATAGATCTCAGCTCCCCAGAGTAGAATAACTTGACACACACAACTGATACCCGATTAAGACGTACCCTGGCGTTAGGCTGGTGACAGCACTGTGCTGTTTTGTGAGCGGCCTCTGGCAGGGTGGAGGGGAGCTGTCCTTCAGGCGTGCACTAATGAAATTTCCCATATGGCAGATCCTACTCATCCTGACTGGAATCATCCATGTGTGATGTGGCCAAAAGAGCCACAGGGCCGAAAGCCAGGAAGCTGAGCATCCGTAAAGCCCGTAGTGAGAGAGGACAGGGTGGGCGGCGGAGGCAGCGGGCATGAGACAGACATCCTAACTGTGACCTCACGTATGACTAACCTAAGCCTAATGTGCATGTATAATCTCAATACACTGGGAATTAGATGAGGAAACATTTGTTTATAGCTACAACAAACGTGATACTAGGAACCAACTTGTTTTTGTGGATGTTCCATAACCTTAAATGCAACTAAAAATGTATAAAAAGTATGACGTGGAATAAAATTCTGGCTTGCTGTGTTACAAGAGAAATAACACACTTCAGAGCATTCTGTTAAAAGCTGAATCACATAGCACCACACAGTCATTACTGATTGTTGTGTTTTATTTCTTTTGTAATAAATGCTGCGTCTCATTTTCTTACTGACAGTGTGGTTTTGTCACCATATTATCTTTACTCTGCTTTAACTACAAATGTCACAATCCTCTGCTGACAACCACACACCGAATGATACGATTTATTTTCAGTAACTGGAACAGAAGGCGTATATCATAAGACGGAAGCAGCAGGTGACTTCAGTCTTTAACGTCTTCGGGCGCCGGAGCTGCATCACCACAATTCTCCTCACTGACGTCAAAAGGCAGGTAAATAAACATATCTGGTATGCTTCTGCCTTGCTTCCATGGCAACGGTTGCTGTTCCTCTGGGAGACCGCGCGTGTGAGGTAAGTAATGGTAGAGGCCAGGTAGCACAGAGATTATATGAGATTTAAAATTCATCTGTTCCCTCACAGTTTAATCAAAGCGGTCACACGAGACATTTGTTGTTTATGGTGTATTAAATGTCATCCTCAAAGTGTACTTTTTTTGTGGCGGAAAACCTCGTCAAGACGTATGCATGTTAGTTAAGTCAAATGAAAATTAAATAGAGCTAAAATAAATGATGAATCATGTCACAATAAAGGTTTACTGAAAAAAATCTGCTACAGAGTGAAAGCTGATTGAATGTTAATATCTGTGGGGCAATATCTCTGATGTGGGGCAGTGATGGCCCAGTAGCTTAGGATTGCTGATCAGAAGGTTGGTGATTTAAGCCCTGGCATCGACAGGCGACCAATGTTGGGCCCTTCAACAAGCCCAGTTAATGTGAGGGCTACGTCAGGAAGCACCAAAGAGGAACAGTTCAGTGGCTCACAGGAAGCTGGTAAAAAAAAAAACTTGCACCAGACCAAATACAGATTTGATCGGCTGCAGTGACCCCAACAAAAAAAACATATATATAGTGATATCTTCAAATATCATGATGTAATCTTTTCCCACACCTTCCACACTTTAAAGCAGTTATATATCATATCATATTATACCACAATGCTGCAGAATTCCTGATTCTGATTGGTCAGCAGCTCTGACAGTAGTTTCTCTTGGAAAAACACAAAATCACTGTTTTATATTAATGTGCTTACTCAAATATAAGCTTAATTTGTCTAGTAACAACTCATTCATAATTAATTGTATGGACACTCCATACAAACAGGTTATAAATGTGTGTAGGGTTTGCTGTGAGAAACGTTTCTTTTTGAAAGGAGTCAGTGACGCGGCTTCATAACAGTCAGACGCAAAGCTGTAACTTCTCACTTCTCAAAAGTTTCTCACCACAGGAAAACTTCAGAATTCAGAATGGAGCGTTTTGTTGTTTCCCTGTAACACAGCAAGCTGCATTGTTTTGGCTTATTAACTTAAGAAAGAAGAGAGAGGCTGGTAAGGGAACGACTGCTTGCTGCTAGAACGCAAGTGATAACGAGATATAACTTGTTTTTTCCCCCTAGACATTTCACAGCGTTAACTACATCAGGTTGTCTTTTTTCATAAATAAAACTTGACAGCCTTGAAAAATTGCAGTAGTACAAGGGGAATAAAACACTTGCCGAACAACTCTGCTTCTCACCAGGCCATATCACACCACCCTGTTATTATTTTCATAGAAAATAATGTACTGTCTTGTTTTATTTCTTACTTATTAAATCCTCTTACTTATTGTAAAGTGTTTAAGATAATTTACATTGGCTGATTTTCCTTATGCTTTTGTCAAAGTAGCCCAATGCCTTAATTTCTGGCAATTACTCTGATGCACGCTAGATCCACAAACTGGTTTGCATTAGCCTGTAAAACAGAACTTGTTGATGCGAGCTAACATAGAGCAGAAAGATGATGTAGTTTAATCAGAGCCTGAGTACTGCAGCTCTCCTGCTGCAGCTGGCGATCAGAAGGATCGCATTACCCACCGGATGACAGCCCAAGGCAATCACAACGAGAAAAGAAACATCCAAGTGTCCATATGTCTCAACCAATGAAGCAATCTGTTCTCTCAGTGAACTAGGGAAAAAAAGTTACAGTCACAGTGGCAGTGCTGGTGACCTTAACTAAACACCGGCATGAAGTCAGGGACAGGATGGGTCTCGGCCTTTCTCATTTTAGGAAGGAAATGACACCATGCATATCCTCACACAATAAACTAGTACTGTTGATTGTTTGGAGAGGATTTCTTCTAAGCTGCACACTATGGAGCCAGAGCTGGGGTAGCGAGATGGGAAAGAGGAGACACAGTATCTTGCGCTGCCTTTCACCTTTGTACTGGAGATGGCTGAGCACTGACAGAAACAGAGGAGCTAGTCACACACACACACACACACACACACACACACACACACACACACACACACACACACACACACACACAGCACAAAAACAGACACAGCAGTGTGAAATCAAGCGACATTTATCCCTTTAAGTCATTTTTAAAGTGCATGTTCAATCTTTTTGCTGTTAATTGCTGAACAGAACCCTCTGGACTGATGAATACTGCAGACATTAGCATGTGTGAAACTGATACAGACTGCAAGTAGATGACTTAATTCTCTTATACACAAAGATGGTATTTTTTAAAAATGGGAAACCCTGACTGACTGGCTGACTCAGATTATACAGACTGTTATATATGTTTCAAATTTTACCACAAACGTCATATTTTTTTATTTATAATGGAGATTTGCTCAGTACTTCCACAAATAAACAATCACTCCAGAAGAACTGTGCAGCTCAGTTTACAACGTCATTAAATATCCTGAGCAGCTTGAACCTGGTCCTAATACCTGGAAAGGTTTAGCTGCAGAACCTGCATCCTAAACTAGGTAGCTAGCAATGACAAAAATAGGTTAAATCAAGGCTCAGATCCTGAAATCCTCATCTACATGTGACAAATGCTAGCTTGTTTACTAGAAGTAAGCTAGCCAGTCGGCTAATGTTACTGCGTGATATGGTATATTTTGATAAGCTTTGCTATTGTTAAATTACTGAGAATATGGTAATGCAAATCCAGACTAAGGCAATGAAATCCCAGATGCTCTGACAATCAAGTGCAATGATCAAGTAGTATAGTGATTGTACACTGTCTAACCAGGCTAGCTAACTTGGGTAATGGTGAACCAAACGTGGACTGTTATTCTGACAGGTTTGGTTACTGAAGAAAAAATCACAGAGAATATGACTAAACAAATCATGTCTACCTGTAACAAATGTAAACCAGTTTACTAGCACATTACTAGCCACCTAGATAACTGCTAGTATTCAGCCAGCTAGCACAGACGATCATGAACAAAATGTTGACTTGTGATACACTCTGACAGGTTATACTCCTGAAAAATTCATCAACACCAAGCATGTCTATCTATCTCCAAACATGAGCTAAATTACTAGCAGTTTATTAGTCACCTAGCTAACTGGTAATAAACCAGTTAGTCAGCTACCTAACATAGCTAAAGATGAGCCAAATGTTGATGGTTAGGGTACATTATGACAGGTTTGCCTACTGAAAAACAAATCACTGAGAATTTGACAATATACTGTAAATCATGTATATGTCTGGCAAATGTGAACCAGTTTAATAGCATGAGAAAGTTTGCTAGTTGCCAGCTAACTTAGCAAGTGATCTAACTGTTGACTGTTACAGTACATTCTGACAAAGTACGCCATAATCGTGTCTACAGAATTGCGCTAGTATACCAGCTGTGAACTGGGATTTCAGAGGATAGATCCTTGAATACAAGTGTCATGTGTCATTTGAGTGCATATTGTCAAGACACACGAGCATGTGAAAAATAAAAACAAAACCCCAACATCTGGCAAGCCTGCAGCCTCAAGCGATATTTGTGCAGAACGAAAGTGGCACAAAGTGCCAGGCCTCACACTTTGAGGTTAATGTAGGCTAAGCATCTAATCATGTGAGAGAATTTTACTGCATGAAAACGCGTATGCTGCTTCTGATGAAAAACTCATGTAAAACAACAGAGAGCTGGATAACAGCCATCCAATGCAAGCCGTACAATCAAAATCCTGCTGCAGCTGCATGTCGATGAATACTGCACGTGAGGCAAACAATCCGAGTAGTAGTATAAAGAATGCATGCTGGGTTTAGTCTCGTTATCACAGAGTCATGTCAAAGGTGTAATTAGACCTTTATTGTCAATGTTAATGTCTAGGAGAACCACAGGCTGCCTGAGTCACAGAGAGCTTGACACTCAATGCCAACAATCAAAAGCCATTCTGTGTCACTTCACACTTTCTCACAGGACCAGACGCTGAAGTAGTGCTGGTAAATGGCCATTCTCACAGGACTGTGTGAAGTCTTTCATTAGCATGCTAACACGCACTATCCTGTCCTCTTCTAATAAACAAATACTTCAACAACTCAATTAGCCAGGAGAACATACAGCTCAACAAAATGACTCAATCTGGCAATCTGTTTGGTATCTGCAAGACAGAAATAAGGAAAAAGTCACTCAAGATGTGTCATTTGTTATGCTTAAGCTCTTAATACACTAAACAGATTTCTAAGAAGCCATTTTTTTTGTAAAACTTGTTTCTCTGTATCATTGAGCATGATGTCCTAACAAAAACAAGGAATCGTAAGGCAAGCACATGAAACACTGCATGAGTTTCTATTTCTCTGAAGACATACATCACAAGATACGGCAATTCTCACTCAAGCAGAATTAGGTTCATAAGGGAAAAGTAAAGCAAACTAATGAGAGTGCTCTTTCTGACAAAACAGAAAGAGGAAGGATGTCCTCGGACAGGAAGCACGGCAGTGTGAAGAGGCCCTGAGCAGTCAGCTGCTTTCAGCGCACCAGATCATGCCGCATGTGCACATGCTCCTGCAGCTTTAAGCTTCTGCCTCATTGCCACAACTCATCAGCAAAATAGACCGTGCATTTTGATCAACATTTTTCAGAGTGCAATTTGATCTATAGGCCTTTGACAAAATGAATAAATAAGGAAATAAATACCTAAAGATTTTACTTTCTACGTAAAGTACTTTACAGTGTCATGTGGGACTTGTTCTGGTTGTTTTTGTTATTAATGCAATTAAAATAATTAATGTTTTTCACTGTGCAATTTCTGACCTGGAGGTAATAAGGATATTTTTATGCATTAGCATGCATAGCAGCTTTGCAACTCGCTGGTTGAGAGGCTCATAGCATTACATTAATTAATGTAAGGCAGTGAGTATTTTATATGACTGCTTGCTCAAGCATGTTGTGTTTCAAGCTGCATGTAATATGCCAGACTCCTATGGGTGGCTTTTAGGCAAGTGTTAGATCTGAATAAAAATACTCAGACACTGAACTTCACTGGCTGTCGTTGGTTGCAATGACACTAAATTGGGTGCAGGCATTGTGTTTTCTACGACCAATGAATTCTTTGAGGATGTGAAAATTGTATGGTGGAAGCCTAGCTTTAAACGTAAAAATAAGATCATTGTTAATGAATAATTCACATCCACAACAAACAAATTTTATAATGCAAAAGTCAATTAAAGTTTTGAGTAAAATTAGACCAGCACTGGTCCCAAAATGAGACAATAGGCAGAAATGCAGCTGCTGCTGTCAACAAATTTCACTTAATTACTTTCATATACATTGTACACATATATACATATATATATATTGCAGTGCTGAGAATGATCCACCACCCAAATAGTACCTGATCTGTGGTGGTCCTGTGGTGTTCTTGTGGGGGTCCTGAGCATTACAGAACAGAGTAAAGGTGACAAAAAAGTATGTAGAGAAACAGATGGAGTACAGTCTGTAATTGTAGAACTACAAAGTGCTGCTATATGGTAAGTGGAACCGAGAAAATGGACAGTGAGAGTGGATTCAAGGAGGTGGTCATAATTTTATGCCTGATCGGTG
>JAOVVH010000038.1:5518580-5530090 GCA_028566435.1 Scorpiodoras heckelii
TGATAGCTAACGAGGTAGATCAGAGCACTGTGCATGAGAAGAGACAACCAAAAATACATTACAAAGTTAAAATACATTACCCACAGTTCATAGATGTTTCATCACATTTATTTCAAATGTGCCTACAGCATACAAAATTAGTCTGAACAGTGCTGTTTGATTTATCATGCTAAACACAGCCAAGTGCTGTGATGACAGCACGATCTGGAGGCTGTCCGTTGTTGATGACGTTGCAGGGCGTTTCAAATAGAGCTGTTTTAGTGACTGAGGTCCCTATGAAGAGCCCTTGGGATTCTGTACCCTGTGTAGTGTGTAGGGAGCAGGGATACAACTTAGATTGGAATGCAGCTTAAAACGAGTAATGTAACGGTCAATTTCAGAATATTTGTGTTAGTTGACAGCGCTGCTGGTTTGCATCATTTAACTAATTTTTAATCTGTGTTAAAAATTTTTGTGGTGGTAATTTTTTTAATCGCGATTAATTCTTTAACTTGACAGCACTAATATATAAATATACACACCAATCAAGCATTGTCCATACATATATACACACGGAATATATTATTATTCAGTTCATTCAGTCCATGTATAAGTGTTAATCTATGTAATGTGTGTTCATATAATGACCCTACAACTTTCACAGTGAAGCTAATGAAATCAGACTGATGGCCATATGTTAGGAGGAAAAGCTCACCAACCGTATCGCTGTGTTCATGTCCTGCTCCAAATGTAGAAGGTGGCAGAAGGTTAGGCATGGGTGACAAGCCTTACGTTTGAAGTGAGCTGCTCAGGCAAGCATGGTCAGACCCAGCGAGGTAAAGACACCCAGACAGGCCATATGCTCTCCTAGACAGTCCCCTCATCCAAGAAGACAGGGTCAAGGGCCTGCTGCCTTGACCTTCTGCCACCAGCACACTAACCATGCTACGGCTGACCTAGCAGCAAGGTTTATGCTCCGTAAGCACCAGCTGTTTTACAAACCCGTGAAAGTCCTCATGCAGGATTTCATTTCTCACACAATGCAAGCATAACCGAAACATTTGCACTTAATTTGTGTGACTCAGTATGTCAGATTACAAGAGAATGTATTGCTTATATTACTGTAAAATGATTTTTTAAAAAAAAGGAACAGAATCTGCTTTTTTGTCTGTTTTACAGTAAAAACTTGGAATGACCTATAGCTGTAGTAGGACATCCTCATGTTACTTTTGCTTGTATCATCTTCAACTATGCATCAAAGTGAAATTAGTAAAAGGGATCCCTTGTTTTAGTCACTAAATATTTAGCAATACACTCTCAGTTTTTTTTAATGGTTCATGGTTAAGTGTTAAAAATAAAAATAAAGGTTCTGATAAGATGCCATTCAGACAGGATGAGATTTCTGGACATATGTCTATTAAGGCATGTTGCCGGGAGGATGTCTGTAGTAATTATGATTGATGATGAGTGCAAGGGATAAGTGATCTGTGTGAAACAGAGAAATGGGAGTGTCTTCATGGTGTATGCATGTTTGTCACACTAAAAATGACATGCATAATACATACACCTCTCTTTAATAAAACGGTTTGTTTTGACATGGGCTTGCTATAGGACTTGCAACTGAGCAAGTTGTGCCTTAGCATTACTAGGTCAAAGGACCATAACGACCCCCAGTAATGCAGCTTCTCTGACAAGACCTTTAAAATGCCATCTACATTTTATTGTTCTTTGATTCAGACTTTCTGTTTTGTTTTTAATTTGATGGAGTTCGACAGAAAAGAGTCTTCATGGAGTGTCTGAAGAAAAAACACAAAACCTCTTTTCCCCACAAGATATGATATGGCTTCCTGGAATCCTTACTGGCATGTCACTTCAGACAGGATACATGAGTTGTGTTTTTTTCTACAGGACATTTTATAGAAGGTAAACCAGTGATCTAGATCTAGAGGGATTCAGATGAGACCCCCGAAGATAAAGCACAATTACCCCACAGTTACCCCACCTCCCATGCAACACTAATCCGATCTGTACAGGACTGTAGAAGTATCTTTGTTTCCCAAAGGACATTTTGCTTGATAAATCTTTAATCACGGTCATCTTATAAATGTAATTCATTTATGACACAGCTTTAAAGCAGTGGCTCTTAAACAGGGGACCTGGGGTTGGAGGTGACCAAAAAAATGTGAGGGGTCGTGAGATGTTTCACTGTCTGAATGTATTAAATAAGTATTTGTTTTTATTTAGTTTAGTTTTTTATTTAGATCCATCTTTTTTTTAAAGGCCAGTGGTAGCCCAGTAGGTTAGGACCCTGGGTTGCGGATCATAAGGTCAGGGGTTCGAGCCCTGACTGGGGCTGCCGCTGTTGGGCCCCAGAGCAAGGCCCTCAACCCACTGTTTAACTCTGTCCCAACACCCCGCTTAAGGGGGAGGGTTGAGTAAGGAAGGGCATCCGGAGTAAAAACTGTGTCAGACCAAGATGTGGACTTGATCTGCTGTGGCGACCCCAAGGAATGGGACCATTTGGGAGCACGTGGGAGCAAATATTCAGTTGCACAATTGCGAGAGTTTCTATACTGCTCCTCTGTGAGAAAGAAAATGGGCTGAAATCTGTCCCACTTTATTAAAAAAAACAAAAACAAGTTGAATGCTTGAGTTGCTACCCAACGAAGATGAAAAGATGGATCTATGGTTCCAGAAAAAGCCAGTGAAAAGTTCAGAACAAGCATCTACAAGTGGGTCTACTAGTCCATCATGATCATCCTCACGTGGGAAAGGTGTACATAAAACCGGTGAGAATAAGAACAAGCCTTCCACTAAGCATCAGCACTATCACAAAGAATAGCTAAGATATGGCTTCACCTGCCATATCAAAAATTAAATGGACCACCAACAGTGTGTACTGCGTGGTGAAGTTCTGGCAAATGACTGTTTAAAACCAGTGAAAATGAAAAGGCATCTTGAAACGAGACACCCTGATCAAGTTCATAAACTAGTACAGTTCTTTTAGCAAAAGGAAAACTGAACTGCTTGCACAAAAGACCATAATACATGGACAAGCTACTTTACTCACCAAAGCCCTAGCAGCTTCATACGAAGTGGCACACCTGAAACCACACACAACTGGTGAAACCCTCACCCTTCCCAGAACAACTGTGATGTCATGAGCAATGAACCAAGAAGATTTAACTTAAGCAAATCCCCCTCTTGAATGCACCATCTCCATACACACAGATGACACTGCTAGTGACATCAAATGTCAGCTCACAGAGCATGCGGAAAATTGTAGATTTTCTTTACAACTTGGCAAGTCTACTGATGTGTCAAATGTCGCACACATAATGGTGTTTATTCACTATAGTCATGAAGGGAAACTCCAAGAGGATATGCTGTTCTGTTCTGTGGCTGGAGGGAAGGTGTAAGGGTGAAGCCATTTTTAACAAGCTTAACAGTAAGATAGAGGAGGAAGGGCTGTGTTGGGAAAATTGCTTAGGCTTATGTACGGATAGCACTGGAGCTATGCAGGGGGAAAAAAAAACCCAAAAGTCTGAAAGCAAAAGTTCTACTTGTCATGCCACACAACAAATTTACCCACTGTATTATCCACAGGGAAGCCATCGCTGCCAAGGCATTAGAGCCCGAGCTGAATGGTGTTCTCCAAACAGCAGTGAAAATAGTGAATTATATAAAATCATGCCCAGTCTCTTCTCACTTCTATGTCAAGAAATGGGGTTTGAACACGAGTTTCTTCTTTACCATTCTGAAGTAATGGGGAACCCATGGATGGCAAGTCTTGAATACCTGGAAGGCATATTTTACAAAGTTGCAGTGCTGGGCAGCCTGTGTGGAGAGTGGGGAATTTGAAATGTTTTCAGAGCTACATGGATTACTTTGGAGGAAAATGCTATGAATGTAATTTCATGAAATCCACGTCTCAACTCACCTCCAAGTTCTCCTTAAGAGTTGCCATCAATATTTCCCCAAGATGCTAATTCTGGAGAAATACAACTGGATATACCAACCATTTACCTGCTCCTCTAACAATGACCTACTTTTTGAGCTTGAAGATGCAATGCTCAAGCTTTCCAGTGACCGCAAGAACACTATATGAGTTCTGGTTATCAACTGCACATGAATATCACTGCACATGAATGTCCAAGGCTGCCATGGACGTTCTTGCACCTTTTGGGTTGAAGATACCTTTGCGAGAAGACATTTTCTGCAATGGAGTACATAAAAATCAAATATAAATGTTGGCTCAGCAGAGTGGAGGAAAGTCTCTGTGTCTCGGTGTCCAACATCAGGCCAAGAATTCAGATATTAAGAATCTGATATGATAACTTTCAAAATATGATCCTTGTGAACACACACAGAGTTCCCAACGCCTCTGGCATTGTTGATAGCAGTGCTTGAAATCATCAACTGTGAGGGTGTTCAGAGTCTCAGTCTCGGCTCTATGGATGTTCTTTACTGTGCCGAAGCGGTGGCCTTTCAAACATGTTTTAATCGTGGCCTTCTGCTACAAATATCTTATGGACGATCCCTTGAGAATCGAAACAGACAATGAACAGTTACTTGATTTTATATTTGCTCATTTGAGCTTTCTTTGGGCAAGGTGGTGATGTCATGTGCCATTCAGCAATGTGTCTTTTTTTCTCAGGACCGTACTGGAGCACCCATGATTCATCTCCTGTGATCACTCTCTCCTGTTAAACAATCGAAGACTTGCTCCCAACTTGCTTGATTTGTTCCAGAGACGAGGCACTTCAGCAGGGTACTGCGTCTGGGCACTGAAAAGGCTAGAATGCAACTAAAAGGGGTTCTACCAATTCATTCAAACCCATTTCTGTGTACTGACATCAACGGTGTTTTTGCTTAGAAACTGAGAACAGGTGTTTGTACTCTTCAGCTTGTCTGAAAGAATATGATTGTTTCAATGAATGAGGGAATCTTTTTAACAAGTATGGTGGTTTTCCAGTTTTACTGTATTTATTACTGTATTTTATTATTTTGTGTGCAAGTGTGTGTTCTCTTCCTCTCCTCCTCTTTCTCCTTTCACACATTGACCACATATATGTTTTTGCACTGCACTTCTTGCTTCTTGCATCTTAGCTTCTGGGTTATGCAGTGGTTAATACTTGAGGTTAGCCACTGGGTTGGGAAGGAAGTTTAAAGGGATAAAGGTTTAAGAACTGCACCTTTTCTGTCACTTTAGCCTGAAAATAAGGGGATCATCCAAGTTTTTTGTTTGTTTTACACTGAATATACAACTTTTCAATGGCTCCAGATAACAGGCAGCCATTTCCTAATGCGAGTTTCCTCTAAAGGGTCATAGCCATTTTGACCACAACTACCTCTAAAGACTTTCTGCTGGATGCAGTTGGGAAGAGCAGAATTATTTGTTTTAAGAAACCATGGACAAGTCTGACTTTTGCAATCACATAGATTTTAAAGGCCACGACCCAGTTGTGAAACTTAGGCAAAATACGATGCTCCGTCAAATCATGTGACGACACACACAGAGCAAATGATCCATTGTATTCAACAGCTTAAAGAGGCAAAGCTCTTAATATGAGAGAGTACAGGAAAGCCCTGAAACTTACAGCATTAGTGAGTGTATTAACAAGACTCAGCACAAAAACTGACAGACGACAGACCCAGAAATGCAGAAGTGTAAAATGCTCATGAACACTTTGTGCGACAGAAAACCTCAACACGTGACCCCTGGCGATCAGATGGAAAAACAGAAGTGAGACGTTTAAAGAGACTTCTGCACTGTCGGCCAAAGTGGCATGCATTGATCAGTCTGACAGCTATTTAATCAGCAACAGTGTCTATGTTATGAAGCCTTTACTCGATCATACCACAGCTTTTCAGAGCACATCATATCTAAGAAACCCTAACCATAAACCAGATTTAAAAGGCTACGTGCAAAAATACCAAATATGCTCTCACCAGCCACTTTAACAGGAACACCTGCACACCTGCACTTTCATGCAATTATCCAATCAGCCAATCATGTGGCAGTAACACAATGCACAACATCCTGCACCTAGAGCTGAAGATGATATTCAACATTAGAATAGGGGGGGAGGAAATGTGACCTCAATGACTTTGACCACTGCATAATGCTTCTTGGTGCCAGACAACTCATTTGAACATTTCAGAAACTGCTGAAAAGGCTTGGTGATGAGAGAAGTCAGAGAGGGATGGCCCAACTGGAGTGAGCTTACCGGAAGTCTACAGTTACCACTTGTTATAAATGCGGCGAGCAGAAAAGCCTCTCAGATTAAAACGCACTCAATCTTGAGACGGATGGACTACAACATCAGAAGACCGCATCAGGGTTCCACTCCTACCAGCCAAAAGCAGGAATCTGAGGTTACAGTGTGTATGAGGTCACAGGACAGTTGAAGTTTGGGCAAAACCTTGTCTGGTCTGATTTAATTTCCTTGCTCAAGAGATTTGAATTCGCAATCTTCTAATCACTAAGCCAAAAACACTGAGCTGCCAGTGCTGTAGAAACAGAGATGGCAAATTACATATCAGACGACCAAATGACTTGACTACCTACTTGCTCCGCGTCCAACGGGGTTTCCTCTGGGTTTTCTGGTTTCATCCCATCTCCAAAAAATCCCATCATCCCATCCCATTACCCCCCACAAAAGACTCTGACCATGATGAAGTGGTTACTGAAAATCACTGAATGCATGTTTGATGTTAGAGTATGTAAATATTTAATGAAAGGTCTAATCCAAATATGATTTAGGAGTGCTTTTTATTATTTGCTGAACAATCATATACCCAAAGCTAAGAACGAACAAGCTATTACAGGAACCATTATATTGATTTCTTTAGAAAAACCTGCAATTTGAACCATTCTGCAGACGGTATGTCAATCATCTGTCATTCTGCATTAAGAATATTTTACACTTACGTTTGGCCATAAAACCATTCTAATATGAAAAAATAATGGTACAATAAGCCCCCACCCCCACCCCCATGAACAAAAGTCTGCGGAAGTGCTGAAATTTCACTTCACAGCTGAAAAGCGGCCATCATGCTCACTTAACAGAGACGGTGAAAAGAAGGAACAACGTGAAGGCTCTTCAAATACACAACAATGCAGGGAACTCAGAGACGTGTTGAAAAACTGGGGCAGTGCACACTAAACAACTTCTTGATATTAACAATTCAGCACTAAGAATTCCAGAAGTGTCACCAAGATGCTTTTTTTAGCCATCCAGCATTGTTTGTGTTTTATTTTTTTCTTCTTCTAGACAATCTGGATCTGCTCTCCTCTGTGAAGACCTTCGAAAACACAAAAACAATCTGACTGGATCCAGAAGCTGGGACTTGTGCAGACTGACCCGAATGATTTGGAATACTGTTAAGCATTGTAATTAAATGGAGACTATCCAGCACCGAAATTCATTTAACATGACTGCCATTTAAAACACCACTGGGTATTACTTATCTGATTGGCATTTTCAAAACTAAATGCAGCTCGAATGGAACTCGAATGCTGGAATAACAGAAAAAAATTCAGAATAAATTTCAGAGTCATGCATTTCCAGTCTGCCCCCTCAGGGTCTGTGTTGGTTTTCCAGCCAGAGATAAAATAGGTAAGGCTGTTGAGTAGTGCTGAGCATTCTAAACAGAGATGTTTGGGACAAAATGTTGAACAAACTAACACCCCACTGTCACCACTTTTCCAGTCTTGTGTACAAGTGAGATGCCTGTGCAGGTCAATCTGTTTCCCACAACGTGAACAACACCCAAAGCTGAGTGAACCTGCAATTCCCGTTCCCACTGAATACTCGGATCAAAACAGAGCCAGCATCATCGAAAAGGCCCTTTCATGGCTCTCTGTGAGAATTTGCTCCCCTGCAAAAGAGTCCAGGGCCATTTTGGACACGAGGAAGGGGCCGTTTTGGCCAGCATGGCGTGAAATCAAATAAATAAAAACGAGCAAGGGAGGAGAAGTGAGAGGGGAAAATCCTCTCTTTGTGGCTGAGGCCCAGCGGACTGAGACAAAAGGCCCAGTGGCAGGATAACTGGAGGGATGAAAGAGGGGAGCTGAGCTCAGCCCTTTCTCCCCATCACTCTGATTCACTGTCCCCCCTCCTCCTCCGTTCCCTTCAGCCGTGCCCGCACATACAAAGTCTTCTTTGAGCTCGGCCCCTTGTCTCTCACTTCCGCTTTGTTGGGCTTCGGAACGCAGGACTGTTTGAGCTGCTTGCAGAAACGGAAACAAGCACCTCTGCTTAACGGTGTGAGATACACACATTTATCAATATATTCTTTGTCAGTTATTGCACTGAGAAAAGTGAAGTTATGTCTTGTGATGACAGTTAACATGGACATTCCGACAGATGAAAGAATGTTTATGATCATATGACCATCACACAACAACTGTATTATCATTTGTCCATATTTGGCAGCTTCATGACTATCGCTGTGACAATGTTCCCTCTAAATGTGGTGCAATTTAGAAATGATGCAACATTAAAGAAAACAATGCAAATACCTGCATTGCAATTGTTCAAATGATTGATGATTTAAGTTGAATCTATCGAATAAGGTCAGGAATCGAGTTACATCGAGTTACTTACAACCTTTCCTGTTCCTTTTATTTTTGGCATTGCTGCCATCCAGATCTTTACTCAGTATTCACGCTCGGCCATTTTTTACTGAACCATCTACTGCACGCTGCAGATTAATAAGCACAAACAGCCAAGGCTCCCTCGACAACTTCCATCATTATGAGCTGTAAATACTAGCACAATTAGTGCAAACAAGAGCACCGATGTAAGCAGCAGTGGAAAGGAGTTCTCTGCACTGACATGTGGCAGGGCAGATAAGATCTGAGAGCAGATTGGAGGAGCCATCTGGAAGGCGTTTGGCCTGCTCTCCATGGAAGAGCAATCGGAGTTGTGGAGGAGCAACACGAGAACCCAGGGGTCACACACTGCAGGGGGTGTAGGGGAGGGGAACAAATCTTGGGCTGATCAGTCAGGCCACACACACCAACTCCGATAATGTCCAAATAATAACAATAATAAAGTGATTTTTCTGACACGAGTATGTGCACATAAAGGGAAGAGAATGGGCTATGGGTCATTGTTAATAACGTCATTTAATTCCCTCCACTTGTTATCCCATTCTTCTGGGTAGTAACTGATTTCCGTTACCAGATTGATTTGCAATTTGCAGTAATTAGCCTAAGTGAACACGTGATCTCCTCTGATGGGTCCCTCAAGGTGAGCTGCTAGGCACTCATCAATTTAATCAATTAACTCCTCCCTAATACAGTTCCGATATGCATAAACACATCAGAATGGATGTCCACAAAGAACTGGTATTAGCATATCATCTAGCACGGCTGTACCCATTTGGCAATAACAATAGCAAATAACCCTCTTTTATCAAATGAGTCACACTGGGAACTTGGTGTTGAATCAGGTTAACATTTAGCATCCTGCTCAGCAGAAAGGACATTTTCTTTTGTGGCTGGACTGGAGGACTTTCCGCACTCACCGCAAAAAAAAAAACAAATGAAGGCATAACCAACGCTGATCTACGTCAGCAGCCTGACATGGCATTTCCAAACAGGTAATAATTTCATTACATATTACCACAAACTTGAGGTACTTGAGGCCCCAAGTTCCTTCAAATGAGACAGCTAGACGTTCTACTGGCTAACACGAACCAACGTTGGTCATGCTTGAGGTTAATGATAACCATAAGCATATAACCTGGTATGTCTGTGATCATTGCTCAGAATGCCAGTAGAAGAAAGAAGAAGCCTCTTACAGGCTCAACACCAGTGTTTTACCCTCAATCACTGTGGCTTACACGAATACGGGAAATGGGAAAATCCCATCCATCTGTGGCCACCAGGATCTTAGGAGTCTGAGCTTCCGTGGGCAGCATGTGGCCTCAGAGTGCAGGGGGAATATTCCCTCAGGACACTGCAGGAATTCCTCCAAGCTCTTTCAGTGAAAGGGCCAATAGGTCAGAGTTACTCTGGTTTACTGCTGTCTCCTCTGCACTAGTCTTTCAGTGGCTACTGTTCGGTGACGTAAGGACAATCTGTTTGATTATCCGACAATCAAGGCTACTTCTACGAGGAAAGACATCCAATAAAGAAACCAGGCTCAGTTCCAACCTCACTTAAGCGCAAAAAAACCCCTCTTTTAACCAAAACTAAGCATTATTAAAAATATCTATAATGACCTGAGAAATTAAACAAATAGACAAATATTTTACTTTCATGACTACGCAGCATGGACCATTTAACTTTGCATGCAGCCTAAAACCATTCATAATATGCAACACGTGGCACTGCCACTGGGCCTGTTTGCAGAAGGTGAAGAGGGACAGACAGGTGTGCCCATGAAGCGTGTGTCTGTGTGTACAGTGGCAGCCTGCCAGGCAGATCTGATTCACACACCGGCATCCAGACGACTTATTTGGATGAGATCCCAGGTGGCGGATTTCAAACCAAACCTGAGAAGTTTGTAGATTAAAAGATGAATGAGGCCGTTCTTCGTTTCCACTTATCTCCCACTCCCCCTCCTCCATGATATCAGGCATATAATGCTTAATTAACACCTCCCAGGCCTTAGACAAAGCGACGAGATATTGCAGACGTCTTTATCAGTCCCCTGCTGAGTGCTGCTTCACACTTATAGAGCAACGCTGAGGCTCACAACAAGCCACGCATTCAATTCAAATGGCCATCTAAGGCTCAAAATGTTTGCAGAATTTATGAGAGAATAATTACTTCACAAAAGCTCCCAAATTTGAAGCAAAATGTTTGATGGATCCATGGATATGAAAACAAACATGCACACCTGATATATGTAGGTACATCAGGTAAGTTTCTTATGTAAGTTTACATCCAAGTATATGCATAAAATATTTTTAGATTTTATCCTGTGTTAATGCTCAAAGATATGAGAATATCTAAGCAAAAGAATGCTCCAAAGTAACAATCATGAAACAGCCTAGACATGCATGGCAATACATCAGTGTCAAGAGTTTGCTTGCTCAAACTTGGCAAAAGGGAAGCTTACATAGCTGCAGACACATCGACTATACAGATTATACCGTCCTTATACTGTGCCAGCTTGTGCATTCAACAAATATACAATAAAACACAACGGAGCGTGCTGATATCAGAAAATAATACATTAAAAAGCATCTAGTCTATGATTGTGACTTGGAGGAGTGACAAACAGACAGACAGACAGACAGACAGACACTTTATTGATCCCGAAGGAAATTTAGCAGCCAGTAGCAGTCACACAATACAGTACAGTTACAATAATAAAGGTGGCACAATATGAAAAGAAGAAGTACAGGCTCAGTACAATTATCATCTCTAAATTTACTGTCGACTATGAACAATTTATCTCGCTTATTATAAAGAGGCATATTGGTAATGAAATGAAGTGTCTCAGTAGAGTGTCCAGATGTGCAGATGTACAAGATGTACAGTAAAGTGTCCATATGTGCAGATTAATAAA
>JAOVVH010000038.1:5609461-5621662 GCA_028566435.1 Scorpiodoras heckelii
AGCTGTCAAAAACCTAATAATCAAAATGTATTCATAAATGAAGTTCTTATTAAATAAAGGCCTTTCTGACACAACAAGTAAATGGTATGGAGGCCATTAACACAGCTAATATTCAATTTAGTTAAGAAATAGTTTTTAATGAAAAGACAGCTGTCTACAGAATAAGCTCATCTGTATGTGTGCAATCAAACTGCACTTCATTTTTGTGAGGGACTGAGACCATAACATCTGCAAAAGTCATATTTAGTGTCTTGAATTTCTTTGTGAGATTTGAGGAAAACTGATGTGTTTATGACGAATGTGATATGACCAGGGCTGTTAGATCTGTGTGACAAAGCAGCTCAACTGAAAAGCAGAGTTAAAAGCCGCTTTACTATGACATAAAGGACGTTTTCACCAAAATAGTCTCTTTTATTACTACATATTTAATCATTAAATATCATAGCAACATGTATGGCCCTAAAAAAATGGAGACCAAACACAAAACCAGCTGCCACTTATTTTAGAAAGTTTATTACACCGAACAGAATGCGTAATGAATTTCCTCACACTTTGTTTTCTGTGCCAGCTTCTTGCTTTTTGCATGATCAAATGCATATATATGAGGAAGAGAAGAGCACTTTATTGCATGTTACTGCATGCATGCTGCTTAGTTTGGCTTGTAGGTCAGTTTCCTACATATCACACAAGCACAAGGTTTTTCTTGCACAGTGAAACCTAATTATGCATAAAAACAGGCACAAACAAGTTAGTACCTCTGGCCAATTGCACTCAGACGTGATACAAAAAAAAACCATTCAGAAGTTAGTATCAAGGATTTTTTTATCGTATGGTTTTAATGTATGTTTTGTTTTTTTGTTGCAGTATACAACAAAAGTTCATTTTTATTACTTTGGAAAAAAAAAATTGTGATAAACCACAATGGATGCATATCTTTGCACTTCATTGTCTAAATAAGACTCAATTAAAATGTATGATTGTGATATGAATAAATAAATAAGAAACATTGTAGTATATTAGGTGTAGGCATAAAAAGAGGCAGACTCACATGCTTTCCTTTCCCTGTCATCTGACACTCCCCCTTTCTCTGTGCTGGTGCAGGCCAGTGGATCTGTAAGAGAAGGACAGGGAAAACTTTATCATAATATAGGTCTGATTTAGGATTTTTTTCCCCTTCCCTATTCATTAACATGATTCTAGATAAGCAAATTTGGAAATCTTGCCATCCATGTAGTATGAATGAAATGAACATCTTTCTGTTGTTATTACAGATAGTGAAAATGTGCATAAGCACACTACATGTATCAGCTCTGCTTACAATAAGAGGCTCCTTGTTGATGTTCTGCATGTCCAGGGAGACGAGGTACTCGCGGGTTCCCAGGTAAAGACGGCCCTGATCCTGGTCCATGTGGAGGATCCGATAATCGCTGGTGTTAAAGGATAAGCTGAACGGTCTTGCTGTCCGGGTGTCCATTAACTCTGGTGAGGAACACAGAGACAGACATGAGAAATTTCATTAACGCTGACTGAATTATGTGGTAATATGGCTTTCTGAATAAAACATGAGTAAAACAGTGATTACAGTTTGCTGGTTCTTGGAACTTGTCATCTAAAAACTGAGAACACAGGCAAGTTAACAAATCTAATACCATGTACCTTTCTAAATTAAATTATTGAAATAGATTATTGTTTTGTTTTTCAGCGTTCAGCACAAGGTCATGTCTCAATTTGTGTTCCATTTTCCCTTAGCAGTCTTTATATCCACTGTACATTAGAGTATTGTGTGGTAAATACGGGTTTGTGAGCTTCTTGTCCGTGGGATCTCAAAGCTTAAGCCAGAAACTTGTTAGTCCTAAGCCTCTACCGCTGGGAACTCTCCTCGCAAGGAGGCAAATCAATATTCGAGTGCAGGAAGCAGAAATACTAGGGAGCAAAGTTCACTTAATTCAGCAGAGGCTTGCCTGGCCTCTATCTTAGTCCAGGACAAAAAAAATCTTTAAAAATACATTAGATGCCTGTTTCGTAGACATTCTTCATTATTCTTGGCATTCAGACACATGATACAATCATTAAGGTTACCTAAAGGGCTTAACAACAAAATACCAATAGTTCAGCATGCACATTTATATATAAACTCAGGCTAAGTGTACCCTTTTATTGCTCAGAAGACTACTGTTCTCATCTTACATGTGTTTATATGCTTAAGGGCTTCAGTCACACCCCATACACATGAACCAGAAAAGACTGTGCAGAACCTGACATCACTGTTCCTTACTGTCCCTTCCTGAACACAGTGTTCATTGTGTAACAGAACTTCCACAGTGTTCATTGTGTAACAGAACTCAACATAAAAGGGGGTCAGAGTTGATCTTTAGTTGTTTCACTGGACCTGATTAGCTGTTATGATCCCACCTTTTATTACACCTTACAGATTCTACAGTGTGGATAAACATGAGAAAATGAAAGTCAAACAGACACTTATCTGGCAGTTGTTGAACCTATTTGTTACAGTAACACACGGAACACCCCATGGAAACTGCTTTTGGACCACGATTATGTAAAGCTTTCTGCCAAATACGTGCCATATATTCATGTACTGGACATGTCATATCTATATGTCGCTCAGGTCCATTATATAAAAGCTTGCTTGTGTATAAATGCAGCTGCCTAAAATAGACAAGGCTTCTCTGAATCCATGTTTTGATAGCTTCGCCTTCCATTGGAGGTTATCACTAACTAATCAATAAGGATGTTGCTTTACAGAGTAGTCAGGAAATGCGTGTATGACTTGACACCTTAAAGGCTCTAAAAACAGATTAGGGTTATTGGTAACATGATATGAACATGCCTTCAGAATAAGAGAACCGGATCTCTGGGCAAACAGGACAGGGTGGGTAAAAGAGAGGAGGCTCCTTAACAATCCCCCATTCTCCTTCCTTTACCATAAACACAGGACACACAAATGCTGGCGAATCCCAAGTAGTTGAAAGTGGACAGTGCTCAGAGTTCAGCACGAAATCACAACCATATATGGATATGCTAAACAAAGAGGTACAACGGTGACCCGAGTGATGGAACAGATCTTGTCAGGGCCGTTAACAGAAACTTGTTAGACAAAGGAGGGGGGAAAATGTAACTGCTTTATAAGAAACCAAATCTATTTTTAGTTATTTGTATGTCAGTGTGTTTCACATGTGCTAGCATTAGACCTGTGCTGGTAATCGTCATTTTATTTGAGTAACCATGTAGAAAATAAAACAGTAAATGGCTGACCTGGACTTCAACATTTATTAAAGTCATTATCATTTTTTTTTAAACTTTACTTTGATTTACAGTTTTTAAACTTAACCAAAGAATACTAACAAAATTCAAATGGTCATTTTTTTTTTTTTAAAAGTGCTTTTATGTGTGACAGTTTCTCTGCATACTGAGCTTTGAGAACTCTCAGTATATTAGTTATTAATATATATATATATATATATATATATACGGGTCCAAATGTCCACAGAGAGGGACCGTCATTTCCAATCAACACAAAGTTTTCTGACTGATCATGTTAATCCTATGATGAAACATTTCTACCCTAATGGGAGTAACTTATTGCAGGATGACTCTGCCCCATTTACAGGCCTTGATACCTTACTGAATGGTTTTATGAGGTAGAACATCTTCTAAATAACATTCTGTGGCCTCTACCACACCTAAGGGAGATTTTTCTTTTACCAGTGTGTCAGCACTCTTCGCCACCATAATCAAAATACCAATTTGAGGAAAACCTGTTGGAAGAATCATGTTTATCCTTCCAGTACATTTCCAGTGACTTACAATCTATATCAAGGTTCAATGAATCTGTTTGGGCAGCTTGTAGCAGCCCCAACAGTAGAAAGACTGGAAACACTAGTGTCTTGTTATGATGCCCATGAAAAAAATGAAACTCAATAAACTCTTGTTTAAAGCAAGAATTAATAAAAGAGTTTCTACCTGGGGTTTCTACCTAGAGCTCAGATTTCTTTTGCCAGTGTGTGAATTTGGCATGCCACTTATTTCTATGTATCATGTAACCAGCATCCTGTATTTGAGTTTGTTTAGGTATGTTCTCTCTCTGTATATTATAGACTTCCACCGAGCGCATTCGCTTAGTTTTGCAAACAGCCTTCCTCCTCTTCAGGCGCCAAAGGAGACAAAGGCCATCCCTGTGGTGAACAATGGACAATCCATCTCTGAGACCACAGAACACACAAGAGCCAAGCAGAGAATTGGTCTTTTCCGGCCCACTGTTCTTCCTCTAGCAGAGGAGAGTACACAGGGTGGGGAGGTTAGGACGGGAGGAGTGGGTAATCGATCCTAGAGAAATTGTTCTCATGGAGGAAGAACACAGCAGCCTCTGCAAGAACAGTGCGAGTGAATTAGATGTGAAAGAAGCCAAAGGCCACAGATGAGTTTCAGATGAATTACACGCACTGGTGATGAAGGATAGAGGAATCAAACAGTCAATACTGAGCCAATTCCAGTCTGCATGAATAACTTTTCATGCAAGTTTCATGAAGGTGTGGTGTACGAAATGCACAAACATTTGAGTGATTTGAAGAAATGTCACGTATCTTTCTCAATAACTGCGCAAACGTTCACATCAGTTTCCTGTAAATCCCATGGTCTGCATTGTGGTTTATCAAGAACTCAAAACATAAGAATTAGGTCAAAGGCGCTAATGCTTCCGTGCTGTGTTGCACCTTATTTCTCACAGTTCCTGATAATTCAGTGAAATTACCAACAAGTTGCTGTTGAAAGCACTTCACTAACACTGCAGTGTTAGTTTATTTTGAAGGAGGCATCATTTACTCACCAGTTCATTAGTGCTGACTGACTGTATTGGCCAGAATGGGGTACATAGTAAGAATGAGATCATTAACTTAACTCCAAATGAAGATACTTACACTCACTGAGCACTTTATTAGGAACACCTTACCTACTCATTCATGCAATTATTTAATTAGCCAATCATGTGGCATCACTGCAACACACAAAATAATATATATACAGGCCAGCAGCTTTGGGTAAAGTTTTGGATCACCAAAACTTGAGATTTGACGACTGGAAAAAGAACAGGCAATTTTCCCCTAATCATCAGTTGTCCTGTTTTAGTGAATCTGTGCCCATTGTAGCCTTAGTTTCTTCTGCTTGGCTCACAGAAGTGGAGCTCAAGTGGTCTTCTACTGTTGTAGCCCATCCACTTCAAGGTTTGATGTTTTGTGTGTTGTGAGATGCTTTTCTGCTCACCACACTTGTAAAGAGTGGTTATTTCAGTCTGGCCATTTTCCTCTGACCTCTCTCATCAACAAGGCATTTCCACTCACTTGATTTTTTTTTTTTTTTTTTTTCACCTATCTAGTAAACTCTAGAGACTGTTGTGGGTGAAAATCCCAGGAGAGCAACAGTTAAGGAAATACTCAAACCATCCCATTCAGTACCAACAACCATGCCATGGTCAAAGTCACTGAGACATTTTTTGCTGCATTCTGATGCTTGATGTGAACATTACCCAAAGCTGCTAGTCCGTATTTGCATGATTTTATGCACCGCAGTGCTGCCACATGATTAGCCGAGTAGCTAATGAATAGGTGTACAGGTGTTCCTAATAAAATGTTCAGTGAGCATAGTTTTTCACCATCCACATTCAATATCTATAAAACTTTGCTCTAATAGCAACATATAATGTATGTACATTATACTATGACCTAAGAGGCAAAATTACATTGAAAATAAGTTTACTAAAGAGTAGATGGGAAATAAGATTCATGTGAGTGATATACTGTGAAAGAGTTTCTGGAGCAGAAAGTGTATGCAACATTGTTTTACAGACAGGGAGCCTAGAGCTGTGAGTGAGCAATGCGAGCCAACAAGCAAGGACAAGTTACTGAGGTTTTCACAATACCCCATACACTCAGTCACCAGGTTATTTGGTATCCTTAAGCTTTGACCATTGACCATTAAGTATCGGTGCACTTTGTTGGTACAGAATTTCCATACACAATTTGCCAGCCCTCCTCTTCCACAAACGTCAGGAATACAAACATTGATAAGGGCTACAGAAAATAACGTATTATATTCTTCATGAAAAAGAAGACTACACATACAAAATGCACGACCGAGGTAAGTGTGTCTATTTAAGTGACCAGTAATAGTCCAGGGGCTTTAAAACCCCAGTAACACTGCTATGCCTGATCCTCTTGATCCTGAACCTGCACCATATGCTGCATAGTCATTGTCACTGTGTGCTGAAAATCATCCACATCCACACAAGCCAAAGATGTGGTCATATAATAGTCTCTTTTCACAAATGGGGTAGAGTGGGCCTGGCATGTTGTGCAGGGCAGCAGATGGATTACAGCCAGTAAGTGGTTTGTGTGTAGAGATGGGAAAACCAGCTTCATTTTACTATGGCTAAATTATGGCAAACAGCCAAAAATGATGAAAAATTAGGTTTTGGCCAAAGGTTTAGGCTTTATTTGCCTATAACAGGAGTCATAAGCCGGGGAATGCGAGGACCGAACAAAGTATTTCAGCAGATCAAACAAAGTTGAATATTGTAACAGAACTGACTAACATATGGGAAAAATACCATAGTGCAGGTTCCGTTGTTGTAGCTTAACCAATCAGATGTTTTTTTCGTAACGTATTTAGCTACTGGCAGTTCATTGGACCAGAGAATAGAGACAGGGCTAGCAAACTGTCTGATTAGCAAACTGGTGACACTGCTTGTGTAAAAAAGCTGAAAAGCTGATGACCAAAATAGAATTGACTGAGAGGTCTGAGTTTTTTTTTCTCTGTGCATCAAATTCAAACCAAGTCTTTTCTGTTGTGTCTGTGGTGTTGGTCAAAAGTGTTAACATAAAGTGCGACATACAGCATTGAAAAAGCACTGAAGGTTTTGACACCCTTCAGTCGTGTTAGCTGTTTATCCAGACGCAATTTAACCATTGAGTATATATGTATTGCTGTGGAAACTTTGTTATTTACTTTCAAATCTTGAAGATCGTATTGGGTTAGGAGCCAATTCACAAACGCAGTAGTGAAAACAGTCAGTCAGTCTAAATGTGCTTCCCTCACACAGTGAATGTCAGACCTGGATCAAGCTAAAATTAATTAAATGTCCATGAATGGGACACAAATTTCTCCTTTTTAACTTCTGTTGTTAACCAAAATGTGTTTAAAATGCTATTACGATAGCGTGATTGTGATTGAGACACATGCAGAAGAAAAACATACATAACAATTTGCCGGAAGTCTGTAGTGCTCAGAACTATATATAGTAGAAAATGTCAAAATCAAAATGTGACCATGTGAAGGGTTTTCCCAGGCCACCAGGGTTTTTCTGTTCAAGCGTCTTCCCTGGTTTTAATGGAAAAAGTTTGTCATATAATTGACTTAAATGATAATTGAGTCTGAATTAGTTGATATTTGACAGGCATGACATTTTGTTTGAATTAAGTGATAAACTGCTTTTCAGGGTCGACCTACTTTCTTATTCACACACTACACTCTTTAATCTTGCATAGTGGGCAGAGCTGTTTTAACATCTCTGATATAATTAGGATGCTTTGATGCAGTAGTAAAGTATTCGTTTCGCGTCGCACAGATAACTGTGGCAGTCTGAAATGTCAGAACAGGGGTATGTGGGATTCCTCTTGCATGATTCACTCACATAATTCTTATTTACACAGTAGTGTACATTTAAAAGCATGTGTCTGTCTGTCATTTTATATTGTGCTAATCAGAAGTCTTTCTGATTGTGTGTGTGTGTGTGTGTGTGTCTGTGTGTGTGTCTGTGTGTCTGATTGCCCATGCTGACAGATTAATGTGCTATTATAACTGTAACTGTTTGGGATCAAAGCTTCCTTCACATCTGTCAAAGTCTGTGAATTTGTTTTGAGAAACCCAAAAATTCTTCAACAGAAAATTACAATTGTAGAAGTTCTTTCTTGTACTTCACCAATTTAACAAAAGAACAAACTCCTAGGGAAAAATTAGGATGCGGGAAATAAATAATAACAATAAAAACATGCAAGGCCTTCCGTGGCATAGTGGTACAAAGAAAAAAATATTCTAGCACACATACTGCTAAATACTGGGTGGGGAATAAATTGTAGTTAAGGAAGCCCAAATAAACAGTAAAGTCACTGTTTCCACATTTCATATCTCATCTCATATTGCATATTGCTATTATTATAATTTCCTGGGATCTTTGACAATGAACATAGACGGAGTCTGTTACGCAATGAGTATCCGTCACATGTCTTAGTGACAACATCCACCTTTTGTTCTCTTCTAGCAACAGTCAAGCAAATTACAGGAACTATGCTACATTACGGCATGTGCGTGCGTGCGTGTGTGTGTGTGTGTGTGTGCGTGTGTGTCTGTGTGTGTGTATGTGTGCGTGCATGCATGCCTGCAGGCAGATGAATGAATGACTCTGAATGAAAGAAACAGAGCCAGAGAACAGTAGTTGTTTTACAATACTACAGGTGTGTGGGTCTGTTTATTAAAGGTTTATGTATGTGTACATGCCTACCTTTAAAAGCTAAAGCCACTCTGGGAGCTGAACGCAGGATGCAGGATACACTGCAAACACTCAGTACCAGCAGCAACAGGATGATTCTGGTTCCCATAATGCCCATATGACTCAGAAGACCTAAACAAAAGAGACCGGCTAAATATATCATTTTGGCACAGAAAGGAATACGCTGGATGACATGGAGAGTTACGGACATACAAAGGATATGAGGAGTCAAAAAACTGCAAAAAAAAAAAAAAGATCAACAGAAGGAACAGCACTCTGAAACAAGGCTGAACATTTTACACTAACATGAGACTTATTTGCTTGTATTATGTAACTGCTGTAACAGTGGCGCAACCTCGTCACAATCATCTTGCAAAGTCAAGGCATCATCTGATTCATATTCAGATTTGAGTTCTCATTAGCAGATTGACACACTAGCAATGTAGCACCGTGTTCTGCCTGCAGGTGAAAAAAAAGGGATCAGTGTGTTATAGTGGCATGTCAAACACCACACACCTTAGAAACACAGCTTTGAGCGGCACGTGCCTCGGAAACACCGGCATTTGCCAAAGTGCGTTAAGCTGCTGTAAAGCCTTGTCACACTGCGCCACGTTATAACCTCTAGCAGGAGATCCCTCCAGGCCCAGTTTAGATCTGTTTCCACTAGCTACTGATCCAAGCCACTGGCGTATGGCATAAAGGTGATGTGACTGGAGCAGCCGTGCAGGCTTTGCATTTTTGCCCCCTTTCTCAGTTTATAAAAACAAATGATGGATTATTAAGTGGCAGCAGTGCACAGCAGCTGACTTGAAAGCGCATTTAAACAGCTGACTTTGAAGCGTGTTTATATTCTCAGAACATGCACAAGTGCTTTGGACATTGTCCTTTGCTTCCATAGCATATGATAACCCATCCCTTCACACTGTGCACTTTTGTAAGTCGCTCTGGATAAGATCATCTGCAAATGTAAATGTAAATGCTACAGTGTTACAGCGCTACAGGTCAATTTAACTGTTGTCATGTACATATGTGTATAGATGTTTATAGCTATAGTCTGGTCTTGGGAACGGTTCTATATAAAATAATGATAAGGATAATGATGATGCAAACCATTTTAGATTAAAATGCATGCACATAGAGTTTGTTTCAGAAATATTGGCACTCCATTATACTGAGGGGAAAATATGGCAGTTCTAGACTGTTTCAGAACCAACTCTTCTGCTGGGGGACTTCTTACATTACACCTTCTGCAAACAAAACACGTATCCCCATTTATTTAAAAATAAAAAAAATAATTCATATTGAGTACGTACACAGTAATAAAAAATTTTACAGAAAATAAAACAAGACCATAAATTGGTACACCTTAGGATCTGTGTTAAGGTAATAACCACGGACTGTACATTATAGAGCATGATATAAACAGTGGTTATATTTCAGTCGTTATATATCATTATAGGTTTATTGCATATGTTGTTCAGAAAATAATCAAATCTACCTTATATGCGCAAACAGTACAGGAGATGTGTGTCTGCATTTTGAGACACTGACACAAACACGGTTAAGTTATTGAAATAGAGAGGACTTTTGACTTTTGGCAACTGCGTGTAACACTGAACCTCACACACTTATACTAGATAGGCTACACCAGGCCATTGTGTGCACGGCCTATACAAGTCCTCAGTTCTCAAAAGCTTTGCTACCAAACTGCCTCTAAACTTAAACCTTTGAGAGATCTGTCACTCTTTGTTATTTCATCCTTGCAGAATTAATGAATCATGTGTAGCACATTTGGAGTTACACATTTATTGTGTTATAGTGTTGTAGGCATTTTGACTAATTTTCTTGAGCATTAGGAATTACAGGGCAACCATAAAGCTAACACAGTAATGGTTTTATGTGCCTGTTTATTTTGCACCAATGTACAAATTAGATATTTTGCAAATAATGAAAACTTTGTTCTATGCATGATTAAGTTCTTCTTCCCATTACTGTGCTCTTGCCCCTCTTTGTAACCACATGTCTAAAATTCAGTCCCATCACCAGCACTCCAAAGTAAAACCACTTCATGCATATTTTACTTTAATAAATAATGTAACATTTAACTATTTTTGTAGCCCTGTTACTTGTGTCTGAAGTTTTGAAACAAAAGTGCAGTTTTACTGAGAGGAATAGCCTGACACAGGCACCACTGATTCGTACGGAAAAGTCAGTTAGACTTATTACGTAGTAGCTGTTTCATAGTGCACTTTGCTGACTGATAAATTCAACCTCAGAGAAATTTGAGCATGCTCTTTTCCCCACTCAACGCTCCTTTGTGCTCACATTCACTGTATGTTACCCATCGCAGAAAGTGATTCAATTTGAAATTAATAATATGCAACGTGGAATTTTAAAGAGGACATATTACAAATTCACTTTCTCAGGGTTTGTGCACATACGGTTAGGTCTCTGGAGTGCCTACCAACCCACATACTTTGAAACATGAAAACCCAATCAGTTCTTTATACGCTGATTATTTCAGAAAACCTGAGATTAATCACTCCACTCTGAATCTGTATAACAAGTTACATTCACAAATAAAATCATTGGAATGATACCACCCCCGCAATCTGAATATCTCCACCTACTGTGTAAGTATCTCCACCCACAGCTTGAGAATCACATTTGCAAAGGGGTGACATTTTTATTGTTTGTAAACTTGTCACAAGTCAAGGATGCTCCACCATTAAGTCAAACTTAATGAAAATGCACAGGAAATGTGCTGCTGTCAGCTGTACAGACCACTGTACAGCTCTGTAATCAGCTCCCAAACTCAGAGGACAGAAAACTTTATTTTTGATGCCGATGCTCCAAAAAAAACCGTCGTCACCTGTTTGTGTGTGCAAAAATCATTGTGCATAACTGCTTTTAAAATCTTGGTCAGTACAATACGATATGTCGCAGACATAAAAAAACTTCGTCTTCTTTTTTTTTTTTTAAATAATTTGTACAATTACTTGTAACAACCATGTAATTTGAATGTAAGAAATGCAGTTCATGCAAGCCTTAACACACTTCTTGAGTGTCTAGCAGCGATTATAACCTAACTATCAAGATTCAAAGTAACTGGAGACAAAAAAAATTTTTGTACTCCATATGATCATAAATCCTATAAAAATGACTCATTGAAATCAGTCGACAAATGTAAACATTCTAACGCTATTTATTTTTAAAAAAAACTAGCACCCTTTACACGTCCGAAATAGCTGAAATGTCAGACATCACGGACCTCGCTCCCGTGGGCCACAGGAGTGTCTATGTAATATGCCAATAGGCACACCCCATGGGGGGGGGGGATGAGCAGTGGTTCATAATCATTTAAATCAGCAGGCACTGAAACTGAGCATTTGGCAAGAGCTGTTTTAGACAGGGTGAAAAGACAGCTGCAGTATTTGGCCCATGTGAGATTTTGACCAAAGAACATCACAGACATTTCATTAAGCAGCATAATTGAAGAAAATGTTCAAAATGATAGGCACGATAGACGAACATCGCAAGACATTAATTTTGTATGACATTTAAGTGTTGATTTGGATGCAGGTTTGGGGTATTTGCTGTGTTAAAACATTCATTAGTTATTAACCCCCTGACAGAGGCAACTA
>JAOVVH010000038.1:5774267-5784971 GCA_028566435.1 Scorpiodoras heckelii
ATGAATGATTGCCCCAAAGGGTAGAAAAACAATGAGGCCACTACATGGTGGTGCAGTGCACTGTTGCCTCAGAGCAAAAAGGGTTTGATTCCTGTGTCCCCTCTGGGATCTTTCCTCCCACTGTCCAAAGTCATGCAGTTATGCGAAAGAAGGAATGAACAACCCTGTAATATTTCTCTAATGTTAGGGTTACAGCACTCCCACTGACTGATAAAAGTTTTATAGATAAAGCTCACTTCTCAATTGAGGCTCAAACTAAATGTATCCACAGCAATCAGTTGTGTACTGGATGTCTCACCTTAGTTTGTGGGATAGGTATAGTCCTCTCTCTCTGTAAATCTGCCTCTGTTTGTCTAATAGCAGGGATTAAACAGAGAATTAATAACGTATGTCCTTTAAAACAGTATGGATGATTAGCTATGTTGAATGTAATTAATAATGTATATGTGCAGATGTGTGGAGATTATGTCTACATCATACACCAATGTCTCTCTCAGTGTCCTCAGTTCCTCTTCTTTCTGTTCAAGAAGCTCAGCAGTCGTTGTTAACTTCTGGGTGAGCATGCTCAGTTGCATTCTCTGGTCCACTACTAAAGCTTTGTGTGTCTCCAGCTCCAGTTTCTGCTGTTCACTCAGTTCTCCTATACACAGTAAATTGCTCTAAAAGCAGTACTGACTGAAACAATGATTTTCTATTTGTCCTGGATAAATGAAAAGTGTTTTTTCCTGATATAATGAATTAAGAGTCTGTTGTCTGACTCTCAGTTGAAAGTCTAAAAAAACTGAATTTTTAAAAAAGTACAACAAGCTCAATTCCTGCAAATATTTGCCATCAATGTCACATATAAGATCCCATACATTTTACTTGTGCTCCACTGAATTCATTTATGCCTTTATCTAACAGCAAGTTATGTCGTAGCGTACAGTACCTGTGAGGTCAGAGAGGCGAGCATGGGCGTGGGCCAGGTCACGACTAAGAGATGTAATGACCTCACCTTGCCTGACCACTTTCTGCTGTGACACTCCAAGTGATGCCCTGAAAGAGAGAGTCATGCAGAGAGTCATCAGAATCAATGAACCTGGCTTAAGTTACTCTCTGTGCATGTTTTTCCCATGCCCATGTCTGTTTCCTGTGGGTATTATAGTTTCCTCCTACTTCTCATTGGCTATGCAAAATTGCCCATAGGTGTGAATGAGTGTGTGAATGTCCCCTCCAATGAACTGGCACCCCAATTTTATGCTTTGGGCCTAGTTTTTAAGTGAAGTCCAGCTTCTGTGTACTGATTTACCACTGAGAAGTTCTCTTGGAACCTACAGAGATGTTCAACCTATCACTCAGTGCATAGCCTTCAGCTACCCACAAACAGGCATGTGTAGTTCTTCCACATATCCATAACAGTGATACAGATTAAAGGATCCGCTTACGAATCTGTTATAATACAAGTTTGCCCTCACCTTCTTCCAATAAATGATTATTTTTAAAAGAAATGTATTAACACATTTAGGATAAGTTACAGAAAGTAAATGTGAAGTAGTGTATATGCACAAAACCTGAAAAAGTGACCATTTCATGTGTCCCCTTTAAGTCAAGGGGTTTAACAAAATATTTAGAAATTACAGCCATTTTTTACATGCCCCCTCCTTTTTTACAAGCTCAAAGGTAATTGGACACACTAACCTAATTTTAAATATAAGGATTATTTTAATACTTGGAAGCAAATCCTTTGCCTGAAATCTGGAACGCATGGACATCACCAAACGTTGATTTTCCTCTCATCAGATGCTTTGCCGGCTCTTTACTGCAGCCATATTTAGTTGCTGCTTGTTTGGGGGTCTTTCTCCCTTCAGTTTTGTCTTCAGAAAGTGAAAAGCATGCTCAATTGGGTTGAGGTCAGGTGTACAGAGACTGTCTTGGGTTGAGTGATTCCATGATGAGAAAACAAATTTCTGCTACTTTAAGCTAAAGTAGCAAATTTTTTTCGGTTCAGCAAGATTCCTTTGCCACTAGTTTCAAACATCAAAAATGCCAACATCCACATAAAAAAAACCACAATGTGAAATGAATTTCAGGTTGAAATAATCTATTGTATTTTTTTATATTGTGTTTTACCTGAGGGATTTCACTGTCTGTTCCAGTTGAGTTAGCTCTTCTGATTGCGCTAATGACACACTGGGTTTGACATCCTCTGTCTTGTTAAGTGCCTCTATGGGACATTTAAATTAAGACAAATTTTTATTATACACAAGACCTAAACCATACAGTTAATAGGTTAATTAATACAAAAGCATGCTTAGGTCAATATAACTCTCAGATCTTAGATCCAGTCCTGTGAACCTGCACAGTTTCCACAATACAATGGGGCAAAATCAGACCTGGTGTATTGGGTGCTATAATACCTACAGCCTTAGATACGCCATGGACTGTCTGATATCTTTTGTATACTTTTTTTACTACAAGCTTCAGGATTTTAAAGGTTGCAATCTAATTCTTGTTCTTCACATGTCCAAGAGTATGCACTTCTTTGCACCACGTTCCAGTGTGAAAACAAGCTTCTAAACATCACATGACTCTAGAAAGTTTACAGCATCTTATCTTTAAAAGGTCTTTCGTGATCCAAGCTTCTGTCTAATAACTGTTTTGAGTGAAACAATCAGTGATGGGAAAACAAGATACCCGCACATGTTTACAGACAGGTTACAGAAAAGATCTGGTTTGTCATTTGCAACATCCACAACATTAGTCAAATGTATGCTACTTCTAGCAATTACCGTTCTTTTCTATGATGAAAAAGTATCCATTACTAGAAGTATCAAATGTTGGCTTGCAATACTACGTATCATGAAACCTATGCCAGACAGTGACTCCCCAATAGTGGCATGGTAAACCTCATATATGAAGTCTGTCCAGAAAATAGTGAGAATTTTAAAAATGTTAAAATTCAGTATTATCACCTTTAAAATATGATCCTTGTGAATGTGCACAATGCTCCCAATGCCTCTACCAATGCTGACAGCTCTGCTTGAAATCGTCAACCCTGATGGTGTTCAGAGTCTCGGTCACGGCTCTACGGATGTTCTTTACTGTGCTGAAGTGGTGGCCTTTCAAACATTTTGTTCTGGATTGTATTTGAACACCCATGACTCATCTCCTGTGATCACCCTGTTCAGGAAATTGGGCTCTCTTGTTAAATGATCCAGGATTTGCCCCAAAATCGCTTGCATATTTCCAGTGATGAGACAATTCAGCAGGGTCTCACAAAAACAAACTTCTGAGCACTGTGAAGGCAACTGAAACAGGTCCTATTGTTTATGCGAGATCCCACACTAACTGACCTTGAACCACCATCCCCATGAGTAAGTGCTACGGAGCGAGAGAATTTCATTCTCATTACTTTCAGGACAGACCTTTTATAAATAATATACTTTATAGTACAGGCGATCTAAAAACTAAAGACAGTTTTTCAATGTAGAAATAGTCACATGCAGAGCACAGTATTTGTCCATAGTTTATCTTGGGCATTTCTCACCTGTAAGCTGCTGTGTTAATGAACCTCTCTCTTCCTGCATCTCTCTCACGTTCTGCAGTGCTGAATTCATTCTCTCCTCCAAGGCAACAATGGTGTGAGCATGTTGTCGCACCTTCATTTCAATTCATTAAGTTACTTTTAACTACTTTCCACACATGTATAAACACATACACATAGTACACCAAAAGTATTTTCAGTATTACAAATCCTCAACAGAACTGAAACACTGTACCTGCTCCCTGTATTCCTCAATCTCCACTCTGGATCTCTCTCTCTCTTGCTCTGCTCCTCTTTGCAAGGCCTCCTCTACTCTTCTCCTCCACTCATCCTCTTTTACCTCCTCCTCCTTCATTTTCTTTCTCCACTGCTCCTCTTGCAGCTCTACTATTCTAATCTTCTCCCTCAGTTCAATTTCTCTTTTCTCTGCTTCATCCAGTTTGGTGCGCCACTTCACCTCCTGCTTCTCCAACTCCGAACGTAAAACAGCCTGAAAGTTAGATGTTCAGATGTTAGATGATAGAGCTTGATGATGTCCAGGATAAAATAAAATATTAATGCTTTACATTATTTACTGCATTACCTAATCTAAAAATATATGACATCAGCATTAATAAATTGAATGTTATTAAAATAACAGTTAACATGTATTAATTAATTAATGTGTTTGTTAATGGTAATGAAATATACCTTTACTTACTAATATTTAATCCATTTAAAATGAGTCCAAAAATTTCTAAATATACAAAATATTGCTAAAAATAAATTACAGCATATTCCAAAATGGTTATAAATCACTGAACTCTGATCTTCAGGTGTAAATACTGAGGCCTGTTTTTCAGTCTCACTTCTGAATTAACAACCACAGACATGTTAATTAAGGTGTTGATTCATGTTAGTCATGTTGGGCTTAATTTTACTAATTGATGGTATAAAAATTTGTTTATGTTGGTGCTTTTGTTTAGTTATTTAGTTAATTATTTTAAAAAAAAAACATTAAATATAAGTGCTAGTTGCTCTGCTAAGATTATGGTTTATTAATGCTGAAGTTCATGGTTTGTTTATGTTAACTAATGTGTTAAATTATGTCAGTTAGGGGCTGTTACATTATTAATTAATTAATATAAAGCACCACCCATAACAATTAACATTTTATTTAAAAAAACAACAACAAATCAAAACAATAAAAATAATCTGACCTCCATTTCATTAGCTAATCAGATCACAAACTGGAATGTGTATTTACAATGGGTGCATGTGTTTTTATTTAGGTTTTTATTTAAATTGTAACACAGATTATTTGCTCACATATCACAGGGTACAATGTCAGTTTTGACTCACTTCAGCCTGTCTGGCTGCCTCCACATCAGAGCTCAATTTCTCCAGCTTTAGATACACAGTGTCCTCCATGTTTGCCTGTTTTTCCTCAACCTGCACCATTAAACACAACCAGGGAATTGTAAAAAGCATTACACAGTGTGAAATTCAGTTTAGGGAGCATATTGCAGTTGGGAAGGTCTTCTGCCTGTGAGGTGAATTCACTACATCGACAAGCATTCCTCTTGCCTCCAACCAATCCCACTCTGTCTATTAAATTCCATATGCCAAATTTAATAATGAAGAACAGAAATAAGCATCTCTGTTCAAGCTGAGAGTGAAGTTAATATCAGACACAGAACGTACAAAACAGAATGACCACTGATACCAAAAAAACATGATGTGGTGTTACTATGTGCCTGAATTTCTGATGCACCTGTTTCATAGTCTCCTGTTTGATCTGCATGTCATCAGCTTGGACCATCCTCTCTTCAAGCTGTTTCTTCTCTGCCTATCATGCACATTATGTTAGTTGTGCTTCTTATGTGCTCTGGTATTTTCTGTGATTAAAGTCTTTCTTAATCTACACTCTAAAAGTTTGCATTCAGACCTGTAGCCTCCTGAGTTGTGACTCGATCTCCTGGTGCTGCTGGCAGAGACGTTTTACAGCACCTGAGACTCCTACAGCAGGAAATGAGCACACAGACTGTTTTAAGTGCTTTTGAAGTGATTTCTAACCATATTATTTGTTTGTGGCTCACATTTTCATGAGCTCTTACCTCCAGTCTTCTCTGACACCTCAACTCCTGTTACCAGCAGTGAGTCTGATGTGTCCTGTAGCAGTCTGTGTAAACTGGTCAGTATAGAGAGTGTGTAAGTCTTGACCCAGCTGACTGCAGGACACACATTCTCATCCTGGAGAGCAGATATCTGGCTCTGCATGGCATCCACCAAATACACTTTTTGTATGTTACTCTACAGACAGTGGAAACAGTGAAATACACAGTATTTAATTCAATTTTATTTCTAAAGCGCTTTTAACAATGGACATTGTCCCAAAGTTGCTTTACAAAGACATAAAATCCAGACATAATTTTTACTTTATACACATTTCATCCCTAAATGTTATACCTAATGAGCAAGCCTGAAATGCATTACATCTACCCACAATCCATTACACTCATTGGATTACTAGATCTGTTTCATTAGAATTTGTACTTCAATTCAGTATTTTTTAGAATTACTTAAGTACAGTATTTTTCAAATAATTAAAGACCCATAAGGATGATCATAAGTCAAATGCAAAAATAAAGAATAAGCTTGTGGCTATTGGTTATGGAAATATATTTGGAGAGTCTGTGTATATAAAGAGTTATAATCTTCCATTTCGTCCACAGAGGGCACTGCAACTGACAGGTTTCAGTATCTGAAGAACTGCTTAAGCAACAGTTTTGAAATTTAGTATGCTTATTTCACTTCATTCTTGTTCTTTCTCTCACTTTATGCAGCGGCCATATTTCACACCACTATGCAGTACAGCTATTATTTAATTTTGTTCTAATGATGAGATTCTACTGCTGTTATATGCATTCATTGTTTGTATAACATTGTTTTAAAGTGTTATGATAAAATATTTCAGTCTAATGGCCCTTATTCAGCAAAGCCGTATAGAAACAAGCGTATTTGAAAGCCTGGAATGACATCTGCTCAAATCTGTGTCTGATGTCATAGTCAAGTGATTTACCTACTTCTAATAATAATAATAATAATAATAATAATAATAATAATAATAATTTTTAAAAATGTCATATTTAGTGTGAAATCATTATTGTTATCTATTGTGTCTTTCCAATAGTTTATTTCATAATACCTGAAATTCAGCAAGTCTGGCCTTGAGTTTCTCAGCGTTTTCTTCCAGCACCCTTTGGTTCTCATTGTGTTCTTGCAGTTGTTGCTCTAATTTCTGCACTCTGGATTCCTGTAATTCCTTCTTTTTCCTTAACTTTAACAAGTGATCCAATATCTACACAAAGAAGATCAGATGTAACTTGGTAAGACATGAATATATGTAAAGTTGTATGGACAGAGTGTCTAATGAATTAATGAACAGACTGATGAATCTGACTGTAATTGGAATTGCTTTTACATTACCTCTTGTTCTGATACTGTTTCTGACGTAACGAGTACATGTTTCATGATTTGACTGCAAATGTTCTCAAGCTGAAAGGTGATTAATAGGTTACGATTTGCTACTAGTAAATACACGTTACCTGTATCGAATACAAAGCTTTCTTGTTAAATGATTGTTCCCTCACCCTTGTCTGTGTGTGTCGTAGTTCTGATTGAGCTTTCTGTTCTCTCTGGAGTGTTTGCTGCTGCTGCAGTTTCAGTCTGCTCATCTCAGACTGCATAAAGCTTTGCTCCTAGACCACAACATACAACACAGGAGTAAGACCATAGCAAGAGAAAACAATGTGTACATAGTAAAGACATGCAATAATTGTTGATTTACTGTATGGGTGCTTTTGTATCAATGTATCAAAATACACTGACAGATCCATCAGTTGTGTCCAGAACAGAACTGCATATTATGAATTTTAACTAAGATGTAGTACCCACACAGTACTGCACTGTATTACAATATATGACAAGTGCTCTATTATTATGAAAATTTTTCCTGGTCAAGATACTGGGCATGCGACGGGAATATGCCATGGATGGGACATCAATCCATTTCAGGATGCCTTACACACACACATAGATATTCTGGAATAATTTTAATAGGTGGGAAGAACATGTGAAAACTCCATGCAGACAGTAACACGAGCTCAGGATAGACCCAGAGACCCTGGAGCTGTGAGAGTGTAACTGCACCACAGTGCTTGCCCTATTCTAAATATATGAATCAAAATTGTTTGGTCTGACCTGTGTCTTCTGTTCCAGTCTGTGTTTGAGTAAGTCTCTCTCTGTGTTCTGCTGCTTCATCTCTCTCTGTTTTTCTCTCAGAGTAATCTCCATCTGCTCCACAGCCTTCATGAAAATACACATCACTAACTTTCGAAACAAGAGGGTACGATTATCATTGGAATGGCACATAAGATCAAGAATGTTCACCTTTTTGAGGGATTCCACCTCTTTTTCCCTGGCAAGAAATTCCTCCTGATGCTTCTCAATCTCTTTCAGCTTTGACAGCTATGAGAAAAAGAGGCACATTTGAAAACAGTGATATTTTTTGAAAACACTGGAACCAAATACCAGAAGCAAGAAGAGAACAAAGTTGAACCTTATTAGCCATGTTACTAAGTTGAGCGTCCTTGTGTCTCACATCTTTTCTTAGATTGTCGACTTCAGCAGCCAGTTTTAATGCCTGTTTCTCCTGAGCCGACAGATCCTTCTGCACGTTGTTGAGCAGTGCTGGAAAAGCGTAATAGCACTCGATTCTTTGACTTGAACTTGAGTCTGACATATTTTAATCACTTCTATCAATTTCAAGTACTTGTACCTTGACTTGTGCTTACTTGACCTGAGACGATATGAAAGGGTTTTTTGGGGTGAGGCTAAATCTAATTTTTAAATAAAATTTCAAAGAGTGCGACCCATTTAAGACTTCACTCTGAGTGGATTTGAGTATAAGCTTTGGATTTGACTTAGATTTGAGAGTGACTTGGACTCATACTCGACTTGGCAAAACAACATCACATAGCAAACTAGAACCACTACAAAAGTAACTAGATGTTCGGCAATAGCGGTGCGAAATATGACTGCCACATAAAATGAGAGAAAGAGAAAGAACAAACTGAAATGAGCATACCAAATTTCAAAAGTAATGAAATTTGTAGTAAGATATTGAGACATGTCCCCTGCAGTGCCCCCTTTGGACAAAATTCACAAAATTTGGTGTACGTCTAAATACTTATGTCATTTGGCAGACACCATTACCCAGAGTGACTTTCATTTATACAACTAAGCAGTTGAGCGTTAAGGGCCTTACCCAAGGACCTAACAGTGACAGCTTAGTGTTGCTGGGATTTGAAATTATGACCTTCTGATCAGTAGTCCAATGTCTTAATCACAGTGTTATATTGATGCAGGGTGGGACATTTCAAAATTGTTGCTTAAGCAGTTCTTGATATAATAATAATAATAATAATAATAATAATAATAATAATAATAATAATAATAATAATAATAATAATAATAATCTTTATTTATATAGCACCTTTCATACATAAATGCAACTCAAAATGCTTTACAGACAGTTTACAGACATTTAAAAACATAGTTAAATGTAACTAAAATAAGTTTAAATTATAAATTAATTCAATATATTGAAATATGACTGTTGCAGCACCCGCTATGGACAAAATTTGTGCTAGATTTTTATTTTGAACATTATTCACTAGGTGACAACATGCCACAAATAAATAGTAGGTAGCTAGGGTAATGCACCTCCTAGAGGCCAACTTGCCATAAAAATCTTATAATTTTTGGCAGTTTTCAAACTATTGCCCCATAAATGCTTTGAGCCTACCCCAATTTAGGGATGCTAGCATGAACAGCAAAACACACCTAGGGACACAAACCTTATATTCTGTATCAGACATGTGGGGCTACAACCATTTTTAAGTTTAATGTGGAATGGTGAAATCTAAGCATATGATATTAACCAAAATTGGTGAAAAAAAATGGAAGAGGAAGAAGAAAAAAAAACATTGGCAAAAACTATCTGACTGCCAGTGCTAGATGCGGTGGTCATAATAATAGTCTAACACTGAGTATTATAAAATATGTTCTACGAATTGTTTTAAAAATTACTTCAATATTGTCTGACGGATGGTCTGATTGTCTGAGTCATCCCATAATCAGGTTGTATGCCATATATTTGGTCAAAGAAAAGATGAAGGGAACGGTTTATGCTCATTACCTGCTGACTTGCTGTTTTCACTCTTTAGCTTGTCCAGCTGTTTCATGAGATTGCTGATCTTCTGATCTCTCTCTGCTACAGCCTGGCCATTGATTTCACCAGATCTCGCCTGCATCTCCAGCATCTACATATGTTACAGCCACAATTTTAACTCATGCAAAAAAATTTTATCAGAATTTAACCAGTAGGAATTTTTCTATATGTTTACAGCAAAACAGTGAAATACAGAGTAAAGCAACAAGGGAGAAAAACCAAGAGCAACATTAACACTCAAAGCTCCACCTGCTCCTTTAGCTGTTGGATTGCCTCCTTTTTCTCCTGGATGTCTCTGGTCAGGTTGCGCAACTTGTGTCTGATGTCTGGGTCATTCTGGTTGCTCTGAGAGAGCTGCAACCGAAGTGCTGCCACTTCCTCCCTCAGAGCTGAGATCATACACTCCTTCCTTTGGGGTTCACACTGAGATGCCAACACACCATTCTGTTCCTCCCTACACCTCGCCCAGCTTTCTTCCTATGGACATTAAGAGTGTTATAGAAATTCAGATGTAGATTTAGATACGTATGGAAATCCATCCTCTTCTGGGTAAATCATTCCAGTATGCACTTTTTAAAGAGTAAAGACAATAGGAGCCTTAGAAGATACATGTCTGCATCTAAAGATTATACTCTGAAGGATGAGTGTTAATAAGATTTTGGGGAAAGTGCAAATCTTTACAATATCCTTGTGGGTCCTTCCAAAACAAAAGAATGTCAGTCACTGGAATATTGGAAGTGTAAGAGCAAGTATGGGCAAGATTATTACTGATATTGCATTAGCTATAGTTTTGATTTTATCAGAGCTAGCTAATGTCCTAAACCCAAGCCTTTTGTATCTCTCTCTCTCTCTCTCTCTCTCTCTCTCTCTCTCTCTCTCTCTCTCTCTCTCTCTCTCTCTCTCTCGA
>JAOVVH010000038.1:5817582-5838034 GCA_028566435.1 Scorpiodoras heckelii
TGACCCCACAGCATTTGTTAAACTCGCTCTTTATCTAATGATCTCCAGTCAAGATTAAAAAGTAAATAAAATATTTCTACATAATTTTGCTGAATTTTATTTTATGGTTTACATTGTTTAAGAATATTGTAAGCAGTAAACCTCACTTTTGGTCAAAACCTAATTATTATTCTTTTTTCGGATTCTGGCCATAATTCTGCCTTATGGACATCGATGACAGGTTTTCCCAGACTCTAGTGAAGAACATTACCGTAAGGGTTTTAAACTTTAATAAGACAGAACTCAGCACATACTGCGTAGCTTCTTCTGCCACTCCATCTCATTATGTAGGAAGGAGGTCTGCTCAAAAAAGTTTGTGACCTTGCTGCCCTGCTCATCAAGCTCTGTGGTGGTGAAGACGCGGAACTTGGACTCTTCTGTCAGGAACTCACAGATGGGGTGGACAGGGTACACAATTTGTTCCATGCTGCGATCCTCACGAACTATCTGTTGTAATGCAACAGTCATACTCAATTAACCCAACTGTAAGTGGGTTACACTGTACACAAGTGGAAAATGCCTTATGGAGTTCAGAGAACTTTGCAGAAGTGTAGTCTTAAGGGAAAGAGAAATTATACTGCTTCAAAAGCTAACCTCGATCTGAGCAGTGTGTTTGGCGTAATGCTCCAGTGGATCTTCCTGTTGAACCTCTGCTGGAGCTGAGGATTTCAGCATTTGGGAGAATCCCCTGTTGTTCAGACTGAGCTACAGAAGAAGCAAGAATGTAGTCATGAACACCACTTGAGTGAGAAATGTCTGTTTTACTCATCACAATGATTAAAAGCATAAAAGCTGGCTATTATTTGAAACCTTTACCATAGAAGAGATGCCTTCTTCAATCTCTTCTTTTGACTTTTTTGGTGGTTTCAACAGGTTAAGGAGAGTCTTATTGTGCCGTGCCAACTATACAGAATGACAATATTGAATTTTAACAGACTGAAGAGCATTACAGAAACATAAAGGTACATAATTGGTCAAAAGTGTACCTGCAGTGCCAGGATGTAAATGTTGTGGCCGACTTCCCTGGGTGACACTTCTGCATCCTCACAGTCACAGTCAGTCTCCTGGAGATAAGCCTTCTTTATCACTTCAACCTATTGGCCAGTGAAGACATATGATGTGTTTACTGTATATTTTAAGTTGTAGATCTTTGACTCTTTGGTGCACATATGGTGGAGGACTGACCAGTTCACGGGGTCTGAGGTTAATCAGAATCCTCTCTGCGTTCTCACTGTCATGGCGGCTCTCCATTAGAGCAAGTAAAAGCTTGGAGGCGTTGTCCTGCGAAGAAGCATATTATATTAAAGATACTCACTGCATTGTATTACAAATTGAAAGATGCTGCATCATCTTTTTCTTAAGAGAAGTTCTTACATACACCAAAATGTATAACATAAGAAGTAGGAATTTTAGTATAACAGATCATTTTTGTCTGATTCTAGGTACAGTGAGTTAATACCTTAAGCTGGAGCACCAACTCCATCCGGTAACGACACAGAGGGCTAATGTCATTCAAAATCAAGGCAGTGATGATGTCAATTCCATTGCACTCATGAGTTACAATGCAAGTCTTCAAATAGATAGAACAGGGGAAAAAAATCAGCACAGACTGGACGTTTGGAAATTTACCTGCTACAGTATGACATTATGTGGCTATGTAGTCAGTCATGTGTTTACATAGTCAGGCATCCTGTGGTTAATTATCTGACCTGGTTTTCCTGGCATGGTCCCTGGCAATACTCTGTGAGCGTCTCCAAGGTCTGTGTGATGAGCTCCACATTGTTCTCATTGATGTAGAGACCCAGCAGACCCAGGCCCCCTGTAGTGCTCCCACACATGATGTCCAAGAATTGAAGCGTCTCACAGACCAGGTTATAATTTGTCTTGTTGTTTTGACAGCGAAGGAAATTCTGAGGCAATATTAGTGAGATTAGAATGGAATTAGGTTCTGCCAAAAGTGTTTAACAAAAGCACAAAACATGTAGGCAAAATGTTAAGTAACAATCTATTGTAAAAGCAAAGAAAGCAGTGGCTGACCTGTAGGTCTTGGTTGTGGTTTTCACAGAGCAGCTGAAGGAAGCGTAGAATAGGCTTCATGATTATGACTGAGGGGCCCATCTCAGTATCCACCTCCTGCTGCTCAGGCTGGTTAGCAGGCGCCAGGGCAATGGCATTCTGGCCGTAGTGGGCTGCTTCTCCTTGTGGATACATTGCCTGGGACCCTATAACAGGAGACAGAGCGTTCATCAATACCTTACATTTTCATTCTCCTACTTTACAGCATATGTAACCTGTAGTAAGAAACAGACAGACATCCACTGCCTTTTACTTTCATCTTGCCCATTTGCAAAGGTTCTATATCATGCATTGTCTAATTTTGTTTAATTTCTTTGCAATTTCTGAATCCCTTGGCTAATTAATTTTGATAAATTGTTGCACAATGCACTTTTGTCTCTCCACCCAAAGTCCTTGATAATCATTAAGTTTAAATACATCAGCCCATGTGACACAAATATGACGGGGAGAGAAAATAGTCAACAGTAAGGTTTGGGATAGCCTTGTCCTCAGTTGCACTGTATAGTGATTACAACAATGTGTAATGGCTTAGTCAATTAAACTAACTAAGAATGCAAATTCATCTCTCATGCAACACAAACAAAAATCTCTGGTTTTGAACATCCTCTTTACCACTGTAATAAACAAACCACGTTAATGTAATTTGCACAGTATACACCCTGTAACAGCAAAATAGCTGAATCTGTAATTAAGGCCCTGTTTCTGTCCGTTTTTTTTACCTGGTTCCAGATCTTTTTCATCTTTGGCTTTGTGGCTCATTTCACCCACACTGACTGATGTGCTGGCTTTGACATCCAACTGTGCAGTTTTCATACGATCATTTAAGACTTTAAAGAACTTCTCAGACTTGTTGTCCCCCATCATCAGTTTGTAAAAGGAGTTCTAGAGTTAAAAAAAAAGTCTTACGGTTAAAAAAGGTTTCATTATTATTAGTGTCAGTGAAATTGAAAGCAATCTAGAATCACATGGCCAGTGACTATGTGTGCATGAACACCTGTATTTCAGTGTTGCCTCCCTCTAACAGACAGATGGCTAGCTGAATGCTCTCTTGGAAGATTTTCTCATTTTTGGTGCTCGTAATGATGTCTGTAAACAGTTTTGTGCCACCTTCTCTATCCAGACGACATTGTATTGCAGCCACTGCAGCCCAGTCTCGCTCTGCCTCTCCGCCTAGTGTATTCACACACACACACGCGCACACACACACACACACACACACACACACACACAGAGTTTTGTCTTGTTATTCTTGTGAGGACTTTCCAATAACATAATTATTAATGCAGCTAATTAATGCTATGCCTAATCCATAATCCTAACCCTCTGTAATGAAAAGCAAATTTTAGGCACCTTTCTTTTTTTTCTTTTTTAAAAAAAAACATTTTACTCATGGGCACCATCTAAATGTCCCCACAAGATCAAATTCATCAGCTATTCCTATTCTTGTGGGGACTTATGATCCCCACCAAGATACATATACACATATACCCTCACACACAGTCAAACCAGACATACAAAAATATAAAGACCTTCAAGCCCATCCAGACTCAAATAAATAACTTTTCAAATGTCACTAAAATACTCTGCACTGATATACAGTAACTATGTTAGCCCATTCCACTCTTTAAGGCCCCTTAGTTTTCTTTTCCATGGGCTACACCAACTATGTAATGTTTTTTAGATTAGTTTAATCACGTATCATTGGACAATACAAACATGACAGAACAAAAGATATATGATCTAACAAACTGTCCATTATTCCTTTCTGTGGTGTGTCTTCAAGTCCCCTTAAAGGGTATTCCAGGGCTAGTACAGTTATTGTCCATTTCCTGACTTTTCTGGTTGGATAGTGGTACACAGTCATCACAGTAGGAATTCAGATCACACAAGTCAAAAAAACAGAGTCTTGGTGTAAATCCCTTAGATATAAATCCTGTATGTATCCATTTCATATTTTACTTATTTCTCTATTATAGTATACATTAGTCTTAGCTACAATATTTTACCTATTAACTATTTTAACTATAAAACTATTTTAACTATTTATTTTAACAAACCTCCAGCTCCAAGTTCAGCAAGATCAGCTTTCATGCCCTTTTTGTTGAAGAGGTAATTTTGCAGCAGTACCTTTCTCAAGGCAATCCCCTTAAAAAAGAAATATTAATATTCATTAGTGAATAAAAAGTGGACAAGAAAATCAAACAGACCAACAGTAACACTGTTTAAATCAATGGCAGGACAAATTAGCTTACACTACCATAGTCTTACAGTAAACCATTCACCAAACAAGTGCACTTCTTGCCTTTAATAAAACAATCATTTTGAGTCCCGTTAGAATCTGAGAATGGATAAAGTCTCTAAATGCAAGATTTAGGTATGTAATGGAATTCTTATTATTTAACTACCAATAGATGGTAAAACTTAATAGAATATAATAATAAAAAAACTAGCCATGTTCAAAAGATTTTGGGAATGTACGAGACGCCTAAACATCCAACCTTCTCATCAAAGTCCAGGGTGCGGATTAGCATCTCCTGCAGAGTTTTAAGCACCTTCATGCAGAGGTTCTCATCAGAGTTCATGAGGGATTTGGTGTGTTGAATTAGTCTAGAGGACAGACAGAGTAAGTAAATACATACATGTAGAAATACAGCATAGAACATGCTCTCACAGAATTTACAGCAGCATTGTTTTATAAAGGCCCTATACCCACCAGCATGGGCAAAAATGTTAAAACATGGTTTTTGGTAATTTAGAGGTCTGTCAAATTGATGAAGAGATGTCTCACTTGGAAATGAAGCCTCCAGATTCACAGCGGTTGCGAGCATCTGAGCCCTCTAGAAAAAGCAGCTCAGGCTGGTGCAGGACATCCACTAATACAGACAGCTCTGCATTAACCAGCGGCATTAACCGATCCTCCAGTGTGCTAATGACATCCTACGAGAGCACAAAGTCAGCCACAACTAATTTCTTAAAACATCCTACTCTAATAAATTTTATTTTTTATTGGGTTCATACAGCTCCTGTACACAAACCTGAAGCTTCTCAATGATGTTCTTATAGTCCCATGGGTTGTTGGGGCCAGTGGGTCGCGTGGATCGTGTGTTACTCTTGTAGTTCAGGTTGGCACGGGCCAGACCAGTCACTGAATTGTTGCTCAGCATCACATTAACAAGAGCATCTAAATCCACCGGCAGACAGATTGATCGCGTCTTAGCTGTAGAGAGAGTCACAACAATGTTTTTTACTTTAAAAATGACAAATACCATTTTATATTTTTGATTAAACAAAATATCATGTTTTATCCTTTTTTTAAACTGATAAAGATGAAATGACTTAATCTAAGATGATTTATTACAAGAGTCTGCATATAACTGTGGCTAAGCCTTTTTGTTTTAATAGTGACAGAACAAATAACTCTGATATACCAGACACAGCCAGAGTTCGGAAACAGCTCTCCACTAGTCCCTTTTGCTGGGCCTGAAGCCAAGGACAGTCCATCAGACGCATGGTAGACTGCAGCAACTTTATCACCATATCATGATGAGACTGAAACATACACAGATCAGCAAAGGAATTAAGTCAAAATAATGACCATAAACTAGATTTGCTCCTCAGTGCTTAAAAACGTGGGTCAATATTTTTTGCTGAAGTTGCACGAATCAGTGTTAATTTTGTCAGCAAGACTTTTGAGGCTAAGTATTCATTGATGACCTTATATTTCATGACTAAACTGTAATGACAACATTAACGAAGAAATAAAGGCAACAAAAATTATGGCACCATCTTTGTTCATTATGCCCTGATGATAGTTTGCTCAGGCAGACAACCTAAATCACAGTAACCATCTCAAACCATTGATTGTTTTCCTTTTTATCCAATCATTTACATGCATAAATTTCAGGGCTTTGCACTCTCTATGTAACATCAGCATTGAAAATTCTGCATTTTTTTGGATTTATCTAACTGTTTATAGCTGCTATACCAGGAACTAATATGTTTGACAGGTGTTCCACAACATTAAATGTACACTATACACCAATTTAAAGTATGACATGTCATTTGTTATAAATAAATAATTGTTACTGTTGGCAAATCACTGTGGTATATGAGGAAGAAAACATTTTAGGATGTGCTGATATTTGAAAATAATCAGCTCTGGAGTAACAGCATCATACCACCAGTCGTGAATTTCACATTGTATTCTTTTCTCTTGCCATTAACTGTTCCTTTAGAAATCTACAAACCACATCTCAAGAAAAGTTGGGACATGTTCTAAAAATGCAATGATAACTGAAATCTGTAATTTGTTAATTCACTTGAACCTTTATTTAACAGATAAATGGACAAAGAAAAGATTTTGAGCATTTTCAATCACAAAGTAAATTTTATTTGTTAAATATGAACAAATTTAGAAATTGATACCTGAAGCAACCTTAAAAAAGTTGGGACAGAGGCATGTTTACCACTGGGTCACATCACCTTTTCTCTTAATTATACTTTTTAATAATTTGTGAATTAAAATACTGTTGCAGTTCAGCAAGTGGAATTTTTTGCCCATTCTTCCTGTGTACAAGACTTGAGCTGTTCAACAGTCCGTGGTCACTGTTACTCTTCATGATGTGCCATACATTTTCAAAAGAAGACAGATCTGGACTGCAGGCAGGCCAGTCAAGCCATGTTGTTTAAATATGGCAGAATGAGGCCTGGCATTGTCCTGCTGAAATAGACATGGAGTTCCTTGTAAAAGATGTTGTCCTGACGGTAGCATATGTTTCTCCAATATGCCAGTATAAGCCTCCTAACCAATGGTACCTTCACAGATATGTGGATCACCCATGCCACTGGCACAGATGCACCCCTATGCCATCACAGATGCTGGCTTCTGCACTTTTTGTTGGTAACAGTCTGGATGGTCCATCTCAGATGACTTTGGGTCCAGAGAACTCATCTGCATTTATGTTCAAAATTAATATATGGCTTCCTCTTTGCATAATACAATTTCAGGTTGCATTTCTTGATGCAGCGGCGGACTGTGTTAAGTGACAATGTTTTTCCAAAGTACTCCCAAGCCCAAGTGGCTATGTCCAACATGACGGTTTCTGAAACAATACCTCCTGAGGTCACGTACATTCAGCAGCGGTTTCTGCCCTTAGCCTTCATTCACCAAGATTTCCCCTGATTCTGTGAATCTTTACATGATACACTATATGGACAAAAGTATTCGTGCACCTGACCATTACACCAACATTGATTGTAATGGCATTTTATTCAAATTCATATATTTTATTATGGACTTGGTCCCCCTTTTGCAGCAATAACAGCTTTCATTCTTCTCGGAAGGCTTATCACAAGATTTTGGAGTGTTTGTGCCCACTCATTCTGTAGAGCATTTATGAGGTCAGGCACTGATGTTGGATGAGAGGTCCTGGCTCGCAATCTCCGTTCACTTCATTCCAAATTTGCTCGATGGGGTTGAGGTCAGGGTTCTGTACACACCAGTCAAGATCGTCCACACCGAACTCGTCAAACCATTTCGTTGTAGTCCTTGCCTTGTGCATGAGGGCACAGTCATGTTGGAATAGATAAGGGACTTCCCCAAATTGTTGCCACAACGTTGTCTAAAATGTCTTGGTAGGCTGAAGCATTAAGATTGCCCTTCACTGGAGATAATGTGCCGAGCCCTAACCCTGAAAAACAGCCCCATACAGTACAGTGTCGGTGTGCTTTACACCACTCCATCCGACGCTTGGAATTGGACTTGGTGATGTAAGGCTTGCATGCAGCTGCTTGGCCATGAAAGCCCATTCCATGAAGCATTTGGTGCACAGTTTTTCAGCTATGGAATAAGCAGAACGTTGGCGACTTTTATGAACAAAGGTGGCATCCTATCACAGCACCACACTTGAAGTCACTGAGCTCTTCAGAATGACTCATTTTGTATCATAAATGTTTGCAAATGGAGACTGCATAGCTAAGTGCTTGATTTTATACACCTGTGGCAACGGGTTTGATGGAAACACCTGAATTCAATAATTAACATGTGTGGCCAAATACTTTTGTCCATATAGTGTATTATGAACTGTAGATGATGAAAGACCGACATTATTTGCAGTCTGAGAAACATTGTATTTAACTGACTGAAAATTCTCTCATGCAGTCACAAAGTGATGAAACTCCTTGCTTGCAAAGACTAAGACTTTGGTGGATGCCCCTTTTATACTTTTATACTCAATCTTGATGATCTCGCCTGTTACCAGTTAAACTGCTACTTGTGGAACCTTCCAGAACAGTGTTACTTTTCAGTTTTATTTTGGTTTTGTGCCAACATTTTTTGAGTGTGTTGCAGGCGTCACATATTAATGTTTTTTATATTTACAAAATACAATTAGATTAGTCAGTGAAAACACTGAAAATGTTTTCTTTGTACTTTTATCAGTTAAATAAAATACAAGAAATTTAACAAATTATAGTTTTTAGATTTAACTGCATTTTTAGAAAGTGTCCCAACTTTTCTGGAAATGGGGTTTGTAAAAGAAAGAATTATATAAAAAGCACTGGCTGTTGTAGTGGCTCACCTGCAGAGAGGTGCTGTTTTCAGAGAAAGGTGAGCTGAAAAAGGCATTTATAGTATCCAGCACAACCTGGATAACATACTTCTCCAGCACCGGGTCTTGCATGCGCTTCTCACGGTTAATACACATCTGATGACAAGAGTTATAATCTGAGGTCTAAACTCAATAAACTCATCAGTAGCAGTTTGTATGCATCTCCATTCAATATAATGAAATAATAAATGATCAGAGAATTGACTGTAGACTTGTCCTACCCTTGCCATGTCTATGAGAAAATTGTCAAACAGGTTCCATATGTGGTTGCTGGTGTAGATCTCCTTCATTTCCACCTCCGTATCCACATAGCAGTGGTTCACAAAATTTACATAGGCAATTTTCACCTGAAACACAAGACAGCAAGGGTAAACAGTGAGAACTGGCAGTTTAATTTATGTTTTATTAGTTATACAGTTAGGTCTACCAGAAGTTAAATAAGTTAAATAATACATGTCAAAGTGCAGCCTTTCAGGTTTAATGTAAGGATATTTGCATCCAAATCAGGGGAATGATGTAGAAATGTTATCTTTTTGGTCCCCCCAAAAGTAATTGGGCAAGCAATCATAAATTAAAATGCCATTTTTTAATACTTGGATGCAAAGGATTCAAGAATTAATGAAAGGTTTTCCATGTTTATTTGCTTCCAGCTCTTTGAAATTTTCCCTTATCACTATTAAATTTGGTTTTTTTGGTTTCAGCCCTGGCTAATATATTTTTCTGTAAATTAAGTTGCAGGCGTAGTCAGAGAAAATGGCTCTTGAATGATAGCTGTGTTATCACAGTGTGCTGCCACCATCAGGTGAAAGGGAAAATTGTAATGTGTGACATCAATGATATCATGTCACCTAGCATTCATTCTAAGAGAGAAGCTGCAGGCCATCTGTCCATGGGCTGCAGATATTTCACAGAAAGCCTCATTCAACCAAATATCTGTACTTAAAACAAAGTAATATTATTAGGTGTTGCATCCTGTTGAAACCATGCTACCTCTGTGATGCAGTCCTCATGTGTGACGACTCTAACAATGTCCTCCAGGGGCAGCATTGAGGTGCATTTGATCTCAGTGTAGACGTTTTTGCCCTCAGCACAGGCAGCCAGCAGCTCCACCAGAGAAATATGATAGCGGAGCGGACTGCTCTCCTGCATCCCCTCTCTAGCCTCAATCATGAGCTCCAACATTTTGACAAAAGACTCATTATCATTGTAGAAGACCACTACATCATCACCTGAATTTGATAACTGCAAGATAGAGCAGGAGATAAAAAATCAGAGATTAACATCATTAAGTGTGTCTACATATATTAAATGGATTTTAATATTTTACATTTTACATCATTTCAATCTTGAAGCAATTTACTGAAGTGAATTTAGAAGTCAGTGGCGTCTGTACAGTACGGTGGTCTCTTTCCACTAAGGAAGGAGGTAGATGAGGGTGGGCAAATTGTGCATACCAACAGATGGGCTACATTAAACCAACAAGGAGCATCTGTATGGTAGACATACCTCATAAGATGGCTACAAATTGAAATTACAAGAAAGATGTACCTAATAAACTGGCAGGTGACAATACGTAAAATACAGAAGCCTCAACGTTTCAGAACCTTAAAAAAAATTGCACCGTAAGGGTCTATTATGCAAGCTTCCTATTATAAACAGTGTTTATGCCATACTTAAGTCATTAACCCATACCTCTGTCATGATCATATCTTGGCATTTCTTCACATACTTCCCCTCAGCCTTGATGATGGTGTGCAGGAAGTTGAGGTACTGCACATGGCGCCCATGAGTGGCCAGGCAGTTCATGAAGTGCTGGAGGACATTTTCACTGATCTCTGTGCAAAGCTGGTAGTTATTACTGAAGATATGTTGCACTGTCTCTGCTTCCAGAACCTGATAAAAAAAACCCAGAGAATTATAGCATAGTTCTGAAGTTCACTATTAGTCATTTATATATAGGTACGTGCTAAATTAGCTTATAGGATATCCACGCATGCATACAACATAAGGCTAAAATAAAATCTGTCAAATAGACCCCATGATTGAGCTTACCCCAGGGGTAAGAAAGAGGTTAAGGTGCTGATGGAGGAGAGCTTGATTTTCTTGGTTTCCAATGCAGAACTTCTGCAGGAAAAGGTGGGTGAACTTAATGATCTCTTGCATTTTCTTGTCACTCTGTCAATAGAAAAAAAGCATGTTACAGCAGGCATTAAAGGGAGCAGTACAATGGAGAATACTCCATCATACATAACAAGTATAACACTGTATCTTAGCTCAACAACTTGTCTTTCTTTATTAACACATTAAAGCTAAGTGCCATTACAATACAGACTGTAAGATTGTGATATACAGCATACGACTACCTACACGATCATAAGAGACTTGCAGCAGGTCCAACATAACTTTATGTGCACCCATGTTTTTCAGAAGCCTTTGCTGCTTCTTAAACACCCCAGAACTGCACATCTTATTTAAGCGCTCCAGGATCTAGATATGAACAAAAAAATAGGTGTTATTTTATTTTAATACATAGCATTTCCCCTCACAGGGTAACTATCACTATACCTTAATTGAGACTTAATTAGTAATTCAACAAACCTCCTTGACATTTTGATAGCTTTCATTGCTTTTCTCAAGTTTTTCTTTAGAGGGTCCTGTTTCAGCATTTTCAGTGGTGGCCTAAAAAAAATTATTTTCAATATACAAAATCAGTATACTTTCCTTAGAGGAGTATTGTGTTAAAGATGATCATCTTATTAATGTGGTTAAATCTGGCAAACCAGTAAGTCATCTTAAGCTCACCTTATCATCTTTTTTGTCCGTTTTCTCTTCCTTGTCCTTCTTTCCCTCCTTGTCTTTTTTCTCTTCCTTGTCCACCTTTCCCTCCTTATCTTTTTTCTCTTCTTTGTTTTCTTTTTTATCATCCTTGTCCTTTTTATCTTCCTTGTCTGTTTTTACCTCCTTGTCTTTTTTATCATCCTTGTCTTTTTTATCTTTCTTCTTATCTTTCTTCTTGTCTGAGCCGCTTTTCTTGACCACCCAGAGCTCAGACTTCTCCACTATGGTGCGCAAACGGTCCAGGTCACTTTTAATGAGCTTGTAGTTGTCCACATCCTGCTCAGAAATTAGGAGTTGGACCTAAAAAAACATAAAACATTAATTAGTATATTGAAATCTAGTTAAATGATAGTGGGCTGTCATACAAATGATGCCTCTGTGTTTGTCTGAGGGTGTGGTGAGTCATTGTGGCTTACCTGTTGAAAGGTGTGCAGTACTTCCTGTCTCTGGCTAAAGTGTTTGAAGAGGAGCTGCAGTGCCCCAGAGACCAGCGGAGGGTAATCATGCATGATGAGATGGATCAGCACACGCAGAAACATCCGTCCTCCCTCATCATCCACCTCTAATATGCTGTTCGCTTTCCTAATGGATAGCAAGTCCAGACATGCTAATCAGAGACAAACAATTCACATGGCATAATGAACACTGAGCAGAATTAATATGGAAAAAATTAAGACTATTCGCCACATACCCAACTCCAAACATGGCCTCTGCTTGCTCCCCTATGTACTGCAGGTTGATGGCTGATGTAAGAAAAATAAAACCATGCAAAATCAAATGAAGTGCAAATTATATATATATAATTATATAGTACTAAAAATAGCTGTTGCTGTTTGAGTATCATTTACCTGCATTCTCCACTGCAGATGTTGCATCTGCATCTGCCATGGGGTACACCTCCACAAACTCCTTCTTAAAGACGGAGAGCAGGAAGGACAGTCTGTAGTCCAGGCGCACATTCAAGATAAACTGCATAGCAATAGAATCGATTAGCGATTAGAGGTGGTGATTATACTGCCTTTGAACAAATGTGGATGCAAAGTCACACCTGTAAGATTTCCAGGATCTTCAGTTTGGTGTCCATGACTGTGATGTCCTGGTTGTCAATGCTGTCCTTAGTGCGCACCTGACCATCCATACCCATCATGTTACGGCCACCAGTAAGCATCATGGACTGCTTTCTGCTCAGCACCATGGTTGACATCATCTGGCCCATTCCATGGATGGAGCGCCGGATATTTTTAGCTGAGAAGAATTAAAGAACAGTGTATCTCCTATGTGAATAATCTGACAGCAGGGTGCTATACACTGAAGTACCAGAAAAACTGTTACTGGAGCCTATGCAAAATACAGAGCAACACCACCTATACAGAACACACACCACCTAAAGCGACAGACATGTATGGAAGCTTCTAGAGTTGTTTCCACCATTAGAATGGCAAGTTATCATGATTTTGCGGTTTTCAACACGGTTTAATAGTTTAATAGAGCTCGTGAGATGGGTCATAGCATTTCGGAAGTAGAAGCAAAGTTTAGATTTTCATGTATGAGTATGTCAAGTGTGTACCGTGACTACAAGAATTCCAGCAAAACCTCAAACGTATGACAGCAGCGTGGCTGTGAAAAGACCCTGGATGAACGTGACCAGTGTCGGCTTTCGAGTCTCGTTTCACGTGATAGGCGTGCAACACTGCTTCAAGTAACATCAGAATTCAATGCTAGAGCCTTGACAAACATCAGCGTGAGGACTGTGCAACATTCCCTCCAAGATTCCATGGGGGACCTACCAAGTATTAACTTGGTTATAGTAGTATAGTAGAAGTATACCAGTTTTTCTGGTACTTCAGTGTATAGCACTGTGTAAAATTAGCATACATTTACCTGCATGTATATCTTTTCTGTAATCTCAACAAATGAAAAATCTTTTTATTTAAAATGCTTATCACACATTTTCCAGCTAATACCCAGGTCATTTCAGTTCTTGTCCAGGCTGCAAGAATGAGAGTTGAAACTAACTATCTTTGACCTACTGACAGAGTCACATCAGTAGCTTAGCACCACGCATTGTGCATGTAATGAAACATTAACAAAGACGTGGTTAAAAGTACTCCTGGTAGATAAGAACATCAAATCTAACCTTTTCCAAACTTACTAGCGTTGTGTTTTTAGTACTTACAGGTGCCATCATCGTTGAATGTAGGACTGGCCACAGCAGGGTTGGGAATGCAGTCAATGATACCCAGAAGTGTGCGTGTCAGTCGTAACAGCTCAAAGAAGCTGTAGAAGCCAAAGTAGATCAGATGTCTGGCAAGACTCACCACCTGAGAAACACAGAAAGCAGTGACAATATTACAGATATTTATTGTAACTCTACACTAATAAAACATTGTACAAGTACTATGTTAAAGGCATCACCGTAATTAAGCAATTAACTTCACCAGAGCTGTACCTCATATGTTAATTTATTTTTCTCTTCATCAGCAAAAGGCAAGACATCATTAAGTACGTTGTTGAGATATTCCTCCATGAAAGCCATGGTGTTGGCAAACTTGTTCTTCTTGTTGTCTCTCGAGTAGTCCATATGAGAATCATAACTAAAAAAATGTGACAGAGTTAGGGCCAACAATTGTACAATAAACCAACTTTATTTCTTTATTATATATTATTTTACATTTTCATGAGATTATATGTTTTAGTTAATTAGTTATTATATGTTTTAGTTAGACTTCCTAAATGACTAAATGCATATATAAATGCACATGGCGGGAAAGCTATAATATATAATAATGATATGTATATGATCATACTCCTTGATGCTGATGGAGGTAGGGATCTCAGTCCAGAGTCGTGCGCACTTAACGGGAGTCACAAGCTCCTGAGGGTCGCGGTCTACATGGGCATGCAGCATGAGTCTACAGAAAGAGGCACGCAAGTCATATGGAAGAGTCTCATCCATCATGCAGAGGAAAATCAGATCCACATCCAGATACTTTGAGATCTCATCGATAGCCAGGTACTGACGGTCTGAACACATCTGAGCATACAGCTTCAGCTGATACCTAGAGAACAAACAGGTCTTATCATATGTTACTGTGAGCCATTAAATGCAATGGATAAAACTAGTTTTAAAAGGAAAATCAAAAAATATTGTAAATCAGTAGACTACTTAGATGATCATTAAAAAGCATGAACAATATTTCTGCAGCAGTTTTTCCTCCCTTTCTCCTTTAGAAAGGAATACCTGTAGTACGTCAGCACACTCTCATCATGCGTATTTCCTTGTCTTGCCTCATGTGCAAGCTGCCGGATGCTTTTTGCATGAGTCTCATTGGATTTATCAGTCCACACCAACCACACCTCATTCTCCTCTGCATAGTCATCTATATATCCAGATGTTTCATGGTTCACCTTAACAGGACGTCGTCTGTACAAATATACGCATAAACGTATGTCTTATTCAAATCAGACAAGAATCTACTCACTCGTATAGTTACATACTGTATATGTATGCTCTGTCAAAATAGTAACACTTTTTGATCTAGGGCCTTTTCATAATTTTTCATAACTTTTCAGAGACTGCTTACAGCTTTTAAGGAACTTACTCTGTTTTGATAAGAATATCCTGGTTTTTGGGATCTAGCACACATTTGCAGATCAGCTCCTGCGTCACTGGGATGGCAACGTGATTTGATACACACAGGTCTGACAAGTAATCCAGAAACCTGGAGCAAAACCGCATTGTTAGAATGACCTCTACTGTATGTTAATAAATTAAATATGTCAAATTTATCCAGTTCAATGAAACATCTTATTAGTGTTTAGTGCAAAAGTTTATACACCCTTAGGACAAATTGAAAAGGACAAGGAAATTTTAATTATAGCTTGTAAGATGGACCTTCATCATAAAATAATGGCCAGTTCAGATATTAATAGCAAACAAAATACAAAAAATACACCAGTCTGCATTTTACAAAACCAGGGTCAATACGTATTCAATCACAACATTTAGTTTTATTCATGCCTTTTAGAGAGAGATGCAGATAAATGAACACATAAGGTGTTGATCTGTTACATATTTCAATCAATATTACACAAGAAAAGAGTGTTGTTGCACTGGATATCAGCACAGCTATGATTCAGCAGGTAATCACAGCATATGCTGATCTTCCATACAACAGCATAACTGTGAGTTTGATATTGCTTTTACACCACAGATCTATAAACAAGAAATCGATATAGAGTAACTGACATTTCAGACACAATATAACTATCAGCACTTTTGGAACACAGCTTCTCCTATAAAATTAGTGGTCTGGAATTAACTCTTGTATAATGGTCACTAAACAGATATTTTTTTTCTTTATGCCTAAACTGTAATGTGGCCAATTACCTTAAATGAATTTGACACACCGCTTTAACCTCTTCATGACACACCTCTTCACCCACATCTCATTTTAATTTCTTGTAGATAAATAGCAAAATAGAGCAAAGTCTTCCTCTTTAAGTACCCAGAAATGTAATGTAATGCAAATACTATCATCACCATCTTGCAAACCATGCATGAAGAGCATTAAGACTGTAATAGCACTAACCTGGGCTCCCTGTTCCTGCGCACCAGGTTGACAAATGTCTCCACCTCAGTTTTAGTGATGTGTTTCTCCAATAGCTTGCGGTTGTTATGCAGCAGAGCTGTGATCGTGTCCTCAGCCAGAATGTCATAGCCGATCTGAGACTGCATCAACCCGAACTGCTTGGCTATGTCCTCCTAAAGACAGGAAAAAAGCAAAGAGGTTTTGATTTGATATTATCCCTATATCCCTTGATGTCCCTTGCTATGGCCGGTGGTCACCAAAAGCTATGTTAAGTGTAACTAGACTTCTAACAGTATAGTTCCATTTTTGTTCAAAACAGTGTCTACTGTATAATTGTATGTATCAATTATTTTATCATCACTTTTACAAAATGTCAAACACATTGTATTGTTCTGTGTTTATACCTGGTTTTTGCGGTAATCCTCCTGGGAGTGCCTGAGGATTCTGTAGCACAGACGCAGCATGTACTGATATGGAGTATTTTTCTGATCAGCCAGTTCCTCTAACTTCAGCAACGGAGGTTCCCCTTCTCTTTCCTTAAATGGAGTCTTAATTATCCCAAATATCTAAAACAAAATAAATGAAATACAGTAGTTACAACATCTGACCTAATGATGAGCAACAGGCACAAGACTATAACCAAAACAATGTCAATGTACAAAGCCCATTTCCCCATTGTTAGAAAGTTGGGACACTTTCTAACAATGCAATAAAAACTGAAATCTGTAATTTGTTAGTTCACTTGAATCTTTATTTAACTGACAAATGGATAAAGAAAATATTTTGTTTTCAATGATGAACTTAATTCTATTTGAAACATAAAGAAATTTAGAAATTGGTTTTCTAAAGACTTCTAAAGATTTCTAAAGCTTTCTAAGATTTTCCCTGACTCCCTGAAACTTTTCAGGATATTATGAACTGTAGATGGTGAAAGACCTAAACATTTTGCAATCCTGTACTGAGAAACATTGTATCTGAACTGACTGACAATTCTCTCATGAAGTTTGGCACAAAGTGGTGAACCATGACCCTTCCTTGCTAAGCCTCAGTCTTGATCACTTCATCTGTTACTTGTTAAACTGCTAATTGTGGAACCTTCCAGTGTAGCATGTGTAACATTTTCAGTCTTATTTTGCCTTTGTTGTGTTACATTATATTGCTTTTGTTATATTTACAAAACACAATTAGGTTTGTCAGAGAAAACGCTGAAAATGTTTTCTTTGTACTTTTATCAGTTACATAAAAGTTCAAGTGATTTAATAAATTAGTTTTTAGTTTTTTTGTCACAACTTTTCTGGAAATGGGGTTGTTATATTTTTTTTTATCTGGTTTGCAATTTGTCATGACCACCAACAAGAAATATCTGACTGTGGTTTCTGACTCAAGTTTCTGACTGAAGTAGATAACTCATTAATTTATTAACTTGCCCTGTCTTATGTTTTGGTTTCCCAGACTCCTAACTGGCTAGACTAAATAGTGGCTGTCTGTGTAATGTACCGATGCGTTGCTACATAGTTAGCTAGTTAAGTGCATTAGTGCTAAGATAAACAAACCTGTATATCATTATTATCTTATTTTGTGGAGTTTTTAAGTAGCACATCATAAGGTTTCAGATCGGTTAGTGCACATTATAGTTACAGCACCAAGGTGTGTCATATTAAACATGAAGTTATTTTGTTTTGCTAAAGTAAATAAGAAGCAGTAATATTTTTGTCTCTTTTTCACAAAGGCTGCTTGTCCAAGGCACCAGGGTCACCGATTTATCTACAGCTTGGATGTTTGCTGTTCAAATGATTTGTGGTTCTTTAAAAATGAATTCTACAATGTCAGCCTGGAAAATATACTTCTTAGTACTCTGAATGATCCTTATTTAGAGGGAAATGCTGCAGACTTTAAAGTCATAACACCTGTTTGATAATATGCTGCTCCCGCATTAGTTTCTGCCTCTCACGGTTGGCTTTGATCATCACCACATCCAGCACAGGCTGCCCAGTGTTCGACTGGTCCACCACAAAAAAAACAAGGTCCTCCAGCAACTTGATGGCATATCTATACAATAACACATCAGACATTTAGGGAAAAAACAGTTTGCTGGTGTTTCTGTTTATTTTTATCAATATATAGTGGATAGAAAAGGAATATATACCCTTTAAAATATTTTACATTTATTTTGTGTTGAGCTCTATAAAATTGACAGAACTTAAATTTCCTCATTTCTTAAGCATTCACCTACAAGAGTCAGTACGTTAGTACTTAAAGGCACCTTTGGCAGTAACTACAGCTACCAGACTTTTTGGGTAACTCTCCACAAGATTGGTACACCTGGGCTTGGAGGTCTTTACCCACTCCTCTTTCCAGCACTATTTAAGTTGGGGAAGAATATTTGGTTTTCGCTGATGGAACCTTCAAGTCATTTCACAGATTTTCAGTTGGATTTAGGGCAGAGATTTAACTAGGCCACTGTTGAACATCCACTTTGTTACTAACAACCCACTCTATGGTACCTTTGGCTTTATGCTTGGGGTCTCTGCATTGTTACAATATCTATTTCCAACCCATTTTCAAACCCCTGCTTTAAGGGATATTATAATAAAGAGGAGTGTATACCATCATCAAAACACCAACTGACTGAAAATCTTAGGAGGAACAGTGTTCATAAAACCAAGATATTGTAACTGTTCATTTATCAATTTAGCTGTTTTATTGCGAACATTTCACACTGAAATTGTTAAGTGCGGTTTGTAGATTAAAAAATAGATTTATTCTGTTTTCATACCAGTTTATAGGCCAGCTACATGTGAAAAAGTGGGTCTATTCATTTTCTATCCACTGTAACTCAAGCTACGTCTAGAGCTCGGTTAAGTGCATGTCTCTAATTACACTATAACGGTTTTGTTTTAGGTTACAGCATGTTCAGCATTTTTCTTTAGCACTTTAACTCTTGTGTTTACTTGACCTCCTGTCATTTGGACAGAGATATCCAGCATTAAATTTCTCCACCACTGTGCTCAACATGGCGCTGGCATCATTTGCAAAGTCCAGATCTCGAATCTCCATGGTGGGCACGGAGACAATGGCAAACGCCTCTTTGTCTTCTTTAGTGGGACAAGTTCCCAGCTAAACGGAGAGAACAAAAGTTATAAACCTGCTACTATCGAGTTTACAAACATAGAATCTGTGTTGACAGCACGGTATTTCCTACAAATTTATTTCCATAAGTACCCAAGAAATCTTACAATGACATAACTGCAATTTACTTACCTATAAGAATCATAATGCCTACATGGAAAGAAAAAGTGAAACTGTGAATGTTCTCACCATCAGGCGAATGGGCCTCTCTTCATCAATGTCAATAGGCACATTGGTGCTCTGGATCCATGTGTTCGTGCACAGATGTCGGAAACGTACGTAAGAGTTTCTGTTAGGAGGAGAACAAAACATTTTCACACAGAGCTACTGTTTAAAAGTGAAGAGAGACCTTCATATTAGTCTCCATAATCATAGTTGATATGTATAATTGTTATTTGTCCTGACAGCAACAGAACAGCACCTTGGCACAAATGAATCAGTCTTCTGCAACGTGGTCGGGTCCAGTTCAAATAGAGAGGCAATGTCATTCCCATGAGGCACTGCAACTAGCTTATATTTTATCCGTTCCCCTAAGCTCCTCTTGCTGTTGCGACTGGTGTCCTAAAGACGCATAGAAAAATTCATGAAGACACAAGTGCATAGTTTTATCATATGTGCACAAGGGAAAAAAAGTACTAGGATCATGATATCGTTTAGTCTTGTTATTTTTATGACCATCAGTGTAGGCAGTAACCTAGCAAAGAGTGGAAAAGGGGTTGAGTTAGAATTCATATATTATGAAGCATATTCTTAATGATGGATGGGGGCTATTGCTGTGGTATCCAATCAAATCTACGTTCATTTAAATGTACAAGCAGAAAGCAAGGTACATAAAGACACAGTTTGCCAAGGCTTGATAGGAAGAATTCTAGCGGTCTGCACACAGCCCTGACCTCAACTGCACACCTTTGGGGTGAATTGAAACACCGAAGGCACCTGAAGACCCAGAGGCTGTTATCCGACAAAGAAGGGGCAAACTTGATGTTAATGGCTATGGTTTTTGAATGGGATGTTCAACATGCACATTCACTCTGGGCATGCAACAGTCTGGGTGGTACGCTTCTTTGGGGCTTCTCCACACCGTAACTCTCCCAGATGTGGGGAAAACAGTAAAGGTGGACTCATCAGAGAACAATACATGTTTCACATTGTCCACAGCCCAAGATTTGC
>JAOVVH010000038.1:5863006-5882247 GCA_028566435.1 Scorpiodoras heckelii
ACCTCCTTTGCTCCATTCCATGGACATGCATATGTGTGTAATGATGTTCAGACAATTAACAAAGTGTATTCAGTTGCCCTATGTATCTTGTGTAATACTTTTATGATTCATAATTAAAAATTGGTGCATCTGTGCAAAGTGAATGCAGAGACATGTCATGTTGAAGATTGACTTACAGGAAATAAGTTTATCTTTACGCCTAATGTGTTAAGCTGTGTGTTTTTGTGCATTAGCACCTACCCAGTGTGAAAATTAGTACAACTTTTTAGTGCTGTTACAAATAAGAACATGTTGGTTTCAGAAAACAGGCCAATATTGGATTTTTTATTCTTCTTCACCAAAGCCAGAAATCATGAATAGAAGATCAATAAAAATTAAGCCATTAGCTTAATATTATGACTCTTACATAAGTGTACTCATATTGTACCATTAAACAAGATTTCTCTGCATTACACATAAATATTTCACCTTAAAACAATAAAACAAGGGAAAGTAAAGGGTTTTTAGGTAAGACGACCTTTTGGTTAGCTGAATTTCAAGCTTAAAATTCTACCAAATCAGATAGGAAGAGCTGTTTTGTTTTTGTATGCGCTCAGTCTCTTCATCAGGCTGGGCTCAGTGAACAAGCGCTAATATGACCTGAATGTCCTTCACTTCCACATACAGCACTGTCTCCCCTCGCCTTGTTAAGAGGACAATGTTTGTTTTGTTTTGACAAGTTCTCTGAGTGGAGGATGGGAGAGGGGGAGATGGACAAGAGTGATGCTATGGCAACCAGTTTTGGCCCCTCACAAGTACGTTAACATACACATCAGGGTCCTGGGCACGCACATAACCTAAGTCCTGGGCCACAGTGCATTCAGAAGACAGGAAACTCAATTGAGTTTCATTCTGATTCACAGATTGGTGATGCCAGCAGAAGGAGGAAAAAAGTGGGGGGTTTTCTCCATTGCAATTGTTGTGAAACTTGCGTATTCAAGGCCTGTGGTGACCGAAACAAGGGTTGGTGAGGCGAGGCCAGGGAAAAAGTACAGGAGGCCCCTTTTCTATCCTTTTCTAGGGTCTAAAAACTCAGCCCACTCACAATTTTTGTGCCAAGCCAGTGAGAAAGAACAGAGAAGATCTGTGGATGTAGGCTTCTCACTCGCCTTGTGCTCATATTCACTTTCAGTCAGGTTACCATAGTATGCTGTATACTTGTATATAGAAAATACACACATGGTTTGAAAATCTCATAAATAATGATTTGTAATTATCTGAAGACATATGCACTACCATGTTGCTATTTCCAAAGTTTGTATTTTATTGTATTTTTGCTTTTTTAACCCACCCTTTAGCAGTTGCTTATATTGCACTATTGAATTGCACTCTTCTAACACTGTATCATAAGTTTAATGCTTCTAAATCAATTGGTCTAATTACAACTATCAGTGATACATAAAATCTCCTCTAAAACTGTTTAGTGCTGCCCATGGGAAATTATTCATTTTTTAAATATCAGCAGCGCCCCCTTGCGTCATCAGTTACTTAATGCAGCATTTAACCCTTGCATGGCCCTCACTTGTGGCTCCCACTGACCAGGGACATAACTGGGGGGTTTAAAACTCCTCAGACATGAAAAATTATAGAATTCCAGTGTGTATATGGTAAGGAAATCAACACAACAGATTAGCATGAATAATTAAGAAAATATATATTTTGGAAAAATAGTGAAACAAGGTTGTTACAACTACTGAAAACTGCTGCTGTTACTTCATCTTGTAATATTCAGTGTAGTATTGGCTCTGATAAAACAAATGGCAGCTATAAAATACAAATAGAAAGCACACAAAAGTGAATTTCCATTGTTTTTTAATTGATTCTTACAAAAAATTACTCACGATCTTCTGAAATAACATCAGATAAAACAGATCAGCGTGTGTGTGCATTCATGTCTATGGTAGATGAACTAGATTTGTGTAACTAGAACAAGCTGAGTAGTAGAATAACATACACCATTCAAGTGTGCATGCTTGTCTACACAGCAGGTGAAGCACAAAATATTTCAGTGTGAAAATTACTAATGCACTTGGTGGTTTGTGTCCTTTGTTTGTACAAAATCCTGGCAACCCTTTTTCACCTACACCTAATTCTCCTAATAACAAAAATGTCTTGCTTTCTTTAGACACTGGAAATGGTGACTGTCTGAGACATGTAGTTTTGGGGTAACAGAAGTCTCCTGCTGCTGAATCCTTCTCGCCATGACTGCAGATGCTCAGGACCTTGGGACTTTTTTCTCTTCTCTGGATGTGAGGCGTCACAAATGTCTTACATTGTGTTTTTCACATGAACTTGTATTTTAAGTTAATTTTTACCATAGCCTCTTTTCATGTACTCTTTTTCAGCCATTTCTTACCCTCTGGTCAAATTGACCCAAGGCCCTTATAAGGGATATAAATGTGTAAAGGTGGGAGTAGATTGTGTGAATTGTGTACATTTTTTTGCTGTTGTTCCTCACAGAAAATATGCCAAGGCTACGGATTTTCAGGTAGAAAAAATATTCTGTTCTGTATTCTTTCAAACATCGTGATGTCAGTGGTGCAGGACACTGCATGGAAGCCAGTGGACACGTGACATGACTCATTATTTTTCTCAGCCTGGCAGTGAAATAAACTAAGATTTAGGACTCTAATACTCTTTCATTACATTCTGTTGCTGCAGTCATCCTTTATCATTTTAATTAATCTAAAAATTTATTCTAAAATTTGTAATTGGCACCTCACAGCTCCAGGGTCTCCTGTTCATATATAAACTCAGGCTACTCTCTGCGTAATTTTACATGGTCTCCTTGCATGGGTGAACTGAGTGTATTAAACTGCTCCAAATGTGAAAGGATATGTGAATGTGTGTGTGTGTATATGATGCCCTGTAGCTGACTGGCATCCCATCCAGGGTGTAATCCTGCCATTCACCCAGTGCTCCCAGGATAGGCTCTGGATCCACTCTGACCCTGACCAGGATAAAGTGGTTACTTGCGTCAGAAAATTTAGACACAATACATAACAGAAAAATAATGGTTCAACATTTTACTTCTGTCTTCAACCTCATTTTGCACAAAGACATTTTAAAGACTGGAGGATAGGTGGAAAGTGTCAAATCAAACACTGCACAGAAAGGAAATAAAATGAATTAAAGTAATTCAAAGAAAAAAGACTTGCCACGACAGCACACAAGAATCAATATTAAAAAGCAGTCTCAACATTCAAAAGTGAAGCCAATCCTTACACCTGGTAGCAACAGTCCGTTTTCTACAGCAATCGCAGTACAGATGCAACTATGCCAATAGCAGTGAGAACAGCACAAACACAAATTCAGCAAATTATGCAGCAAATACCACTGATTAATCACTGCACACATAGAAAGTTTAGATCCTATATTTACATATTATAGAGAAAGAATTCTTATGAGCACCTGGACTGGTGACACTGTAAACGTTTATGCAGATGTAACAGCATTAATTTTTAATTGATTTGACCAGGGAAAAAAATCAATAGCTATTATACACATAGATCAGTTAAGAGAAGCACAATGCCAAATTATGGCAAAAGGATTTGTTCTGTGTTTTCATAAAAAGACATTTTAGTGATATCTACTTAGTCATTTTTGTATGTGCAGAAAAAAACACCCTTTGGAAGTAGCTGTAATATATTATTGGGTTTTTAAATTTTTGTGATATAAAAACAAAAAGAAAAAAAGACCATTACCACCTCCCTTAGAAAAATAATGCTGCTTAATTTGATGCTTCACATATGGGATTTGATGCATCACAACTTAGTGTTAAAAAAAAGCTTGACATTTTTGAGTTTAAGTCAACTGATAAAAGAAAAAAACCATGCCATTCTGGCTAATAACTCCAGTAGTTCTGAAAACCAAACAAACTATCAGCAGTAGAATTGCATCCACACATGCTCAAGTACAACAGAGCTGATTTACAGTAATAAATTCTCTTAATGCAAAAAAAGCGGGGAAAAGGCTTTTCATGCACAACTATAAAACTAGATGTACATATGGCCTTAAAATCACGTATTTTATACATCAGTATTACAATACATAGCTAATATGAACATCGTCTCCAGTTACTCCCAACTTTAACAGTATTTTGTTCTGCATTAGGCATTTGCTGGCTGTGAGGTCGGACCAGGTAGTCTAATCATAAAAAAAGAAACCCAAAAAATAAAAAACAAAGACTAAAACCCAGAATTGTTTTCAATAATTCTGAATGAAATCTGATTTACAAGGTTTGTTTCTCTATAGGCCACAAGACTACGAAGCACCCTATAATGTTTTGATGTTCGTTTAATCCTAATTAAAAAGAAACGGGCACTTCAGCAAACCAAAACACTCCTAACATATTATTTTACTAATTTAAACAATACCACCATGAGAATCTAAAAACAAATTTATATTATTTACCATACAAGTGTCCAGGACAGTTTTATATACAGATTTTTGAACACTGCCTTCAATAGGACCTAACATAATGAACAACATGAACAAAACAACATTAACATAAGCACTGACTCTCCTACAAATATGAAATATGGCATAATGAGGCTTTAAAAACAAGAAAATAGCGTCAAACAGATATTGTTCAATATACATTTGAGTGCAAAAGTTTGCATCCCTCTTGTTTTATGGGTGAAAAAATAAAATCTAACTCTGTTTACAGAACATTATAATAATTCAGTTGCATTTATCTTTTTTTTCACAAGTTCAAACGTTTGTATCCCCAATAACATGCTCTGATTTATTTTAATGTGCCTCAATGGGAAGTCAACACATTTACTTTTTTGGTCTTATTCATGCCATGAAAAATTCAAACAGGCTCTAAAGCTGTGAGCAGAATCAGGAAAAAAGACTTAAAAAAGAAAATACAGAGCTTTACAGAGCTGTGAACAGTGTAAAAAATGTCAGCATGTTTAGAGACACCAATTCTAGTAGTAAAATTTGGAAATGGAAAAAATAGAGACACAAAAACATGACCAAAGTTTGAAAAAATATTCTTTAAAAAAATACGTTGAGCGATTCACAAAAATCCTGAAAAAGTCCTAAGAGATAAGCTGAATAACAGTTTACATTTACATCACATTCTGAAATATCAGTTTGAAATTTGTCACTATTAATAGCAATGCAATAAATGTTGTATTGTTGGTTTTATCGTTTAGAGGTAAGGATATGCAAGCTTTTGCAATCAATTGTAGCACATGTACTATTAAGACCCTTATTAGTGCATATAAATACTCAAATACACTGGCTGCCACAAAGATTGGATGTCTTTTATATTATTCTTTATATAAAATGTTTCAAAATTTATAAAATACTATAGTGTCAGTAGCAGTTTTTTTCCTGGAAAAAATAGTATTTACCTGCATTAAATGACAAAAATACCAACCAAAAAATAAATGTAGAATTGTTTTGAAAGGGAAAGGACCAGTTTTCATCTTCATTCACCTTCTTTATAACTGACCATTCAGGCTATTAATTCTAGCCAATGTGGCCCCGAATTCTAATACCCTATTCCTCCAAAAACAAAGAAAGAAAAAGTCCTCATTATAAAACCAGTGGTAACTTCTGTATTCACTTCAGCTTCATATGACCATCTAGCTCTTCTGAAAAACAAATGGCAAAGAATATAGTTTTTACAGACATGTCATATGGGTGTGGTTCACTGTCAATATGAGATTAGCACAGGTTAAATCCTCATTAGCTGATGTAACGTTCATTTTCCATACCAGGTTGGTTGCCATTGGTGCCATGCACAGTAGTGATCTCTGCTATTTGTCGCTGTAGCTTGTGAGAAGTGGAGAGTGTGTCGTCTCCTTCGGTGTCTCGTTCCGATTCTCGCTCCCTCTTACACGTGACATGTCCTGCCGTCTGAAACACACGTCCTGAAAAAGCAAAGAGAATGAGGTCACCAATGAAAACGGAGTAAACAGACAAGTAGGGATGTTTTAGATCAAAATAAGTTACACTGCTGCATTATAAAACAGGAACAGTTTTGGTTCTAAAATCTGATTGGCTGAGCTGTGTTTGAAGCTGTAAAATCCTCACTATATGCACACCTGTGACCACATCATAATAACTGAATTCTGTATTAAAAAGATAGTTCACATAGCATGCTATAAAAAAAGAAAAGCAGACAGCAAAAAACAAAGCATTTTAAAGCTGTTCAACTGTTAACATAAGATGTGTTGAGATGTGTTGAGTTGTGTTGAGGTTTTTTTGTTGGTTATAAATTTGGTTGATATTTTAAGATGTGAAATGGAGTTAACAAAACAGAAGAAAAGGGAAACTACACTCAAGTTACAATTATTATTTAATTTTTCAAAACTTTAAGCACTTTATTTTAAGATGTACATTTTTTAAAATCTTGCTGTTATGTATTTTATTTTAAAATGCAGACCATATTTTACTTGAAATGAGACAATAACATTTATTTATTATTAGTGTACTTACTATTTATAATCCCTCCACTTCAATGTGAAAACTGACAATTAATATTGTTGAAACATTACTGAAGTGCAAAGGGAAACGCTACTCAGTACTAGTATACTTACAGTGTTCCTAATAAAGTGTTCAGTGAGCATACTGTCCCATTATAATAATATTTATTTTTATCATATGATTACATTACAAGCCATCTCAACCTGAACAATTCATATTTTCAGTCTCACCTAGCTGCCGCATTCTGCTTGGTCCCTGGTGCTCCTCGCTGTCAAAGTTCATCAGAATACTTCCACTCCTGTTACCACTGGCAACTGAACTGCCTGACACGGCCGATGCTGTCACTGTGCAAGTTACATAAAGGTAAGTACTTAGAATTGAAAGAAAAGAACTGAGAAGTGTTGCTTTGCTTGTATCATTAGACTTTCACAAATTCATAAATATTTTTGCAAGAGTAGATCACTCCTTTATTTGATAATCAGCATGATGAATGGTCAGTGATTGTGGACCTGTAAAGGGAAGAAAGAATTAATTTTTTTTAACAGGAGGGAGCTAGCAATTCAGGAATGACCTTTCTCCCAAGTTTCAGTTATTTCATTCCTTCTTCAAATAATACAGGTGACGGTGAAACTGTAAATGAGGCGATTTCTAAGCAAAGACTGGAGTTCTGGCTAAATTCTTCTTTGTGCTTCTTATTTTCTAGATCAAAATATAAAAAGCATAAAGAAGAAGCTGTATATTATGTGCCTTTCTAAAGGTCTACAACCTACATCTGTAGTATGTGGTAAGTGGCACCAAGACATAAGCAGCAGATGATTTAAATCCTGTAAGTTGTGAAATGGGGCCTCCATGGATCAGAATTGTTTGCCCAGCACATCCCACAGAATCTCCGATTCACATATAATCGAATTCAGATCTGTGGATTTTGGAGGCCAAGTCGACACTCCAAACCCTTTGTCATGTTCCTCAAACCATTCCTGAACAATTTTTGCACTGTGGCAGGGATCATTATCCTGCTGAAAGAGGTCACTGCCATTAGGGAAAACCTGTTCTGACATCTTTCTCATAACCAGCATTAACTTTTTCAGCAATCTGTGCTACAGTAGCTCTTCTGTGGGATTGCACCAGATGGGTTTGCGTTGGCTTCCCACATGCATGTTGCTGCTTCATCAGTTGTCCTTCAGTCACTCAGATCCTTATGCTTTCCTATTTTTCCTGCTTCCAACACATCAACTTCGAGACCTGACTGTTCACTTGTGCCTAATATATCCCACCCCTTTACAGGTGCCATTGCACCAAGATAATCAATGTCATTCACATCAACTGTCAGTGGTTTTAATGTTATGGCTGATCGGTGTATCTGCAACTGGCCCCAATGGCTCCAAGACCATTTTTACAGTATGAGGTATGAAGGGATCCAGTGGTGAGCTTTAAAAGAAAGTCAGTTCAGGATCGGTCAGATGGTATTGGATTTCACCCTTCCATGTTTTGTGAGTTTGCCAAAAAAAAGTGGTAGTGATGTTTTCTGAAGAGGACAGAATTACATGTGATATGTCGAGTATTTCTGAATTTATCTGTATATAAAAGAGTGCAATGAATGACAGTTATAATTAACTCTTTTGCCTGTCAGATGACGTGATAGACAGTTTTGAAATTTATACAGACTACAATTAACATAGTAAACCTCTATGTTGTGTTCACTTTAAAAATCTGCAAAAATCATTTGGCTAGGAGTGCTTAATCTTACAGTTGCATACAACTGTATCTCTGGTAGTAGAAGTAGTCAAGAATAGATGGGAATTACTATGCAAACATCTAGCATGTTATGTAGAAGGAACTTCTTGGAAAATAATGAACGTCGAGTGTCACCTGGTGTATTGGTTCCAGACTGCTGTTCTCCTGGAGAGTAGGCCATCCCGTTCCCGTTCCCATTGTGTGTAGATGGCACTGAGGCCAGAAGTCCTACATAAATGAAAACAGTTGGCAAGATGTCCATTAATAGACTGAAAGGCAATAATAATGAATATTTTCCAAACAAAACTGTCCAGACCAAATCTCACACAACTTTTAAGGTTATAAGCCTTACACATGAAATATTATTAAATGACAAATGCCATCAATAGTTCTGTGAAGTATGCCGAATTGTGCTGGTTAGTCAAAATGTTCTTAGTGATGTTCAATACAAAGACATGAAAAATTTTAATCTGCAGATGTGCCGATTAAATGAAATTTGTACAAAATTTTAAATAAAATTTTAAATAAATGTCTAGGTAGGTTAGAGCATACACACAGAAATCAACTTTGTCAAATCATGAAGTAGACTTTGTGGAACAAATCAGGGGGCAGAGTTGTGAAGTCAAACAGAACTAGCAGTATTTGCATACTTTGGCTTAAATTTTAAAAGCACCACCAATTACAGCTGTTATAGCAGATATTTGTTCTGGTGTTTATAGCAAATTCAGTAGCTAGAGTTTTTTGGACATACAATCAATCACTTATTTTTTTGCACCGAATACCATTTGCTTATTTCACAGTAAAAATCTTGAGCGATGCGGAAAAAAACATTTAATCTCTTTTATCAGATAGTTTTTGAGACTTTTTGAGTTTTTTGCAAGATACTTTGGCTGTTGTTCAACATAAATTACTGAAACCAACAACCAAGACAGACCTTTTAGCCAAAATCTTACCTAGTCCTCTATAGCGGGAGAGTTGCTGGTAGATCTGTTTCATCCTCTCAATGTTAAGGCGACTGGCCTCTGCATGGTTCACCATGGGCTTTGGGTAATGGACTCCAATGATGCACTTTGCTGCCATCTGCACTGCATCTGGGGCGTTCCACGGATCGTAGATATACTTGGCCGGAAAACCTCGGAGAATAGGTAAATAGCGTCTGGAAGTACAAGGAGAGATTAAACCGCAGAGTCTCATCATAGATACAGAAGAGGCTGTGTGTGGTGGTTGTCAGGTTCCCATTGCAGAAAAGACAGATTAAGGATTAATATGCAATATTCCAAAGGTATATCTAATAACAGATCATATAATCATATATCATAGCATTTGTTGCTACACAGGAACTGATATAGAAAATGGACTAAATTCAACTCACAACTGTATTTTAGAACTAGAAATAAATACATGTTTGCAGTACTGAAAAAATAATCAAAGTGCTGGTTTTGGACAATTAAGGCAAATGCTTTTGTGCACACATTGTGGCTGAGTTACAGAACATTCATTCAGTCATTATATCACTGTCACATTACAATCCTAATGCACATGTCAACACGCCACTATAAGGAACCAGCCAAGAGTACAGAGCACTTCGATAAAGCCCTAATTGAATTCAGAACGTGTGGCTGAATGCAAGATTTTCTTCTGGTCCCAGGACAGAGAAAGGCCACCTACCTACAAGTTCCACCTTACCAGAGGCCGGACAGAAGGTGGACGATGTCACCACAATGCTTGCGGACAGGCAGACGCAGTATAAACCAACAGTTTCTGCCTGTGCTGAGACACTACGGAGATTCCTACTATAACACGCGTTAGAAAGCAGAGGCAGTGACCAACCCTTCCCACCCTCTTAGTGTCTGCCAAATCCATCCAATTAAGCACCTCCCCGCACCTAACCCACCCACTCTGCCCAATTGAAACTCAGGGCTGAGTAAGAGGTTCAGGTTCACTCCCTGCCCCTCACACTGCTACTGATCGCTTTTGAGACGACAGTGATCCCAAGCCAAGGCAGAGAAACTTGCCAGCTGTCAAACAAGCAACACAGTATACTGTCCTCCGCTGCTGGGTGGCCCCCTCGTTTTGCCAAAAGGGACCACAACCCTTTCGCCAGGAACATTCATATCCTGCCTGGACAAGTGATAGAAATAAACAGAACCAGGAATATTTACACTGGGCACTGTGTGTTTTGGGGAATGCCACTACATGCACCTGAATACTTTAAGAACTTGTGTGTTTGGGGGTCTCAGTATGTGAGCATAAAATGTACACATTATATAGTTACTGTTCTCTTGCACAGGCAGGGCTGCATTTAACACCAAGAGCACCACTGAACATTTCATAAAGAGTCTGTTAAAGAGGAGTTGCCCAAAGCTAGATAGAAGTGTTGTTATCCCTGGCTTTGGACCCCGCCTCCCATCATGCCCTCTGGGAAATGCATTGGAGCTCTCTATGCATTAAATGCAGGTTGGGCTTAGTATTTCCTTACCAAGCGGTTAAAATCCCTTTTGATGAAACGAGATGCTACCGAGCTAAAGAACAGGCTACTGTATTGCCCAGAGAAATAGCGTCAAGCTTCAACCAGAATCACAGCTAACAGGCTTCCAAATACTTTGGCTAAGAATGGCTTTTGTCTTAAAAGCAATCAACCACAATTTACAAAGGGGAAAGGAACAACTGAACTTTTCACCCAATACCCGAGAAGACAACAAATAAACATATCACAAATAGACTTTAAGTTATTTTCTTAATTACACACAAAGTATTTGCTGAAGAAATTCAAATAAATAATAATGTTAGCAAAGCTAAGAAGACATTATAGTAAAGTCAGGAACAGTAGAGAAGTATATCCATATTTTAAGCTCTCTTACCTTAAAATATTTAACAGAAAAAGACCTATGCTTAAAAAAACTCACTTACCCCTGCTTCTGAAAACAGATGTCCTCAATCCTACTATCTTTATTTCTCTAAAACATGGATTTTCCAACAGCAGGAACTCACTACTAATGAGATTCAATACTAATGAAAGGTCTGGATTAAAAACTCTTTACTTTGAATAGCTGTCAATGTCACTCACTACCTAGCCATGTATGGTTAACATTACCAACCTAATGAAGTCCCCATTAGGGTCAGTGCGCCGACCAAACCCTACTGGACAGTAGCAGTGGAAGAACTGCTGAAAGAATGAGCTGCAGGAGAGCCACATCCAGCTGCCTGCGTTCACACTCCAGTCTGCATCCAGTAGAAGCTCCTCAAAAACCTGCCAATCAAAGCTATTATTATAGACTAGCCAAATGCAGCAAGAAATCCATGGTCATATATCCCATTAACCCCGACCCGACCCCACACCCCCGAATCCCAACCCTGCAACCCCCACTCCAACCCCATGAATCATACATCCTATCCTATGCTATCATATCATATAAGCCATGGAAGGGGGGTCATTTTTTATTATGTAGAAAAGAAGTCATGTGCAACATACATCAGTCAGCCATAACATTTCCACCACTGACAGGTGACATTGATTATTTCATTACAGTGGCACCTGTCAAGGGATGGGATATATTAGGCAGCAAGTAAACAGACAGTTCTTGAAGTTGGTCTGTTGGAAAGGTCTGTTGGGCAAAGGTAAAGATCTGAACTTTGACAAGAGGCAAATTGACAGGGTCATGGACACCCAAGGCTCACTGATGTGCATGGGGAGCAAAGGATAGCCCATCTGGTCCAATCCATAGAAGAGCTACTATAACACAAATAGCTGGGAATCCTTTGGTCCTGGCATTCATGTGAATGTTCCTTTGACACCACCTAATTAACACTGTCACAGATCAAGTACACCCCAATATGGCAAGAGTGTTCCCTAATGGCAGTTGCCTCTTTCAGCATGATAATGTGCCCTGCAACACTGCAAGAATCGTTCATTGTCCAAGTTGTTTGCTTGGCCTCCTACTCCCACAGATCTCAATCCAGTCAAGCATCTTGGGACTTGCTGGACAAACAAGTCAGATCCATGGATGCCCCACCTTGCAACTTACAGGACTTAAAAAAATCTGCTGCTAAGATCCTGGTGCCAGTTACTTGTCGAGTCCATGCCTCAATGGGTCAGAGCTTGTTGGTGGCTCCAGGAGGACCTACACAATATAAGGCACATACCACCTACCTAAACACTGTTGCAGGCCAAGTACACCCCTTCATGGCAATGATATTCCTTAATGGCAGTGGCCTCTTTCAGCAGGTCAATGCACCCAGTTCAAGAATGGTTTGGGGAAAACCATGCAAGCATGAAGAAAACACGGCACACACAATAACCTAAGCTCAGGTTGTCAATGCTTGTGCAAGCAGTATATTCCAGGTTTTATTTTTTAATTTTTTTAGGTTAGCAGACAATAAAATATACTACCTCTGGAAATATACTACAGCATAAATGTTTGCAATAAAAATAGTGATTGGGAAAATATGGGTAAATCTTTAGTAATTGTAAAAATGGTGATTACTTTCAGAATGGTTGAATACTGTTCTAAGCTTTTCATATACTGTAATATATATTGTTCCCAAATGTGCAAATCACCTTCATGCCCTCCTCCCAACTGATCCACAGGTCTCCTCGGGTGAGGAAGCAAGCCACAGCATGACGAGCCAGGTGATGGATCCAACCCTCCTGCCTGAGTTGGGTCATGATGGCATCAATCCATGGGAAACCAGTTTTAGCCTCAGCCCATTTGGCCAGTGCTTCTGGATTCTTATCCCAGGGAATGCGCACACAGATGGGGTTGCCCTCCATCTTGTCAAATCGTGGGTTGGTGGTAGCAGCAGTGTAAAAAAATTCTCGCCACAGCAGCTGGCCATACAGGGAGAGGGGAGGGGTGCTGGTCTTCTTTACCTAGAGAAAAAATAAGGGATTGATATATTTGAATCCTAAACTTAAATATATTCCATGTTTCTATTGGCAAGCTTTAGAGTTATCAAAGGTTAAAAAATAAACAGGGTTTAACATAAAATACATCCACATCCTGTTTGTTTCTAAACTCAGAAGAGGTGTAGGATAACCTTTCTGTAGAGGTCTGTGAGTTTGAAATAGAAGAGGCGGCAGGAGAGGCAACCAAATCGAAGGTAAGGGCTGAGGCCTGTAGGGCTGGCCAGCAAGGAGTTGGCATTCATTCTTGGCCTCTCAAAGTTGGCCACCCAAGCCTGGAATAGAGGGAAGAACTAAATCATAAACAATGACATGAAGGTAATATATAGTATTAAACAAGTCTGAAACATAGCAGTCTGACTTTACATGTCCTTCTAAATTTCAATGATTATTCTACTGCTGAAGTCAAGGCTTCCCCTTCTAAATGAATTCATGTACCTTTCTTTCTAGGTGTCTCTCAATCCTTGTTAGTGCTTCTGTTTCCCCACCTGGCCACACAGCAGAGGGTAGTCCTTCTGTGTCAAACCCTATGCACAAACATGAAATATTACCACTTATTTACAAATAAGAACTTTGTTTTTATGACCACTAAGCATATGCCAATCAGACCTAACATTATGACCACCTCCTTTTCTCTACACTCATTGTCCATTTTCTCAGTTTGACTTACCATATAGCTGCACTTTGTAGTTATACAATTACAGACTGTAGTCCATCTGTTTCTCTATATACTTTGTTAGTCCCCTTTACTGTTACACTTATAAAATGGACAATAAGTACAGAGAAAAGGAGGGGGTCATAAGGTTATGCCTGATCGGTGTATTTAGAGACAAATTAAAAATTTTAAAATTAAAAATATATATTGTGTATGCTTAAAAACTCTTGAAAAAAGGCTTCAATATACAAGCTGTATGTTGAAGGATGAAAATGTTCACCTCAGACAAATCATTCATTTGAAACAATAACCATGTCATACAAAGTACTGACTTTTCTTGGCCACATACGTGGTGCAGCAGCAAGATGTAGAAAGGATAAAGCTAGAAAGCCTGATATTATATGACAGCTAAAGAAATACATGGCAGGTAATAAGCATGATGATTTATCCCATTACATCTTGCTTCTACTTTGCCGGCAAACCCCCAATCAAGAAAAATGCAAAAAGTGATTCTGAATATGTCTATGAATTCAATACATTCTTTATCATTTTTCTAGTGTTTTTGTGTTTTGTTTGCAGTATGCAGTCAATGACAGGCTTCTAATCTTCACCAATCTTGTTTGACCCATTTAATTTCCATTTTTTTCCAGAATACAAAGAAAAAGATCTGAATCACACTTGCAAAATCATTTTCAGAATTTCAGATTTGCTATTAATTTCACAAAGAAATGTGAAAAGTTAAAACAAAAATAAAAAAAATTATAAAACACAGGCATCTCACCCAGCTCTTCAAGAGAAGGCACGCCATATTTGTCCCCATGGTCTTCAGATATAGGCGTGACGCAGCAGCCCATAAGGGTGCTAGACAAGGTCTCCACTGGCATCTCTGGTGGGTCCATATGGCTGATCAGAGTCTGGAAACGCTTGTAGGTGAGGGGTGGCTGACCGCCATTCAACTCAATGATTCTGTTAGGAAAAAGCGTGGAAAAAGCAAATAAATTGAGAAAGCACTTTAGTGGTACTTCGTCCAGTGGGCATGTTCTAAATAATGTATTAAACAGCTTATAGTTCTGGTAATCAACAAAAAAGCCTTGCCATAAACCATCCACGGTACCACTAAAAGAATTTTACTGAAAAGCTAAAACTAAACTGTTTTATTGGTTAAAATCTTTTTTGCATTACATTTCACTAACAATAAAATAGTTCATACTTGTCCAGATTGTAAAGCGTATGTGAGATCTTGATAATGACTTCCACCCCAGCCTCCATTGCAAGCTTTTTAATGGCAGCATCCCGCTCCTTCCCAAAAGGTTCTGAGTCATACTCAAAGGTCAACCTGGATATTTCCCACTCCTAAAGGGGTGAGAAGCAATGAGGAAGGGCCCAAAAGAAAATTCAAAGAGCTTTCCACCTGGTTTTAACTGTAAGAAAATTGTCTAGTTCAAGAGTAATTTCGTAAGAATATAAGGTGGCTAGCAAACGCAACAAATTTCACCTTAAATAGTCGTGGAAAAACGTTGGCTGGTTGACCTCGGATAACAAAAAGGCGTGAATTGAGCTTCCGGAGACTGGAGTCAAGATCATCTAGGCATTGAAGGAGAAATCTAGAGAAAAAAAAACCACAAAGTTTTGCCTATGACAAATTTTCTTCGACTGTGAATAAATACAAGCAGTTTTATAAACCCCAGAACAGATTTTTAATACATTTCAGTAATTCAGTATACAGTGCATATACACCAATCAGCCATAACATTAAAACCACTGACAGGTGAAATGAATAACATTGATTAATTCATTACAATGGGCACCTGTCAAGGCAGCAAGTGAACAGTTAATTCTCAAAGCTGATGTGTCAGAAACAGGAAAAATAGGCAAGTGTAATGATCTGAGCAACTCTGACAAGGGCCATATTGTGAAGGCTGGACATCTAAGTCATAGCATTTCCAGCAGGCCTTGGGGTTTTCCTGGTATGCTGTGGTTAGTACATACCAAAAGGGTTCCAACGAAGGACAACTGGGTGGCCAAGGCTCGTTAATGTGCATAGGGAGCAAAGCCTAGCCCACTTGGTCCGGTCCCACAGAAGAAATATTGTAGTAGAAATTGCTAAAAAAGTTAATGCTGGCTATCACACAATGGTCTCAGAACACACAGTGCATCACGGCTTGCTGCGTTTTGGCTGCATGGTCGCAGACTGGTCCAAGTGGCCATGCTGACCTCTGTTCACCACCAAAAGTATCTACAACAGGCACATGATTCCCCATGTGGATGTGTGTGCGTCACATACCTGGGGAAAAGATGGATTAGATGTATTATGGGAAGAAGGCAAGCTGGCAGAAGTGGTGTGATGGTCTGGGCAATGTTGCAGACCAAGTATACCCCTTCATGGTGATCTTTCAGCAGAATGATACATTTACATTACATTTATGGCATTTGGCAGACACCCTAATCCAGAGTGAATTACATTTATCCCATTTATACAACTGAGCAGTTGAGGATTAAGGGCCTTGCTCAGGGGCCCAGCAGTAACAGCTGTGGTGGGATTTGAACTGATGATCTTCTGGTCCAATGTCTTAACCACTGAGCTACCACTGCCCACACCTAGCCACATTGCAAGAATTATTCAGAAATGGTTTGAGGAACATGACAATGTGTTCAAGGTGCTAACTTGGCCTGCAAATTCCCCAGATCTCAGTCTGACTGAACATCAGTGGTATGTGCTGGACAAAGAATCAGATCCATGGAGGCCCCACCTTACAAGACTTAAAGGATATGCTGCTAATGTATTGGTGCCAGATACCACAGAACACCTTCAGAGGTTGTGTGGGTCCATGCCCGATGGGTCAGAGCTATTTTGGTGACAAGAGGGGACCTACACAACATTAAGCAAGTGGTTTTAAAATTATGGATGATCAGTGTGTATATACTAATTATGCACTCTGACCTCAACATCCTCAGAAGCTGGGATATGCAAATACAAGAATTTCACTTTATTCTAATGCATATGTGAGAAATAAAAGGCTTTCTTCTTTCTTGTGATACAGCACTCTTTTAGGCTGACCAAATTAGCACATCTTATTTCACCAATGTTATTCTACTCTTCCTTGCAAAAAATGTTTCAGATATAGCACTCTCCAAGTCATTCCACAGTTTTTTGACCTTCTTCTTTTGAAGCCGCTCCTTTGTTGACTTGGATCTGTGTACTTGTTGTACTGGAAGAGGACGTTTTCCTTCATCTTCAACTGCCATCAAAGAACTGCAGGGGGGATTTTTTTTTTGCCAAAACAGCTTGCCATTTGGACTCAAATCAATGATTCACTTTACATTTACTGGGGAAATAGTTCATGTTAAAGAGACACAGCCCCACAATATCATACTGTTGGCCCACAATTAGTTTTCTTCATGTCTTTTCATTGTCTACTTTAGAGGGATGTACTGTTTTTGGTAATGTCACTGTGCTGACCTGTTATCTCCATTGTTGATGATGGCCATCACAGTGTTCCATGGTACATTTACTTTTTTGGTACCCCTCTCCTAATCAATACTTTTTGATCCTGTACATGCTTTATAAGCTCTTTGCTGACCATATCTTCAGCAGTCTTGCAGAAATAGTTTATCTTAATTTGGGGTTAATCAGAGTCACTTAATTGATGACAGGAGTATGATAAATCCTTCTGAACATGAGTTTGCATTTCACTAGTTAATTCTGACCAGTGTCATGAGGTCAATTATAAAAGACAGTACACACTTATGTAGCTACACTATTATAAGTATCTCCTATCCCCCCCATCTCCATGTTTCTCTTTATTTTTCATTTTAATTTTGTCCCAGACTAGGCCTGTGATATCGTGTGTAATAAGCCATCTACCTAGAATGTCCCCTATTACTGATTCTTCTATGTCTATGCTTATGAATATATACAGTTTTTTGTTACATTGTGATACATTACGTCATGCAATTATCCCTCTTAGCACATGCTGCAGCTCTTGGCATAGTGAAACTTTGTTTTGAGTTGTGTTTTGATCTGGGTCTTGCCTCTGCTCCTGTCCTGCCATTGGTCTGTCTTCCTGTTGTGTTGCGAATATGTCCATCTCCACGTCCACCTGTTCAGTTACTGTTTATTTTGTCTGTTTATACTATCATGTGTAATAGTCTCAGTGTGATGTCTTATTGTGCATCCTCATTGTTAATTCTGAGTTTTCTTTTCTAGTTTCTGTGTTTCCTGATTTAGACCCTCACTTTTATTTCTGCTTTCTCACTGTTTTCTGGTTTTGTTGTGATTATGGATTACCACTTTTTCATGCTCCATGCATGTGCTTTGACCTTTGGTTTGCCCATAAAAAACAATTCAAATGCAGGTTGTTTATAATTACAAAGCAAGAGCGTAGGTTTGATTTTGACATTGGTGGGGAAATAAAAGCAGCCCACAGGGGGCTCCCTGGAAGCTGAGGCTTTTTGCATTTATGATAGAATTCTAACTGCAATTTCATGTCACCTAGACCCTTATTTATAGATATGGTAGTCTATACTGAATTCAAGAATATGATAAGTAATGAATTTTGTAATGTTAACTGCTACCTGGCAGGGTTGGTTCTGTCACCTGATAAAACAGCACACTGAGGCATGGCATATGAACACTGAGATAACATGTGCCTCTCACAGGTTAGCAAGAAATGGCAAAGCCAATCCTTTTAGTGATGTGGGTTACAGTGGCGGGTCTGAATATATATCATATATATTTATGGCATTTGGCAGACACCCTTATCCAGAGTGACTTACATTTTTCCCATTTATACAACTGAGCAGTTGAGGGTTAAGGGCCTTGCTCAGGGGCCCAACAGTGGCAGCTTTGCTGTGGTGGGATTTCAACTGACAATCTTCTGGTCAGCAGTCCAATGTCTTCACCACTGAGCTACCACTGCCCAATAAATAAATAATAAATAAGACTGAAAGTGTTACACAAGAAATTTTTTTCTGGAATGTTCCACAATTAGCAGTTTAACTGATAACAGGTGAGGTCATCAAGAATAAAGGAGCATCCACCAAAAGGCTTTGTAAGCAAGGGTGGGTCATGGTTCACCACTTTGTGCCAAACTTCATGACAGAATTGTCAGTCAGTTCAAATACAAAGTGTCTCAGCACAAGACTGCAAAGAATTTAGGTCTTTCACCATCTACAGTTCATACTACCATGAAAAGATTCAGGGAGCCAGGGGAAATTTTGGTGTGTAAAGGTCAAGGGTGGAAACTGTTGCTGAATGTGCATGACCATCAAACCCTCAGGCGGTACTGTTTGAGAACCAATTCGATTCAATTCTATGCACTTGGTACAAAGGAAAAAAATTTGTGCTGTCACGCGATTAATTTTTTAAATCGCGTTAATCGCTCGTTAATTGCGGTTTTAATGCACATTTTGATTTGCGTTGTACATGCAGGTCGGCATCGTAGGACCATTGAAAATGTTGATGCC
>JAOVVH010000038.1:5894744-5905473 GCA_028566435.1 Scorpiodoras heckelii
CTGGTCCAATTTAGCCATGAAACCTCCCACACTAAAATGACAGGTGTTTCAGTTTCATTGTCCAACCCCTGTATGTAATTATTTTAATGTCTATTTTGTGGTACACAGCAAAAACACCAGTGTTGAATTAACATGTATAGTGTTTATATGTAGCATTTGAAATATATAAACACTGGAGGTGTTAATTCAACACTAAAAATAAAATTAAAATAATTTTAAATGACAGTCATTTATTTCTGGTGGGAGTGTAATTTTCTGCCATAATGATCAGGTTTATACAGAGTCCCTAAGGGGACATGGACAAAATAAAAAAATAAAAAAATATTACGTTTCTGGGCACACCAGAAACTATCCCTTGCCCTTAACGGGCTCCTTAGGTTTAAAACAGGTTTTTGGTGTAAACTTTGAGCTCTGGTGGTGGTATGGAAAGAAAAAAAAAGCTTTTTTGTAACAGAAAGAATAGCTATTTTTATCAAATTTGTAATGTATTATAATATATTACATACTGACTTTAAAAACCAATAGCTGAAACTACAGACTATGCTGATAGTTGAGGGATATTTCACTGAGTACACAGAAAATCTCCAAGTCAGATATAGGTTCAGTTTGTGAAAAGTTCCTAATTGTAATGAGGCTTTTGTAAAAACCACACTGTAGATTGTGCAATCATGCTTCCTGATTAGCAATCATAGATACAACAATAAGTGCATTTGTGTCATTTGGATGCTGTTGATCAATTTATTTACTACATATTGGTTCACAAAAAGGAAAGGTATACCTAATGAAGTACCCATCAATTTATGTTTAGTTGCATTTTATTTGTTAGAATTTTAAACATGTGTATAAATGGCTTCATAATTACATCTGGATTTTTCCCATTGTTTAAATAAATGACCTTCATTATGCATCCAGAACATATCATCAGCCAGAATGCACCCAGCTCCAAGGCACCACTCCCACATGCGTAAGCAATGATATCTAGCCATGTTTCCATAGTTTCCATGCTCAGTCATTACTTCCCCAACAGAAAGAAGGATGCTTTGAAAGGAAACATGGTTGGATTTCAGAGGGAGAGACTGATGGCGCAGTGCTGCTTACTGCTGATCTCTAGGGTACTAAATGAGCTAAATGCTATTTGTGTTAGAGAGAAAAGCATTCATCACTTTTTAGTTTGTTTTCCTTTTTCTTTTCTTCCAAATTTCTTTGTTTGGAGAGTGCATTGCTTCTTCATAGAGCTACTGCTTATCATTTATATCTTTGCATGTCATAATGTGTCCCACATTTTTTTTTTTATTACAAGAAACAGACTCCAATGTCCATTCCAAAGTCCTGATTATCTCCGCTGATGTCCAAAGGAGCAATGTCCACGATGGGCAGTCTAGATATATTCTGAGTTTAATGAGCTTTATAAATATCTGTAAGTTTTCAATGTCTGTTTTAATACACAACCTTCATAAGGCATCCAGACCATATTATCACCTTGAAGGATGTCATAGGCAGGTGCAATAGCTGGTGTGGAAGAAGCCTAGTTACATGTCAGATGTCAGGAAACAGGAAGTTGCTGTCAGTACTGAACAGCTTTCGGTTCAGAGTAATGTTGGTACTTTAGTTTTGAAAGCCTCAGATCGTCCTTAATGTTCACAAGGTGGTGATACAAACTAGTGCAGTAATTTTACAGGCCAAATGAAGTAGGTTATAAGAAGCGAAGAAACAGACAGCATATCTGTGGAGGTGGAAGTGATCTCATGTGGCGGTTCAGGCTGCTATGAATCTTCAATACCTGTGAGTTAATCATCAGTGTGTGTTACAGATCATAACATTTCACAAGCACAAGCAACATTTACATGATTGATGAAAGAAGCAGGCAGAGGCAGACACCAACCTTCTAGCTTCCGTCTGAATTAGGCATCTGCCTTCTGAGGTGAATGTGGGGTATCGGATCTGGAAATGTTTAAATTCTTTTGCACAATGTGGAAAAATGACAGTGTAACCTGTTCTGCCCAACTCTGATATATATTTGAGCATGTGTAGCAATGGGGGGGGGTATTCTAAGAGAAGAGAGTGTGAGAGTGTTACCATTCTCCTCTCTTTTGTGACCTGTGTGTGTGTGTGTGTGTGTGTGGATGCGTGAGTGAGGACGTGTGCATGTTTAATGAGACACCCTGCTTTGTTATCGGGCTTTGAATGTGTTTGCTGCTGTTTACCAGCTGTCAACATTGTTATTGGTAAAATCTTCTTACGTTTTTTTAAATGGTGTAAGCCTTATAGAGTTTTTTAGTTCGCCTATAACCTAATAATAATTGTTATTTCCTAGAGAGAAGAAAAACCTATAGGGCACGTGCCATACATGTACACTACATAGCTACTGCATGTCTAGACACACTAGGATAGTGGCAGCTACCACTATTGTAATTTTTGGTTATTATTTTGGGGTTTATATTTAGTTCTTTTCTTTGGTACCATCAGTGTTCTCCTTCTCTCAGGTGGAGAGGTGGCTCTCTAAATACAATAAAAGCCATCCTAAGTGTATTTGGTGTTTTTGGTGCTGGTTATTTCTGGTGTTTTGCTCCTGACCATGCTGTTACCCTTGTTACTGTCCTACACTCCTATACCCTAGACATGTGCCCCGGTGGGACGCATAACAGCTATTTTTTTATTTTAAATAAACCTTATTGTAAAATTAGCTAGCTAGCTAGCTAGCTAGATAGATAGATAGATAGATAGATAGATAGATAGATAGATAGATAGATAGATAGATAGATACCTTGTGGGGATCAGCCAAAAGTGAAAACTATCACATATTCCCTTCTACGTCCCCACCAAGGTAAAAAAAAAGAACATGCACACACATACACATGCTTTTTTAAAAAGCATTCCCCTATAAAAACTATAAACAGTTTGCTCAGTGTTAAATTCTTAACTGAATAAAAACTCAATTAAAATCTGATTTCACCGTTCCTTGTTTTTTCCTTTATTTCCAATTTACATTAATTAAAATCGTAACAAAACCAGGATGAAAAAAAAAAAGAAAACAAACAAGAGTGATCATAATAATATTAATTATAACAAAAATATACACACCCTCACACAAATACACACATCCTGCTCAGGACACTCTGTTACTCTCAGAGGAGCCCCTCCTTCCTGTTCATTATTCTCATCGTTCTGCAGTGTCAGAGCAGGCTGTGTGTGTTGGATGAGGCTAGTAGAGAGAGGATGTGGCAATTTAGGGAATAATTACGGACAGACTTAAATTAATAGCACCTTCTGAAGATGGACTGAATCAAGCATGAACCCTTGTCTTAGATCCCCCACAGCTACTTATGATGACTTCACATCAAGATTATTACTTAGGTTTTTTATTGTGAGGTAGCTTTTTAAAAAAACAAAACAAAAAGATAATACAAATGAACAAAACCAGAAATATCGTCCAAATTTATTTTACTTTTGCTTTTTTTGGTAAAGGGACAACACTTCCTAAATGGGCAGTCAAGGGGAAAATACTGAAGTACACTATAAAAAAAAAGAAAGGAAAACTAAAAACTGCACTCCCCCCCAAAAAAACTGTTGGTGTGCACAGGTACACACTTTCTTGCGCGCAAACACATATAATTGTGAAAATATATAGATCTAGCTGTTGCAGAACAGACTTTTACAACAACTGAACCAGGATTTTACTTTATTATACACAGTAAATATTAACTCCCACCCTCCCCAGTTTTAACATTTCACAATACCTAGCAGAATGTGATGTTTTTACTGAGTCACAGTCAGGAAGCAGAGGGAGGGGCTGAGTGGGACTGGGTGTGGTTCAAGATGGTCTTAGTGGGAGGGGCTTCTGTAGTATACAGCCAAAATGCACCCAGCTCTAAAGCACCACTCCCACCTGCCGAATGTGATGACATCTAGCCATGTTTCTGTACTTTCCATCTTACTCATTTAGTCTTGCTCACTCGTTACTTCCTCATCTCAGCTCCCATCAGAAAGATGCTTTGAGGGGAAACATGGCTGGATTTCAGAGGGAGAGACGGATGGGGCAGTGCTGCTTAGTGCTGGTCTCCAGGGCACTAAATGCACAACTTTTGTGTGTTAGAGTCAAAAGCATTCATCAATTTTCAATTTGGATTCCTTTTCCTTTACTTCCATATTTCTTTATTTGGAGAGTGTATTGCTTCTTCATGGAGCTATTGCTTATCATTTATATCTTTCCATGTCTTATATTGTGTCCCACATTTGTTTTGTATTGTTTTCTTTTTTTTTTTTTTTACAAGAAACAGACTGGTCCAATGTCCACTCCAAACTCCTGATTATCTCCACCGATGTCCAAAGGAGCAATGTCTATGATGGGCAGTCTAGATGTCTTCTGAGTTTTGTACTCAATCACAGTCTTACCCCACTGGCCTGTGTGTTTCTGTAAAACAGAGTAGTAATGTCAAGTCATTTTAAATCACCGCTACAAAAAGCCTAATATATGACACAGAAATCAGTTTGTGAGACATTGCCTGCTTGTGTATGAGGGTATTATATATAATCTCACCTTGCAGCCATCCTCCAGCACACCGTATGTGAATCGGCTGTTACCCTCTGCTCTGATTTCCACATCATTGGAGCCCTGCAGCAGAAGAGCCTTCTTCAGGTTGCCAGCGGCCTCATCCATGTAGGCCACGCTGTTCTTGCAGTGGTAGGTGATACTCTGAGAGGCCTCGCTAGATAGCAGTCTCAGGAAGTTCATCTGAATGCTGGCCACATTTGGAGTCGGGATCTTCTCACCATAGCTGAACTGTATTAGAGACAGAGAATGAAAGTGTTTGTTTTACTCCAGAAAGAATGATATTTAGACAAAGACAACATTTAAAAAAAGGCTGAAAAGTATGTGACTAATGCCACCCTGGCTTTTTTCTCCCCAACGTTTCCTGCCTCTGTCAGTGCTTATTAATCTGGAAGATGTTTCAGCGCCATGAAACAAAGAAAATTCAGAGCTATAAAGAGTCAGAGGATGAAACGACGTACTCCAGCTTGACATTTGCACAGAAGCTCAGAATAACAATTTATAGTACAGTTTGGGGCAACAAAACCCACATTTGTCGTTTGTGCCCACACAGGATGAGGATGAATAGAAAAATAGAGATAATTAGAAAATATCAACTTGTGGTCTACTTTCACAATATATTACATAAAGTCGTTAGCTGTGGAACATTTAATGATCCTTGCATCATATAAAATGTATGTGAGTGAACAAAAATGTGTGGCGACCTGCAAAAAAACAAACAAATATGTGTGGCAACACTTCACATGGTGAAACTTTCTATGATTTATACAGTTTTTGGGGAAAAAAAACTTTTCTGAACTGAATAATGATTCTCTTTTTCATGTATGCCAACCAGAAGCAAAATTCTAACCTGATTACCCCAAAAAGTAAAAAAGGAGAAAATTGCATTTAAAGATTTCTGATCACAAAATGAATTGATTGTATCTATAATATGGTTAACAGGGTTATGTTTGTTTCACTATGGCATGCAAATTTCTAAACAAAATGTTGTATTAATATTTTAGTGAACTCAAATGAGTTACTTACATGGAAGCCACCAGCCATGTTCTCGCCGAACCATATGTGTTTCTGACCCTTGCTCTTGGCGCTCCACCAGTTCTTGCGTGGAATACTGCTTGTAGTGGGCTTCACACATGTTTCTCCAGTCTCCATGTTGCAATAGACCTTGATGGCATCAGCAGTGCAGCCAAGGTTAGGATCCACCCAGTATTCACCTGTGAACAAAAGTTGATATAATCATGCTAGTGCAGCAAACAGTTATGTCCTCTCATGTACAATCCTGAGAATTTTTTTATTGAATGGTCTTTTGGGCTATGACATTTCGATGTATCTCAAAGTAGATGTTGAATATTATATCTATATTAACTTCACTGAACATTTAAGTTGTAATCCTGTATCTGTACATAATCCTTCATTGTCTTTCACCATCTTAACTCTCTCATCCTCTTTTTTCAATTCTTAGTTTATTCTTACCGCTCTTCCAATCAGGGTGGCAGAGTTTCAGGTCACGGCAGGAGCGAGCAGGGTTCTTGCGAGATCCATCGGGGCTACGGATATCCTCAATCTGGCTGTTAATGGATTTCAGGGTGGCATCAACCTCCACATCATGCTGTCTCAGATTGTTGGAGGCCTCATCAGCACGCATGTAACGCAGGGGATCGGGGCCCTTCTCGGTCTGTCCCAGCCCAGCAAAGGCAGACATATCAATGCCAGGGCCTGGAGGACCAGGAGGACCAGGAGGTCCAGTGTTACCAGGAGGACCCTAAAGATAAACGCCACAAAGAAATAGGAAAATAATCAAACATGTTACCATTTTAGTCTGCAAGGCCAGCAAAATCTGCTTTCTGAAATCAAAGATGTTTTGGAATTTTGTATTGTAAGTTTGGTTTTGGGGAGATTTTTTGCATATGAGAATACAAAATACCAGGATAATTCAGATACTACTTTGTTTTGTTTTTTAAGGAAAGCCTATCTCATTCATCTAATGTGGACATGCATGGTTTCATGCATAAACCATGCATATGTGTGCACCTCTAAAGAATGACTGTGATGAAGAAGATGATGGCAGACCTCACCTTGGCTCATCAGTCAACTTGGTTTTCCCAGTGTAATTTTTATAGATCTTTGCCAGCAATCTGTCCCATTTTTTGACAGGCCAACAAAATGCAGCAACAGGATGCCCATGCATTCTTAAGTCCTATCTACTCTAGGATTATTATCTACTCTAGGATTATAATCCAGGTACATTTCCATGTGCAATCAGAAACAGGCCTGGCATTTTCTAACCAAAATGTGCCAAATAATGACAAGTCTTATATGCATTCATATCACTCATGCTGCAACACATTATATTTCCAAATACAGCAGTGGAAAAGACAAAAATAATAAGAGATTTTCAGGTCATTGGAGCTTTTCAAAATGTAACTGAGGCAAAAGAGTTTGCTTACCATATAAGCAAATTTGCTCACTATATATAGTGATTTGGGATGTTTTATATATAAATACATGTTGCGGTCCTTGAGCAGAGTAGTTTAAAATGTGTGGGATTGATCAACATCTACGCATATGATAAGTGACAATTTTCAAGTGCATACTCTAAGTCTTACTCACAGAATTACAACTTGTTTTACAAACAATTTGATAAATTAGACTCCTGGTCTGGACATAGCAAAGGAGATCCAGTAGATAATCTCTCTCTGGACATCACTTTTTTGGGCTTTTTCCCCATATTTTGCTTTCGGGACTCCCGGCCATGGCCGGCTATGGCATCATAAGGATTTGAGCTCACAATCTCCAAATGGTAGGGCAAACACTTCCCTATTGCGTCTCTCAGGAGCCAAGGGCATCATATTTTACGACAAATTGCTAAGGCTTACTGAGTTCATACAAGTACTCACAACTGGGCCAGGTTCTCCAGAGCGTCCACGAGGTCCAGGGGGACCAATGGGTCCAGGGATACCATTTGACCCATCCTTTCCAGCTGGACCAACAGGTCCAGGGGGTCCCTACATAGATGAAAATAACAGCTTCAGCATTTTGGGTCTCTCAGTAACACACTAGTAATATGTTCAGATGTACCTACATAGTTAATCTGAGATTCTCACCTTAAGTCCACTAGGTCCAGAAGGTCCAGCAGCACCCTGGTCACCAGGAGCACCCTGTTTGACAAATGCAAATACACACATTAGTTAAGATACCATGTCAAATCTTTGTTTTATTAGTGTTGAGTATCAGTTTTGAAAGGGAACCTCTATAGACAAAAGAATTTAATAGGTGAACTCACAGGAGGTCCAGGAAGACCCTGCAGACCAGTGAATCCTCTGTGTCCCTTCTGTCCTCTTTCTCCAACCTCACCAGCCTCTCCCTTGTCTCCACGAGGACCTTGGGGTCCCTGGAGCAAAAAAAAATTATGAAGATGCTCAGCATAAGTTGGCACATCGAATTGCCATTTCAACATCACTACCTTAGATCTAACAGATATTATTCACAAACATGATATTGTTCATACATGTATTTTGACCCTTGAATTAATTACTTACAGCCATGCCTCTTGCTCCAGCAGGTCCAGGAGGTCCAGAAGGTCCTTGTGGGCCCTACAGAAAAGCAAAGCAAATGGATTAGCATTATTATTATGAGTATAAGGCCTGAGATAAAATGTTTGTCAAGAATTTAATTTTAAAAAATCCACCGTTGCTCTTATTTTTGGTTTCTGGAAGTGTATGGCTTGTCGGTGAAGAACCTTAGTACTTACATTCTCGCCTCTGTCTCCCTGTTTGCCTACAGGACCAACGGGACCAGAAGAACCAGGGGCACCAGGAGCACCAGGAGCACCAACAGGACCAGTGTTACCACGTTCACCCTGCAGGACACACAAACCTGCTTTTAGCTTGCTGTTTCTATAGGTTTACAGTACCACTATAAAATTGTGATACATGCCTCTGACTCAACAAAGCTTGCAATATGTAAAACAAGTATGTCAATGTATTTGTTTGTGTCCTTACCTTCACTCCAGCAGCACCATCTCTGCCAGGAGGACCATCAGATCCAGGATTACCCTAAAGACAGTGAGATACAAAAAATACATTCAGTATTGTCTTATTCAGGTGTGGGAGAAAATGCATCAAGTTTCATCTTGTTTGCCATAAAGTTTGGTTAAAAAACACTTTCACAAATGCAGGTCAGGATAAGCATGTTTGTCTCACTTGAAAGACAAGTTTGATTAGTGTGCAGCTTATGATGATCTTTATTCTGTAATGTTTTTCTTAAACCATACACAATTCAATTCAGGCCATTTACCTTACAGCCAAAAATGAACATAGTCCTTCCCTTATTCTGAAAGAGCCGAGTTATCACTACAGCAATCAGGCTGTACCAGGCTAACATTGTGCAAACTGCATGTCTAAGTCATTGCACATTTGTCTCACATCAGGAGTGCATTCTAACTGATCCAAGCCTTACTTATTTTCATCAATTTTAGGTTACGCAATAAAAGCTAATTTTAAGCCCGCTTTGGCACCAAATGCTTTTGGGCAGACCAGGTCCATGTCAGTCTACTGCTAAAGCTTAGCTTCAGCTTGATCAATTCTATCAGTCATATGACATCATCATTCCAATGTTCTGCCACTGAATATAGTGTGTGTGTGTGTGTGTGTGTGTGTGTATATATATATATATTATAAAATATTTTACATATTTAAAATAAGAATATTTTGATACATTCTAAAATATAATAAAATATTAAAGATAGACTAGTATAGCTATTTAGGTGATCTAAACTGGCCAAAATGTAGGCTATACAAAAGAAGGTTTCTGTGTCATTAATCATCCTATGGGGGGAAATCAGTAAAACACATATGAAGTGGGTACTCCACGACCAGGGTTGGGAACTTGTGCTTTAGGGGAATTGGGAAACTTTACCTTGGAGTCAAGGGTGCCCTTAATTACTTTTCCTGAAGCATTCCTTGTGGTTCCTTTAGTATGCAGTGCACTTGCATCCTACATTTTTATTTTCATACAAGTATTCAAGTAGTCTTGCACTTGGCATTCTGAAATATATTAGTTCTGTCCAGAAAATAATGAGAATTTTGTTTATTGAAAAATTGTACAGTTCAATACTATCACCTTCAAAATATGATCCTTGTGAACGCACACAATGCTCCCAATGCCGCTGCTATTGTTTCACTGAGCCTCTGTCACTGCTCTATTGATTGTCTTTACTATGCCAAAGTGGTGGCCTTTCAAACGTGTTTTAATCTTGGCCTTTGGTACAAATTTTTTATGGACGATCCATTGAAAATCACAAAACACGATGAACAGTGACTTGATTTTTGATTTGCTCATGTGAGCTTTCTTTGGGTGAGGTGATGTCGTGTGCCATTCAGCAATTTTTGTCTCAGGATCGTACTCGAGCACCCATGATTCATCTCCTGTGATTCCTCTGTTCAGGAAATTGAGCTCTTTTGTTAAATGATCCAACATGTGCGCCAGACTCACTTGCATTGTCCCAGTGGCAAGGCATTTCAGCAGGGTTTCACAAAAACAAAAGGCTGGGCACTGCAAAGTCTAGAATACAACAAAAATTTATGTTTATCTGAGATCCCTCTCTAACTGACCTTGAACCACCATCCGCATGAGTAAGCCCTATGGAGTACAGGAATTTCATTCTCATTACTTTCAGGACAGACTTCTTATATTCATATTTAATACTGTGGCCTTCTCTCTGTGCATACTGCTTACAGGTCCATAATTTCGATGAAGACCTGTTAAATAATAGTGTCATATGTTGATGTAATTACAAATAATTTACCTCTCTTGTGTCACTCTGTCATAGCCTGTTCATAACAGGAGTGTTTTATGTTTAAGTAGCTATTTGTAAGTTTTGTGAGTAGCTTAGTTTGAGTTGAAAGAGTTTAATGAGTTCTTGCTCCCCATGGATGAAAAAAAATCCTATTCTATGTGGTCTTTAATTGACCTTTTGCTGCTTCTGCAGTTGATTGTCAGGGCTTAATATTTATAAACATAGCACAAAATGTCAGGAAATTTGTGTTTGGTAGATTATTTATTTGTTGTAACGATGCTTCTCGGCAATATATTCTATACCGTGGGAAAGCCTGTTAATTTCCCTTTTAAATGGTGCCACATTTGTAAGGAACATGCATTTTTGGGATGAGCAGCAGAGCT
>JAOVVH010000038.1:5905573-5917129 GCA_028566435.1 Scorpiodoras heckelii
TGCCAAGAAGCATTGTTACAACAAAGAAATAATCTACCAAACACAAATTTCCTTACTTTTTGTGCTATGTTTATTTATATTTATATTTTTATATTTTCATAAAATAGTCTTGATTACTACAGCCAGACCTGGTGTTGTTGGTTGCAGCTGGAATTGGCTACTGGAACAGACTAAGTCTGAAGTCACCTTTGTGGCAATTTCAGATAATCTTGGATATCTAACTTTCTGCTGCACACCCCAAGCTGTGTCGATCAATAAGCTCACATAGAATTGTTACAAATTTATGTAGGATAGCTAAATCAGTAGAAGCAGCCATCTTAGCTGCAATAACAATTAAGCAACATCAAGCTAATGTTTGAAGGAAGAATTATATGATTGTCCAAATATACAAATGATTTGAATTATAATACAGTTTCAATTTGATTTGATTATTTATTTCTTTGAAATGTACAACGATTCTGCTATTTTAATGCTTTATGTACCAATTACTTTATTTAGACATTCCTTAAGGGAAAAGTGTGATAATGTAGGTATTCATGACGCTAAACTGAAAGCTATACTATAAGGTTTCTTTATTTGTTGACTACACACTAGCCTCATAGCTCCAGTAGCAAACCAAAGAATCAAGTTAGAACAGCGCAAATATGATCACCTACATTTGTGTTTAAGGAAAATTTAATTAAAATGATTGCTTTTGGATCAACTCTGTTATCTGTAATTCTGATATTTTTTTAAGAAGATGCCTTTATTTGACACAAGAAGCTGGGGTAGAAGTGCAGGGTCAGTCATGATATGGTGCCCCTGGAGCAGAGAAGGTTAAGGGCCTTGCGCAAGGGCCCAACTAGTCCATCTATTTACATCATTAGAGATCATTTGGTAATAAAGATGTGAGGGACATAATTCTGAAGAGGTTTTGTATAAATCAAGTTCAGAGTTATGCATTCTGGTCATAACCTTACCTCACGCCCAGGTTCTCCAGAAGGTCCAGTCAGTCCAGGGGGTCCAACAGGGCCAGGAGGGCCACGTTCACCACCAGAACCAGTAGCTCCCTGTTTGCCAGGCTCACCCTGAAGTAGATTAAAAGTAAACATGTAATATTTATCACTTCCTCAGGATTTTATCCAATTTATTTTTCTGTGTGGTTATTTAAGTATAGAAATTGAATCTGTCATTTAAAAAATAAAAAGGCCTGTAATTACTTTATAATAAACAGTATTCTAAACAGATTTAAGATTTGATATGTATACTGATGATCAATATCAGCTTGTGGATGAATCTGGTGGAAAATCTGATCAGGTCAAACCAATTAAACTGGCAGTGTGTTCTAGCTATTTGTATGTCTCTTTCTCTGTGTGTTCTGATAAAGACAAAGTGATATAGTGATTTCTATACTCACAGAAGGTCCTGGAAGGCCAGGGAAACCTCTCTCACCACGCTGACCAGGCAGACCAACAATACCACGCTGACCAGCTAAACCTGCAGGACCAGTAGGACCATCAGGACCCTAATTATGGATCAAGAGAAAAAGAAAGACACAAATGTATAATTAATGGGGTGTTCTGGTGTGTAATACATAGTAATAAATGACTAATAATGAAACCATAAAATGACGGAAATTGGAGCCATACAGGGGGGCCATCCTCTCCAGCCTCTCCCTTCTCTCCAGGGGGTCCAGCAGGTCCACGCAGTCCAGCATCTCCTGCTCTTCCTGGTGGACCAGCATCACCACGAACTCCCTTAGGACCATCTTTACCGGCAGGACCAGAGGGGCCAGAAGGGCCAGGGTTACCCTATAAGAGAAAATATTTAAAGAACAGAAGGGATGTAAAAAGAAATTATCAGTAAAATCCCTTCAACCATCTGCTAATATTAGCCTACTATAAACTATGGTGTATCAAAGACCATGCCCATATCTGATTTTAATTAACCCTCAGAGGTAAAAGTCTATTTTGGTCCATTTTGATACCCAAGTATAACCCGGGTCAAGAAAACTGTCCCAATGTCAAATGGATATGTGATGTATATCATTTTTTAGCATCGTGAGGGTTAAACAGACCTCAAAATGTAGTTCAACAAGCACTAACCAGTACTACTACTGAGATCCATCCATATGGGTCAAAACTCTTAGTGATGCACACAAACTGGTGCTGAATGACCAGTTTTCTGAATCGTATAGCGATCGTAAAAATATGCATGATTGGTAAAAATGTTTTGTTTGAAAGCTGAGGGCATGTTTATTATAATGCAGCTAACTTGAATTAAAATTGAACAGTAAATAAATAAAAATGCAAAAGCAGTGCTGGTTTATAAGCCAAACAGAATAACCAACCAAGTTTACGGCTACAAATGGAATTGAATTATTTTCCTATTAATGGATCTTTGCAGCAAGATGCAATTTAAAGAAAGTTTTATATCAAATAATTCATAAATTATTAAACACTATATAAAACACATTTTTTATGGCATGAGTACCATCACAAACTTTTATGTGTTATTAATATACAATTATGCCATTACTGAAAAACTAAGATTTGTATGTATTAATAAATAGCTTACATTAGGGCCGGGTGGTCCAACTCTTCCAGCAGCACCTGGGAAACCAGTGGCACCCTGGAATAACAAGCATCACATTAATTCTAAGTCTAAAACATACATAATTCATCTACCACTTCAGACTCATTCTTCTACAGAACATAATCATTGTCAAAACCGGAAAATAGTTAAAATAGCACAAGATTTGAATATTTTAATGCATCGACTGGAATAATTAAAACATTGACTCACTGGGGCTCCCTGTGCTCCACGAGCTCCTTTAGGTCCAGAAACACCAGTTGGGCCCTTAAATCAAACAAATGTGCATTAACATACTGTAGTATGACCATCCTAAGTGAATCACATCCTGCTGAAAACATGAATGGAGCTAGGCAGAGCATCTAATAATATCTAAGTGGATATTTTGTGAAACATTACTTACAACTGGACCAGGTGCTCCAGAGGGTCCTTGAGGTCCAGGGGAACCAGCATCTCCTTTCTGCCCTGACTCTCCCTGCTCTCCTTTAATTCCAGGCTGGCCATCAGAACCCTGATCAAGAACAGGATATTTAAATATACTGATTTTTAATTATGGTTATTGTGCTTTGAAGTTTGAAGTTGTATTTAGCCTATTTTAAATGAAGGTCTAGTTAGACTATTAGTTTGGTGACTAAAATGACTGATAGAGTAAACAGGTTGGATGGTCATAATGCAGTGCCTGGTTATATTGGAAATGGGTATTGTGATAACTGTACCAGTAACTAGGGGCTGTTGGACATGCTGATACTGGCAATGCTGTCGTCACTATTACTGAAGGTCATAGGTTGGTGGTAGTGGTGTAAAAATACACAACTTATATTAAATTATATTTTATACAAATCTGTGCAATGTCTTTTGTGAACTTGTGAAATTCAGAACAATTTAGACTTGGGTCTATCTAAAACTAGTGTAACCTATAATGTACATTGCACTACAAAATGGCATTGAGAACACGGACCCTCCCTTACATACCCATATATATTTTTATTTAGTTTATAATCTGTTGACAGCCTCTCAATAAATCACTGTAGTATATTGGCAAGATGGCTGAGCTGTGATGATGGCTATGGTTATGGATTAGTTATCATTGGCTTACTGTGGTAAATCATCTTCAGGGACTGATATTCATTTACACTTCTCATAATTTTTCTTTAGTCATGTAACACTAAGCTGTGTCCAATTACTTAAGACGGATCAACTGAGGTGTGATATACAGTGAATAAATTATCAGTACTTATCGGATGAAATCCATATTCTAATGAAGCTGCAATGATTCAGCACACATTCATGCGGCTGACACTTTATTCAATTCCTGTCTACAGCATTGTGTTATATAATCCTAAATGGTAGTTGTATCCCTACTCACAGGGGGTCCAGCAAAACCAGCAGGGCCAGGAGGTCCAACTTCACCACGGTCACCCTTGAGAGAAAGGAAGAGAGTTTACGAAGAGAAAAAAAAATAAAATCTATTGTATAATCATGCTTAGACTCACACAGATCTCAGACAAAATAACACAGCATTAACTTACAGGAGCACCACGAGTGCCACCAGGTCCAGTTGGGCCAATAGCACCAGTTTCTCCCTTTGAAAGACAAATAGATCACAGATATTAGATAAGAAAATACCACATTTTTATAAACAGTAAAACACAGTAAAACACAAAGCATCACTGGCTGAGAACGACTCTCAGATTCTCACCTTAGCTCCATTGGGACCAGAGGGACCAGGTGGACCAATAGGGCCAGTCAAACCCTACAGAGAGATGCAAGAATAACATATTTGAGAAATGAACATGCTGCTTAAATAAACAGCATCAATACATGATAGAATTTAGCACTCACTCTTGAACCATCTTTGCCAGGAGCTCCCTCAGGTCCTTTCTCTCCAGAGTCACCCTGGAAAAAAGACAAGATTATCCAAGTCAGGCAATAGAATTACTCCACTATGACCTGAAGTATTGAAGAAGATGGCCTTCAGAGAGTCCTAAGATCAGGTTTAGATGCACTTACTCTGTCACCCTTAGGTCCAGAGATACCAGCAGCACCTCTTTCACCAGGCATACCCTGCAGACCAGGAGGACCCTGGGCACCAGCAGCACCAGCTGGGCCAATCGCACCCTACAATACAACATGAGAAAAACTACTGAACAGGAACTAATAGACTAATGGAATAACCATGTAAGGGGAACATTTTTTAAGTGGAATGTAAAAAAACATATAAACTTCTATCTAAAGGGTTTCTTGGTTTGTTCATGTGGGGGAATCCCAAGATAAAGCCCTTAAGAGTGGATTTCCCTTTCACAAATAACTTTATATACTAAATAAATAACTAGAACTGTTAATCATCCAAAGAATATCTGAAACACCATGTGTACATATAATTTATAAATCAAAATAGGAATCCATATGGCATGATGCTGAATTAACTGAATTAAATGCTGAATTTACTAATTTTACAGTGGCTTGTACTATCCAGAGATACAAACTAAATGTTGCCTGTAATAGTACTTGCTATGTTGCTAATATTGCAATGTTTATTAAGGTGCAGATCATGAAGAGAAATACTATGAAAAGGTACAGTAGTCATGAGAGAAATTATTGTAGGATAGAGTAAAGTTTACCTTGTATCATAGGCAAGATGCTGAATTGCAGATAAATTAACATGTGGTATCAAAGATCTCACCTTGGGTCCATCAGTTCCAGGAGTTCCAGGAAGTCCTCTGGGTCCCTGAAGACCCTGGGGTCCAGCACTTCCTCTCTCACCAGGGAAACCACGCTCACCCTGACAAAGATATGGACAGAAGAGTTATCTTCCTAAAACTGGTACAAATATGGACTTCACTGTACTGTTCTGATTTTAGCATATGTGCTGCCAGTCTGCATAATGTTGGACTTTTAAATAGTGGTAGCATAAGCGAGGAACTCACTCTTGGGCCAACTGCACCAGCGGCACCACCCTCTCCAGGAACACCCTGTAAAAGGACAACAAGAGAAACAATGGTTGGGGTCATAATACTCAAAATTAGTACTGCGATCATGAAAGTAGAGCAACTGAAACCGGATAATTAGAGTCTGGAGCCATTCTCACCTGGTCACCTGGTTTGCCACCCTCTCCTGGTGGTCCAGAAGGTCCAGGCAGACCCTACAAGAACCAAAAAAGAAGAAGTTAAATTTGAGCAAATGTAAGACAGTAACCAGAAGCATCATTTATTTTCACAAATAATTAAGCATAGTGCACCACAACAGGTGATTCATTTTGTACATTATGATAAATACACCTGATTATGAGTTTCTCATATGGCTACTGTACCTGGAAGCCAGGAGGACCAGGCTGTCCTTGTTCACCTCTCTCTCCAGCAGGTCCCTGAAATGACAATATACCATGGTTATAATACAGTATACGTTTTTGTAGTACTAATGCCCTGTCATTTCCTTACTATTTAAAAAGTACAACATTACGATAATAATATTTGTCCCAGTCTCAGGATGATGCATAGTAGTGAACTCATTACTATGTTATCAAATGGTCATATTTTCTAAAGAAATTTGCTCAGTCAACATCTGCTCTTTTTCAACTACAGCATCTGAATTTAGCAAACATATTTAAAAATGCATGTTAAAATATAGCAAACAAAAAATGAGGACAAGTGGATGTTTTCTCTGTATACACACAGGCTTAATCAACAAATAAATAATCAATCATAGTTCTTAACACAAAAACGGAACTTACAGCAGGGCCAGGAGGACCAGCAGCTCCAGTCTCACCATCTTTACCAGACAAACCCTGACGACAAACAGAGACAAAGTCCATTTATTATGGAATATTGTTTAACTGAACACAATAAGTGACCATGGTGAAATAAGGATGACTTACTCTTAGACCAGGGCTGCCAACAAGTCCTTTCTCTCCAGGTTTGCCAGGCTCACCCTAAATGAAGAACACACATATACATGCCATGAGACATGACACAAGTTGATCTCCAAAGAGAGTATCTAATCACAGAGGTAACTGTTTTGAGGGTTGATGGTTCTCTTACATTGGCTCCCTTAGGTCCTGGGAATCCCATCACACCAGGTTGTCCACGAGCTCCCTGAGGCCCAGGGGGACCAGGACGACCGTCCTCACCAGGAGCACCCTACATGAGTTAAAAAAGACCCCACATACCACTTATTCCCTTCATGCATCCAAACAATATCAATTTATCATGAGCAATATTTGTGCAAGCCTCAATGTATTTCATTAAATTCAAGTCACTTTATTTGTGTGGTGCTTTTAACAACACTGCCAAAAGCAGCTTTATAGAAATTAAAATCCTGGTATAATCAGGTTGTTTGTTATTCATGCGTGAATATCCCTGCCCAAATCGGTATAATAAGTGTAACTGGTGATTGAGGAGAGATGGCACTGAGATGGCGGAATACGTACATTTGGCCCAACTTTTCCTTGGGGTCCAGCATCTCCAGGACGACCAGTGAGACCCTATGACATGCAAGAAAGGGGAAAAAACAAGAATGCAACATTTTAATGTGTATATCAAAGGCAAATGATTAAGCAATGATAAAGTCATGATGCAATCACCAGAACAGTCTGTTTTGTTAAGAAACATTCACTAGATAGTCTTAGACATTCACTAGATAATCTTAGATAGTCTTTTTATTATCTTATTATCTTAGACAGAGTCTGGATTAAACTACTTACTCTTGCTCCGGGAAGACCAGGCTCACCAGGACGACCAGGATCTCCAGTAGCGCCTTTTGGTCCAGACAATCCAGAAACACCACGATCACCAGGAGCACCCTATTAAAAAGCCAGAGAACTGATTAGCATCTAAGCATCTGAGAATAACTTCCAGCAGTGATACTAATTCTGGTGGCTGCTGGTGTGAAAAATGTTATTTGTACACACCTTAGCACCAGGAAGACCATCCTGACCAGGGAATCCACGGTTACCTGGAGCACCCTAGTAAGGAGAAACAGAGGCATTTTACATTATTAGTTATGGTGATGTGTACAGATTAAAAATTTAAATATAGATTTTGATTTTTTTTCAAAAGCATGGAGACATGAACTAGTAGCAATGTTATATTAAGAAAGATTATCAGACTCACTCTTTCTCCTGGAGGTCCAAGAGGGCCAGCGGAACCGGGTTCTCCTCTAGGTCCTCTCTTACCCTCCTCACCAATTGGGCCTGGGGCACCCTGAGGTCCTGCAACACCCTGTGGAGAGACACCAGGTCAAACATGAGTCCGCTCATTATAAAACCAGTATTCATAAAAAAGATAACAGACTCCAGAACATTTACAAAACTAATGTTTAATTATACTAAATACTAAAACAATATAGCTATTGTGATAATGATGATGACAGCAGAGATGGCAAGTATGATAATTCTGATAATCATGGCATATGACTTACTCTCTCTCCTTTTGGTCCAGCCTCTCCCTTAAATCCTGGGATACCAGGGTCTCCCTTTTAAAATACAAAATACAGATCCATTAGTATCCATTAGTAAACGCAAAATAGATTACAAAGAATGTACTAAAAGACATCCAGATTAACATGATGAATACTCACACTCTGTCCCTTGGGCCCGAGAGGTCCAGTAGCTCCCTGAGGTCCAGGTGGGCCACGAGGTCCTGGGAAACCTGGGGCACCAGCAATGCCAGGGGCACCCTGCAGAGGAACATACCAATTAAGAATGAAGTCTATGCTTGAATAGTCAACAAGATTCTGCTATGTCTAATCTCAGCTCACCATGTCATAAACAGTTATAATCAGGCTAGCTAATATGAACCTTAAAAATTCTTATAGTGCTTACTGAGTCCAACTCATTACACTGTACATTGATGGTGTCTACTTCACTTAAGTGCACAGTCACAGGATTTAGTTCAACTGGATTTATATTACTAATAATGCATAATAAAAAATAATAATGAAAATATGGCAAAAGAAAACTCACAGCAGAACCTTTGGCTCCAGGAATACCATCAGTACCAGGGTTACCCTAAAAAGGATAATAAAATGATACTTAATATTCATGCTAAATAAAAAACACAGAGTAGTGTTTACTTTGTATGATTAAATGATTGAGAGTTTGAAACATTGAAGTGTAACATTTATAGTTTACAATGTTTGTTTTTACAATGTTTGTTTTACTGTTACACAAATCTGTCTTTAGCAATAAATCAGAACATACAGCAATATGTTTGACTGAGTGATGTTAAAGTATGCAGGTAAGATCTGGTTGGAATACAGCTTTGTAGATTGCATTATGGGATCAGCTGGAAAAGTTTGAACAACAGGATATTACTTAGTAATGTAGTATAGATATTTAAAATTCATATACTTGTGACTGAACTCTGTGTTGTCAAACTTTGCCGAAGCATGAGGGGCTTGTATAGGTGTTAACTTTATGAAATCTGTGCAGATTCATTGAACATTTCTGTGTATATCCACACATTTTGAGCTATAGAACACTGTTTGTACAGGTGCCTCTATGAAGTTTGGGCAAGAAGTAGAATATTAGTTGTAGATATTGTCTGAGAACTGGTATCATATATGAAGGCATTTTACGTACACCAGCGCCAGCAGGTCCAGGAGAACCTGGAGTGCCAGCCTCTCCACGGGGTCCTTGGGCTCCCTCAGGGCCACGAGCACCAGTAGGTCCGGCCTCACCCTGTAGAGTGAAGATTAGCCGAAAGAAGCTACTGTTAGGCTTTTTTTTAAAACTACATTCTGCCAACCTATTAAGCATGAATATAGTTTTAGAGCTGAGTTAATTTCACTCAGGTGACTGACAGGTGTGACCTACCTTGGAACCAGGGGCGCCTGGGAAACCTGGGGCACCAGCAGGACCAACAGGACCCTGTATAGCAAAGTCAGCAAAGAACCCAGAGTTAATATAGTGTGAATAAGCAAAGCTTATTGCTCATCTCAAATGATGTTAAGGCTTGTCAGTCAGAAAGGCAGTACTTACAGGAGGACCAGCAGGCCCAGGAAGACCATCATTACCACGGGCACCCTGCAGAGGCACAGGATGAGAGAATGTCAAGTATGACTAAATCCATTTAATGAACTACACTTAAGATTTGGTCATTAATCCACTCTAACTGTTGTTATAATACATCTGTTACAATGCATTTCTCTAGCAGTCATTAACATAATATGAAACACCATAATACTATTAAAACCAATCACTCACAGCTGCTCCAGAGGGTCCAGGACGTCCTCTCTCACCAGGAAGACCACGAGGGCCCTAAGAAAGAACAGCAAGGGCAGGAAGGAAACATTAGTTGTATAGAAAATACTCTGCTGAGTATTAAGTACTAGGTCATTAAGACCTTTATAATATAATACAACATAACCAGCTCACCATTGGTCCAGGGGCGCCATTCTCACCAGATGCACCTGACTCACCCTGTAGGAATGGAGTGTAGAGAGATAAATGCTTAAGACTGATTTGTTTTATATATCTTATATATATGTGTATATATATATATATATATGTATATATATGAAAAATAGTATGAGAATATCTGTGCTCCATAGACATATAGTCATATGTAGAACATGCTGCATTAATGGAAGAAAGAGTACATATACATATAGAGTACAAAATACATATAGTCCATAGTGTTGGCTAGGTTTAATTTAAGGTTATGAAAAGGTTTTCTCATATTTGGAAATATGTGCATCACCTACATTACAGAATGTATGTGCCCACATGGCATAATTTTTTTTTAGGTCATCTACAGCAATGTTTCTCAATGTGGGGCCTGGATATCAACAAGGGTTTGTATCTTTTAATTTTGTCACAAATCACAACCCAGCTTTATCAATTTTATTATATTTATTATTGATTTAATATTGTTATTAGCCTGTTTGACTGATCCCTTTGTTTAAACAGTTTTAATCCAAACCTCAACAACTCAAAAGCTAGTAGGCCGATAAATGATGTCAACTTGGGCCTAAAGTCTTCTGTCTGTGGACATTTTCAGAATGGAAATCTACATGGTGCTAATAAATAGTCATATAAATTATGTTTATTAAATAAATCTGTACTGGAGGGGGCTCTGTGGAATTTATCTGACAATTAATAAAATCCCTAGCTACAGAAAGTATGACAAACCCTGACCTATAGACCATCTATCAATACACATCTAATGTATTGGCAGTAAGTACTTCATATTGTCCCAAACAGAATGTGCTTTTACAGTGTGATCTGAAGGACATTGTGATTTTGTACCTTAGCTCCAGCAGCTCCAGTCTCTCCCTTGGTGCCATCAAGACCTGGGTGTCCCTACAAATACAAACAGATATCAGTTTAACATACTCTTCCATACACACACAGGCACAACATTTGAGCTATATTCAAGATACTCAGATTGCAAAACCATAAAAGTAATGCAAATCAGACAAATTTCTTTTTACAACATACTCTGTGTCCCTTGATGCCAGGAAGTCCAGGGGTTCCAGGGAATCCACGAGCTCCCTGTTTGACACACACAGATTTGAACATAAAAAAATGTTCCTTTACAAATCCTAATTCACAGAACAGACACTCAAAAAATAGATGACATACAATATATGCAACAAATGTTGCAGAATGGTTTTTACCTGAGGTCCAGTGGGGCCACGGTCACCAGGCTTACCAGGTTTGCCATTCTCACCCTAGTGAAGAACAGGTGCAAGCATGATAGTTAGATACTCACATTAGCACATGCATGCTTAAATGACATCCATGAGATTATGAATAGCTGACTCACATCACTTCCAGCTTTTCCAGGTGATCCAGGTGGGCCACGAGGTCCCATAGGGCCCTGATGATGTGAAAAACAATGTGATGTGGCAGAAGAAAGGACAAAAGGGAAAATACAATGTTAGATATACATATATATGTGTGTGTGTATGTGTGTGTGTGTGTGTGTGTGTGTGTGTGAGAGAGAGAGAGAGAGAGAGAGAGAGCGAGAGAGAGAGAGAGAGAGA
>JAOVVH010000038.1:5918635-5928794 GCA_028566435.1 Scorpiodoras heckelii
CACACACACACACACACACACACACACACACAGAGAGAGAGAGAGAGAGAGAGAGAGAGAGAGAGAGAGAGAGAGGAACACAAAATGAAAACTAAATGCAAAAACAACAATCTAGGAGAGGGAAGGACAAGAGACGACAGGAGAGGAGAGGACAGACAAGGGGAAGACTGAAAAAACTCACTCCTCCAAGTCCAGGTGGGTTTGGGCCTGGTGGTCCAGGAGGTCCAGGAGGTCCAGGGTTGCCTGGGGTGCCGGGCTCGCCATCTCTTCCTCTGGGGCCTAGACTTCCCTGATGAGAAAAAACAAAAAAGCAAAGAGGACAGATTAGTACAAACCCTTTCACATGGCAAGATCCTGCTGAGAGTTATGCTTTGTCCATTACTTTGTCTCTCATGTCTGGGAGAAAAAAAAATGTCAAAAATGTAAATTGACTTACCTTCTCGCCCTTAGGGCCTCTCTCTCCACGTGGTCCCTGCTCTCCAGGTGGTCCCTGAAATAGCCAAGAGGATAAGGTTTAACATAAAAAAAACTTCACTTACAGCAAAATCTCTAAATAAAACTAAATAAAACACATGAAAGAAAGAGAATTCTTCTATTCTGAAAGCCCCAGTAAAAAAAAATACAACTGTTGTGCCAGGCAAACACATTATAGTTTACAGAGCCCCCTGGTGGACATATTTTGACAGTACATTGACACCATGACAGAATTCATCACATTAAAAAGTGAATTAAAATCTTTTTAAAGTTCTCACCATGGGGCCGGCTGGTCCTCTTGGTCCTAAAACCTACAGAAACACAAAAAATCAAAATCAAAAGATATAAAACACATCTTGAATTAAATGCTAATGACTTTATTCTTTCAATTTATGACATGATGCTCACTGGAAAACGTAATACATAGAAGGTATAGTTCATTCTATACAAATATTTAGCAATATACTATAAAATATTTATATGTAATAAAGTAAAATGTGTTTAGAAATGTGTTATAAGATAAAATGTGTGATAAAACACGTTTCTAAATACATTTTTCATGCCAGTCCAAGGAATTTTTGTCAGTCTTCATAATAGTCATGTAAACCTCAAAATAAAGACATTTTACAAGAATGGCAAGCATATATACCAGATTTAATAAAAGAACTTACATTTGCAATATCGCCAGGTTCTCCTTTTTGTCCCTTTAATCAGAGAGGTTTACATTAGATTTTGAATTGTAATTTTTTAAAAAAAAAGCTTTTCATTAGCATTGTATAGTACAACCAGGGCAGACTAAAGTTCATATTAAAGTGTGTCATGAATTTATTTATTATGATGCATTTTAAATGAATTTCTTATTGTTTATTTGTTATATTTCTAATGCATTATTCTGTGACATTATGATCAGAAAAAAAATAACTATTCCACTCACCTTTGCACCATTGGTCTCTGTAGTGCAGTGACAGAATGAGAGAAAAACAAAAAGCATTAAAGAAATGAACACAACTTTTATGGACATTAACATTTACATTAATATTAACACTTATTCTGAATGGCAAGGTTTGAAAAATAACACCTTTCATGGTTCAACCAAAGGTCACAATATTGATGTGAAATATTATAAGTTCATCATTATAAATGATTAGAACAGTGGAGAGGTCAAAAGTACATCTCTTAGAAATGGTGGTAACTGGAAAACCCCAGCTCTTAACAACATCCTCTCACTGAGACAACCACTGCACTGTGGTTCCTGGATAAACTAAACAGGGCTTGAAACTGGACAACACCGCTGCACTAATTAGTGCACCGCCACCACATCATGCTCTGAACCCATTCTGCTGAGTTAGTGTTTTAAAGGAAGGGAGAAAGCAGAAGCATCGGTTCAGTTAATATACATGTATATCAAATAAACATGTCTGAACCACTCATTCTTTGGCAATAATAGCAGATCTATAAAGAATGAGTCTTTGCTGAAATGGTTAATCAAAATGCATTGTGTCTCACACAAAATGTTTTGATCTTAATGTAAATGGATGTTTCATCAATTATCATATGAAAATTATAAACCTTTTCATGCACCACCTTAATTAAGGTGAAGAAATTTAAAAGCACAATTAACTGTCAGAATGAAAATTTGTGCATGAAAAGCTTTCTGCTATAATAACACTTCTCAATTTTATGTCAATGTTGACAGGCTTCAGAAGTTGAAGGCTTTGAAAGTGTTGCTAGTGTTCCATCTTTCTCATTCAGATATTTAGTAAGGATTTGAATGAGTTGCGTACCACACAATTTTAATTGTGTAGTAGTCTGCTTGAGTCAATCACTTAGCATTGAGCTTGATGAGTCAACTAAAGTGATTTCTTATTCAGCTGATATGTCTAATAGATCTGGTGCCACTGATACCCCTGGTCTCTTGAGTTCAGCTGTTTGATGAAGGGGTTTTCCAGACCCTTTTCTTTAAACAGCCTGCAGAGCAAGTGACCAAGATAAATATCAGGATAAGGCCTAAGAAAACATTATATATTTACTGTTCAAATGAAAGTTTTCCGCTATTTTCTCAGCACTACTAGTGAATCCAGTTTCTGAATGCTTAATCTGTATTTGGAAAGTACAAAATAAGATTTAATTTAAAATATACCTTAGAAGATTTGCTTCATACATTTTAGTTGTTCAAACAACTGCTTGTATTGTGTGCTGGAGGCAGCATTTGGGCCTAATGGGTTCGGAAGTCAAAAGGTAATAAAAATACTTTAAACAAAGTAGCATATTGGGAAGTATAAAAATATTGTAACTAATGCATGTGGTCTGGCTGTTTCTAGTGCCTAAAATTGTAATCATACATTTATATATGTGTGGGATTAGCAGGCCAAAAAACATAATTGGCAGTTTTGATTTAAAAATAAACCCAAACCAGCTTCAAGCCAGCTTTACTTTGACATTATCAGGACACCAAAATACATCACTAAGAAACACTTTTAATAGTTGTGCTGTTAACTAAGAGAATAAAGCTGAAAAAACTTTCATTTTCACTCTTTATGTTTTTATGTATAAAACATAAAACTCAGAAGTGCTTTTTTGCCCTTGGACTGTTAGTTTTGAGTTCCAAACTTAATTGTCATCAAACCTTATCCCCTCCCATTTAAGGGACTGGGTGGACCCTGGTTATGTGTGACAATATCAGAACACAAAACAAACAGCAGAGGGTATGTGAAACAGATGTATTGAGCAGAGAGAGGTGTGTGAGAAAGCAGACCGCTAGTCTGGTCTTGGTCAGCAGGGCAGATGGGGCAGCACTCTCCAGGTGGAATGATGGGATTGTTGCAATCCCTCAGCTCCTCGCAGATGACCTCATCACACAGCACTGACCCCGAGTCACATACACAGACCCGACACGCTTCAGGCTTCCACACTGCACGGTCCTCGAAATGCTGGCCATCTTGGATGCAGCCACCTACGTCCTCCTCTGAAGCCACCACCAGGGGGCCAACACAGAGGAGATGTGTGGGGGTAAGACACAGGTGAACATGTACACATGCCCTCATACAAACTACAAGCTGTAGTATTAATACTTTTTGTCCTGTGTCCCATGCACATAAATATCATCTGGTCACAATGCTTATGAATCTTCATGATAATGAGTCAGTCATACCACAGCCATTCAAAAGTCAGTGTACTTCAGAACCATGAAACTTACAGGCCATATCTGAGGGATATAAATATTGTCAATGATATAAAGTTACTGTAAAACTAAATAATGTGTATGAAATGTGTATCTGTATACCTGCACTGTATGTATGTAAATATACAGTACACTGTATGTGCTCTAAGTATGGGCTTTTGTGAACTGATTCTGAGTGAAACCAAATCCGGCATCCACCAGACCTGGCATGAATAGGCCTTTCTCACAGACACACACAGGCAAGCATTGACAGACTGGTGCCTTAAACAAACACATCATACTCACAACCTCCATCTGGATCTAATGGTCTCACCACCGTAGTGCAAACACACCTCAGTGGGTCGGACAGGGCAGGCCTCAAACAAATGTACATACATATACGTACACATGGGCATTTGTGCCTGACCTATTTGTGTAATAGTGGTGTTTGAAACTCCCAGGCAAACATATTAGTGAATGGCCCAAGTGTAGGTGTCTAAAGCACAAATTCACTCTATAAAGTTCCTTAGGTGCGCCTACATTTTTCTGTGTAGTTTAAATGAGTTTGACCCCAACCTGCTCCTGTAATTAACATACTTCTCTGATTGGCCAAAGGGGACAGTAAGAAACTGAACACAAGATAAGACATAGGAAAACCCTCATCAGTTCTGCCTATCAATCCTTATCCCTGAAAGAAAAAGGACAGAAGATGTACACAACACAGTTTATGTCACATACTTTCAACCTGTCCACCTTTCAATCTCACTTCCAGCTGCTCTTCATGGCCCTTTGAACCTGCCAGTCTGAATCCTAATCTAAGTCTTTCCCTGGTCCTAGTCTGATTCCTACAATGGTGGCAGTCTGATGCTTGTTGGCTTAGGTCCCCTTGGACAACATTCTACTGACCACCTTTTGCCAAATCCATCCATTTCAGACCCTGAGAACTATGCCCTAACACTGAACAAATAAACCAAACCCCTTTGGACATTTGCTGATGAAGCACCATTTGAGCCTTCCTGGGATGCACTGCTGATCTTATTCTGTCTTTCACATGTTCATACACACACAGGTGTGCATCCTTGCATGCTGAGTTAGCACCAACTGAGAAAATACTTTGCTTTGCTTTAGACAGCAGTGACAAGTGGTGCTGCACGCGAGCTAATTGCAGCTCATGGAAATCATTACCAGAATATAGGATCCTCCAATATTTTACGGTATAAAGGATACACTCTCTGCTCTAATCTAGTTATTTGCTTTGTAAGGAACCCCATCATTATAATTACACAAATGTCTGTTTTACCTACACTCTTATAAAATGTTTTTTTTTTTTCAAAACTTCTCTAGATTATTGCCTTTTGTATTGTTTTGCTTTTTCCCCCCCACACATATGAACCTTCGTGAAACCTTTAGCGTAATGTCCTTCAGGCTAATGGATCCCCCTAGAGGACCAAAATGCAGAATCCTTTAGGTTATTAAAAGCTTTTCTTCTAAGAAAAGTTATTACCTGTAGAAAGGCACCATTCTACAAATCACACAACTGCACTGAACAATGACATAATGTTGACAAATGGGACAATACTCTCTCCAAGTCGTGTAATAAAAGCAGCACACCTTACCGTGCATGATAAAAAAAAACAAACCTTTTAATGTTTAAAGCCACACTATTATATAACTCGTTGGCTATGGCTGCAGTCTGTGGTATTCGTCTGGAAAAAACTTTCATTGACTTGCTGCATACTAGGCTGTTCAGCTCCAGGCAAAGGTAAGGTGAGAAATTCTTTAAGGTAGAGATACAGCTGTGTGTGATTCTCAGATCTCCCCTTTACTCCGTGTATTAGTGCACCACATACGGTATGCAATACTGGCTTCAGTCCCCTATGGAGAGTGCTATATGTTCAATAGAGGACCGTTTTGGTATTTAGGAATTTACGTGAAGGCTGCGGTGCTGCTGTGCTTTGTCGAGATCTCGCGATACCCGCGAGCCCGAATCCTACTCAGGGTTTTCAATTACAAAGCGCACGGCGGGCAGAGGCGAAAATCTGCATCTCCAGGCTATGGAATTCGTATTTTACCTTATTTTTTTGGCCGCATGCACAGCTGCTATAACATCTCACATCCCTTAAGTGTGTCCTAATTACACAGGAAAAAAAAGTGCACAAATCTGCAATCCATGTGAGGGAAAAAAGAGCGAGTCAAATATCTTGAACCTGCACAAACTTGCCCCCTCCTATCGCCACGGTAACACTAAAGGCATTTACCACCGGGGAAAATTTTTAGGATTTCAATGAAAACACACACACACACACACACACACACACACAAAAAAAAATGTGCAACTTACGGTCATCCTCCCGTTGACATCTGACAAGGGTTAGCAAAATACACTGTGTCGCTACAAGTAGCAGGACAGTCCGTGAGTCCACAAATCTGAACATGTCTAAAAGTTAGACATGCAGTTCCTCAGGGTGAAAGATCTCGCCGAGATCGGCGAAGCTGCAGCTGCAGTGTAACGCAGGGAGTGTGGTGGCTTTTTGATGAGTGTTGTGTGTTTTTTTGGGGGATCCGACGCCAGGCCCCTGCGCGCAGACAGCACCCACCGCGTCAGCCCGAGCTCCGCGGTTTTATGTCCACCGGTGCAGTTATGAATCTTAGTATACTCCAAAAATTCGGGCCAGCCCCGACCCCCCATGGCCGCTGAAACACGAGCCTGATCGACCGCCCCAAAACACACCCCATCCCAAAAAAAAAAATATCCGGCCACCTCTGTCCCAGCACATTTTCACCGTGAGCCATCCTCCCTCCCTCTTTCCATCCCTCCATCCGTCCCCGGTCCTAGGAGCACACTGACTTTACTCTTCGGCCTTCAGCCCGCTTAGCACCCCAGACCGCAAAGGTTCATCAGATTTTAAAGACTATTATATGAATCTAAAAACTTTCATTGTCTCAGGCTGTCCATCTTCTCTCGCATACACAACTTGCAGCAGATTTTATTTTGACGTTCATATAACTGTATAACTATATGGACGATCCACTGCTAGATTTCTTACAGGACAAAGATGCCCCAAATCACTGCTGAACGCTGATTATGGTTAGGACTGTCCTAGCACAGCATAATCCATAATCTGACAGCTCAGACATTTATATTTGTTCAGTCCAACTTGGTGTGGAAAATGCTCGAACATATTAATGCAAAAGATTTACATCCATGAAAAATCTGAATGAATGGATTGTTTGGATTTGGAAATTATGTGACATGTTTATGCAGATGTTTGTGCACTGTCCAGTTTTCTCATGTTTCATTAATAATCAGTACGTCTCAGTCCTCGACATGAAGTGTTACAGAGGTAACATTTAGTAAAAGGTTTCATTTCATTCCGAATGGTTTCTTCAGGTTCTTCACAGCCTGAAGTGGCACAGAGACACAGGGGAGAATTTAAAGAGTTGAAAAAGTTGTGGCATGTAATGAAGACTGAAGTCTTTCAACATACTTTTTTGGCTTTTGAATTAGTCATGTAGTCATGCGTTCAAACAATTTTTGAACATAATAAGCCATAAAGATTTGCCCTTTGGGGATTAGAGAACTCTTCAGTAACATTGCTAACAGCACTATATTTTGACGATCCTTGCAGACAGTTGGACTTTGTCCCGTGACAGCTAAATGGAGGGTGAAGTCTTAATCTTGTTTGTGCAGACAAACCATTAGCTTTGCTGCCAGCTCATTTAAATACATTTATAGCCTGGGATACTGCTGAAGAAGGTCAGACATAGAAGCCAGCAGGTAGGACCCACAATCCCAGCACATAGACTGAATTATACTTTAGGCCATATTTATTTTTCTGGCATGGTGTGCCTTCACTTTTATCCTTAGAATGAGGCATCACTGCATTGCAATATGACATTATTCTGACTGATCACTTTTATCCTACAGTGAAACATTTCTATCCTGATGGGAGCGGTCTCTTCCAGGTTGACAATGCCACTATCCACAGGGCACAAGGGCTTTCAGAATGGTTTGATGAGTCTGATAATAACGTGAATCAAATGCTATGGCCGCTGTAGTCACCTGATCTCAGCCCAACTGAACACCTAGGGGAGATTTTGGACAGACACGTTAGACAGAGCTCTTCACTACCATCATCAAAACACAATGAGGGAATATCTTTTAGAAGAATAGTGATCCATCCCTCCAGTAGAGCTCCAGAGACTTGAAAAATCAATGTCAAGGGGCACTAAAGCTGTTCTGGAGGCATTTGGTGGCCCAACACCTTACTAAGACACTTTATTTTCTTTAATTTGTCACCAGTTTATATATAGGGAGGTCAAAGGTCAAAAGCCAACTGACCCACAGATAGGTAGCACGTTTACGACATGACCACTGGCGTAATTATAGAGCCCAAGAGGTTCCACAGAACTTTTTAGAAAGTCTAGTTTGTTCGCTGGTTAACAAAAGCGACAGCACTGAACGCAGGGTAAAATATTATTCCATATCAGTCCTTAACATTTGAAAATATATTTAATTCTTGGCATATTACTCATTATTCATCTAAAGGCATATCATTCAGTGACTACAGTAATTGTAAGCAGGAATGTATGTCTGGACCCAACACTTCATGAATGAACTACTTATGTCTAGGTATTTCCAGCTGATATTTGTAGGGTACTTATAATCAATGAATATTTCATAGACACATGCAGATTTGCTCTGTTCTTCTGAGAGTTCCTTTTCTCAGTCCAATAACAATACAACACAGCCATATCATCTATCTTTCTGTGGGAAAGTTACAGAGAACTTTGGTGCTCAAGGGATCAGGGGATCAAAATAAATACAGCAAAAAGACGGCCGAGGATGAAAAGGCCAGGAACAAGGCTACTGGAATTTCGGGCTCCGTATGAGACATCCTGTATATGTAAATGAGCGTGTGAAGTGTGTGTTTGTGTTTGCTTGTGTGTCTGTGTTTGGTTGGACTCATTAATGTGTGTCTTTATATATAGACCTTCAAGAATGCGTGTGTGTCTGTGTGTGTGTATGTGTGTGTGTGTGTGTGTGTGTGTGTGTGTGTGTGCCCTCACTGATATATCTAAATGTGTGTGTGGGTGTGTGTGAAGTGAGTACTGACTGTGTACTCTGTCCTACACACACACAATGCGGCTCTGTGTGAAGGCCTGAGGAATGTGAGAGTGAGCTGGGCAGTGGGGGAGCACGGAGCCACGGGTGTAGGTGGAGGGTGGGTGAGGAAAGGTAGAAGGATGGAGGGAGGAGATGAGGGTTGCGAGACCACGGTGAGGCTCCAGGGGTGTGTAGGGTGACTGGGTTTCAGGAGTGGACGACGTTGGCACAAGGGCTCGGCTCAGCACCAAGCCACTGACCAGAGTGGTGCTAAGAAAAGGCCTCCACATACCTGGTACCCACACTCAAAGGTTAATTAACTTTTTTTTTTTTCAAAGGTACATCTGTGAAGGTCTGTGAAATGAGAACTAGGTACCTGACCATGAAAATCTATTGTCTGTAATAACATGTGCAACATGGTTTGTGCAATATGGTTTGTCATTAAGGTTTCATCTACATAAATGTAAATGGATGATTCAAGTCTAAAAGCATACTGACATACCACTCTATACAAACACTATCCTTAAGGTCTATATTCAAGATATTGACACAAATGAACAGATTTTCTAAGAAACATTGTGCATCACAGCAGGACACTTATCTGGACCATTCTACTGAATATACAGTATGTATTGATAATCGAATTGTATGCAACTGCATGTTGTGCAAAGCCATATTGTATAAACTGAGGTTAAATGTTTTCTTGACATATATTACATTTTTTTGTGTTTGCCACTAGAGCCAATATGAATAAGAAAAAGGAAGACATGGTCAAGGTTGTTCTTTTATGTTCTAGTTTATTAGACTGTAATAAACACTTGGTTTTGCTATTCATTTGTTAGTGTTAAAACAGAGATTTCCTCAATTCTGATCTTGCTCATCTGATTTATTAAAGCCACTGCACTAGGGTTATGGGGGAGAGATTTTATGTGTGCAAACAAAATGGGAACAGTGTAAAATACCTGATTTCTTAGGATATAAAATGTTTGAAATACAAAAAACAAAGGCATTGTTCTAGAAAGATATATTTTGGAATGTAAGGACCACACAAATTCACATACACACGCTCTCACTCACACACAAACACCTAATGATTACATAGACAAAACAAAGCAAACAGTTCACTAGGTCCCTGCATTCTTAGCAGCTCTTTGCCACACATTTGAGAGTGAGAGTAAGCCCTGTGACCTGCCATGAGAAACTGGCCCCACTCAGTGCTGAAAATAATTGAAGAATTCAGCAAGCCACAAAGCTGTAGTCTTGTCAAAATGCAATCAGTGTATATTTGCTTCATCCATACTCATTCATAATACCAGTCATTTAGCTGTGAAACACTTTCAGCATTATTAGTGTCACCTGTATATCTGTACATCAGCCGCTCAAAATGACAGATTTACCTGCAAGATATTAATATTGCA
>JAOVVH010000038.1:6043098-6056064 GCA_028566435.1 Scorpiodoras heckelii
AACCTAACCACAAAGACCCATTTCCACTGCATTTCAGCACTGCCACAAAATGGTCTGCTAACATCGTTTCAGTGAACTTCGTTAGCTCAGGAGAAAATATTAATGAGGACAAGGCAGCTGGTATCACACTCTCATGCTGATTGAATTAGAAGAGCAGACTGGTTGCTTTAAAAGGGGGGGTGGTGCTTGAAATCATTGTCTTCTTCTGTTAACTGAGGTTACCTCCAAAAACATGTGCAGTCATCATTGTTTTGCATCGAAAGGGCTTCACAGGCCAGGACACTTGTCCTGCTTGTAAGATTGCACCTAAAACAACCATATGTTGGATCATCAAGAACTTCAAGGAGAGAGGTTCAATTGCTGTGAAGAAGGTTTCAGAAAGTCCAGCAAGTGCCAGGACAATAACATAAAGAGGATTCAGCTACAGGATCAGGTAACCACCAGTGCAGAGCTTGCTCAGGAATGGCAGCAGGCAGGTGTAAGTGCATCTGCACACACGGTGAGGTGAAGGCTTCTGGAGGATGGCCTGGAGTGAAGAAGGGCAGCAAAGAAGCCACATCTCTCCAAGAAAACCTTATGACATTCTGCACGAAGTACAGGGATTGGACTGCAAAGAACTGGGATAAAAAAAAATTTCTGATGAAGCCCCCGTCAGACTGTTTGAGACATCTGGACAAATGATCGTCTGGAGAAGAAAAGGTGAGGACTACCATGAGTCCTGTGTCATTTCCACAGTAAAGCATCCTGAGCCCATTAATGTGTGGGGTTGCTTCTCATCCAAGGGAGTGGGCTCACTCACAATTTTCCCTAAGAACACTGCCATGAATAAAGAATGGTATCAAAATATCCTCCAAGAGCAACTTCTCCCAATGATCCAGGAGCAATTTGGTGATGAACAATGCTTTTTTCCAGCATGATGGAGCACCATGTCACAAGGTAACAAAATGCCTCGGTGAAAAAAAACATTGGAATTTTGGGTCCATGGCCAGGAAATTTCCCAGATCTCAATCCCATTGAGAACCTGTGGTCAGTCCTCAAAAAGCGTGTGGACAAACAAACACACAGAAATTGTGATAAACACCAAGCATTGATTAGGCAAGAATGGGTTACCATCAGTCAGGATTTGGCCCAGAAGCGGATCTCCAGCATGTCAGGGCCAATTGCAGAAGTCTTGAAAAAGAAGGGTCAACACAGTAAATATTGAGTCTTTGCATAAACTTGAAGTATTTGTAAATAAAAGTTGTATGAAGTTGTAGATGTATGAAATGCTTATAATTGTACTTCAGTATATCATAGAAACATCTGACAAAAACACTTTAGCAGCAAACTTTGTGAAAACCGAAATGTGTGTCGGTCTCAAAACTTTTTGCCATGACTGTAGACATTCAGAATATTTAATACAGTACATTTGCCTTCATTTAATTGGTGATGCCTTTTTTTTGTAAGTAGTATCATCTGACTTTATTTGTGCAATATTTGGTTATAGAATTGTTGAAAACATGCTGATGCTAAAGACACTGCTATACAGTTGAATCAGTTGATGTAGCTCAACTTGGATCAATTATTGTGACCAGAAAGACCCTGGATAATATTTAGTTTTGGGAGATATACCTTCCTTTGAACTAACAATGCAACATGGTTAATGATTAATGCTGACTTATCAATTAATCAACTTAGTGTTTTGTGATTATACCTTTGGTTTTGTGTCTTTTTTGCATTCTAAAGGGCCAAAGTTTGACCAGCCATCTTACCCAGGCTTTGAGAGGGATGTCTTCAAATCAGTGTCTGATTATTTTCACAGTCTTCCCCAGCCAATGCTGACCTTTCAGTACTATGAATTGTTTGTCAACGTTCTGGGTATGTATGAAACTTTGTTGGGATTTATTTTTGATCAAATAGTCATGTATCCAGTTGTGTTTCTATACCATCCAAACTATAGGTTGCAACATTATTCAGTTGTAAATGGTTCTGTTGGATCTTGTTAATGTCGCCTTTGCAGAGTAAGGGGAACCTACTTAAATGGTGATACTCATGAAAATAACATATCAGACTTTCATCCCTCTAAATCAGGATTATGGAACCTTTTTATTTGGCAAAATTAAACAAATAATTAAATGGGTAAATCCTGCTTTTGCAGTCTGCAGCCAGCACTGGCTTACACACATGATTGAATTTCTCTGATTGTAGGTTTAATAAAAATATAGCCATGTGGTATTGAGAGGGCTGATTATCCCCCAGCCATGAAAACAGAGCACTCACTTATTTTGATATTATAATATTTTAATAATATTGAAAGTTTTTAAAATCTCACTTATATATTATTTGAAGTAGATCACAGTGGACCTCACTTTCTCCATTTTCGTTTGTATGCTCATGGAAAAAATCCACCCTGAATAACTTGCGTATACATATTTGTAATTAATATAGGATATTCCGTGGTATTCAAGATTTATTTTATGAAATGAAATTCAGTATTGATTGTTTTGTTGTTTAAACTTCTTTAATTTACATACTTTAATTTGTACATCATTATGTTATGAATTTCTTTTAATATGATGCTGAACATTGCTGAAAATAGTTGAATGAGAAAAGAATCTCTTTCTCATTTGTTTTTAGGAGAGTGTTAAAAAAATTGCTTCTAATAATTTCAGTATAATTGTCATAACTGTGATATCAGAGTAATAGTCAACAATTAACTTCTCACAGGAACAGCAAAAATATTGCATAAGCAGAATCACATTGCAAAGTACATCACAAATACAGTGGTATGAAAAAGTTCGGGCACCCCTGATAATTGTCATGATTTTCCTTTATAAATCATTGGTTGTTCAGATCAGCAATTTTAGTTAAATATATCATATAGCAGACGAACACAGTGATATTTGAGAAGTGAATTGAAGTTTATAGGATTTACAGAAAGTGTGCATTAGTTATTTAAACAAAATTAGGTAGGTGCATAAATTTGGACTCCCCAACAGAAAAATTACATAAATATTTAGTATATCCTCCTTTTGCAGAAATAACAGCCTCTAATCGCTTCCTATAGCTTCCGATGAGAGTCTGGTTTCTGGTTGAAGGTATTTTGGACCATTCTTCTTTACAAAACATCTCCAGTTCAGTCAGGTTTGATGGCTTTAAATCACACCACAGATTTTCAGTAATATTCAGGTCTGGGGGCTGAGATGGCCATTCCAGAACGTTGTACTTGTTCCTCTGCATGAATGCCTTAGTAGATTTTGAGCAGTGTTTAGGGTCGTTGTCTTGTTGAAGTATCCAGCCCCGGTGCAACTACAACTTTGTCACTTCTTGAATATTGTTCTCAAGAATCTGCTGATATTGACTGGAATCCATGCGACCTTCAACTTTAACAAGATTCCCAGTACCTGCACTGGCCACACAGCCCCAGAGCATGATGGAACCACCACCAAATTTTACTGTGGGTAGCAAGTGTTTGTCTTAGAATGCTATGTTCTTTGTCTGCCATGCATACCGCCCCTTTTTATGTCCAAATAACTCAATATTAGTTTCATCAGTCCACAGCACCTTATTCCAAAATGAGTTTGGCTTGTCCAAATGTGCTGTAGCATACCTCAAGCGACTCTGTTTGTGGCGTGTGCATAGAAAAGGCTTCTTCTGCATTACTCTCCCATACAGCCTCTCCTTGTGCAAAGTGCGCTGAATAGTTGAACGATGCACAGTGACACCATCTGCGGCAAGTTGATGTTGTAGGTCTTTGGAGCTGGTCTGTGGGTTGACCATGACTGTTCTCACCATCCTTCGCTTCTGCCTATCTGACATTTTTCTTGGCCTGCCACTTCGGGCCTTAACTAGGACTGTGCCTGTGATCTTCCATTTCCTCACTATGTTCCTCACAGTGGAAACTGACAGCTGAAATCTCTGAGATAGCTTTTTGTATCCTAATTCATGGTGTTGAACAATCTTTGTTTTCAGGTCATTTGAGAGTTGTTTTGAGGCTCCCATGTTGCCACTCTTCAGAGAAGATGCAAAGAGGAGGAAAAAAACCTTTCTCATAATTGGATTCAAGTGTGTATGTAGATCAAGGGTTAGTGAGCTTACAAAACAAATTTTGTTTCCCAATAATGAGTGCTAAAGGTCTTCAAATCAATAAAATGACAAGGGTGCCCAAATTTATGCACCTCTCTAATTTTGTTTAAATAATTAATGCACACTTTCTGTACATCCTGTAAACTTCTTTTCACTTCTCAAATATCACTGTGTTCGTCTGCTATATGATACATTTAACTAAAATTGCTGATCTGAACAACCAATGATTTATAAAGGAAAATCATGAAAGTTATCAGGGGTGCCCAAACTTTTTCATACCACTGTATTTCAGTGTTTCAGGCTGGAAATTTCCCTTACTACTGAAATGGCATAGAGCACTGAGAAAGCACAATGTGCCTGGCAAGTCTCTGGTTCTCGACCAGGACATTAAATATACAATGTATGTAATAATAAAAATAATGTAATGAGAGGGATGAAATGATGGCTGATATTTGACTTCTCTTTTCACTCAAAGGCAGAAAGTTCAAGTTACCCAACATTAACAGATGATTCCTGTGATGGTGCTTTTGTTATTGTGTACTATTTAAAAACTAACCCTCCTAATGTACCCTGACTCTGAAAAACTTCCCCTTTTTCCTTCCACGAGTTTCTTGCCTGCCTGTTTGTTGTTGATGTTGTCTTGTCTGATCCTTTGCTAGTTTTGTGCGGTTATGCCACTGCTCCCAGTACTCAGCGTGGAAAGCGTAAAAACCTGGAGGAGCTGAGCTCTCCGCAGCCTGCTAAAGCCCCTCATCTGAACACTGCCAATGCTTTTAGATCCACTGAGTGCCTCTTGCTGAGTTTGATAAGAAAGGAGTCCTTTGAGGAGACTGAATCCCCCATGAAAGAGGTGTTCACCAATAAAATTAAGACCCAGATTGCGGGCTCGAGGGCACGGTCCAACGGACGTCCGCTTAACAGGTTTCCACGCAGGAGCTGCTCTTTGGAAAGAATCCTGGATGAATCAGCGGATTCATGCCCAAAATGGGAACTCTTTAGGTCTTCTGAAACTCTAGCATCCTTCAGGACTAACAGCACTGACAGTTCCTCCCCTCAAGGAAGTTCTCCAGGAGATATGGTGCCTAAACCTGATTTTTCTTCCTCCATGTCCTGTAAAACCTCCCCAAGTGAGATTTGTTCCAGTATTGAGACTTCTCAAGGCAACAGCAGCTCAAACTCCCATGTCACCTCAGAACATCGACAACCCAGTCAGAGAACTGCCAGACCTCGGCCCAGAAGCGTCGGGAACTGTCTCGATATATTGGAGCACAGAGAAATGTCAGCAAGTTGCTTTAGCATCAATGCTCCAGTAGCAGAAATTACTATGAGACCGGACTTGTCCTCCTCTACTGTTAGTCTTAGAGGTCCTGGGTTGGTCCGTTTACATGGAAGTTGCTTGGATGTCAGCACAGGGCCAAGCAATAGCAGACGTTATCACAGCTCTCTGGATCTGTGCAAGCCTGTCATGCCGTCTCGTCCCTCAATGTCTTCTGTTGCACGTCGCCTGAGTCCTGAGCAAAGTAAGGCCTGCATGTGTCTGTCCACAGCACCGTGAGTGTTCTGCTTGTGTTGGTGTGGCTTGTGATTGTTATTTGTATAACCTTGCCCTTAACATGCATGTATTTGACTTCTTAGCTTTGTTTTAACTTTACTTTGCTCTCTGTGCATGCGGTTTTTCAGATCAGGTGTTTGGTATTGGGGAAGAGAGAACGTTTTTGTAAATGATCTGATTTCACTTGTTTTGAATACATCATAATTGTTTGATATATAGCCAAATATTTTCATTTTCTGTGTTTGCATGCAAGTTTTATAAAATGTTCAGGATTCCATTTATACACAAGGGGCCATGAGGTTTATTTTTGTAGTTCTGCATGCTGTAACAAATTCGTGAAATGCACTTTTGCTATAGATATTTTATAAAAATTAATTTTTAGATTTTCTTAAATGTATTTGAAAATGTGCACCCACATTATGTTTGTGTATGTGTGTGAAGAGAGAGTGAGAGACAGACAGAGAGTGCAGGAATGGAACAAGAAAGTTAAAAACCAAAGACATGAATCTGAAGCTGAAATATAGGATTTTATTTATAGTTTTGAGCAATTTGAATGACTGATGTTCATGGATTGAATCAGTAACTGTTCTGTATGATTGGCCATGTTGCTAAACTGAGATGACTGTTTCCGTTTTTGTTGAGTTTGTCTGTATATGTTGTATTTTGCTGTAAATCTTTTGACTGGGGGGGGTTCACAGGTTTACTGCAGCCTGCTTTAGAGCGTCTTGCCATCGAGGCACTGCAACTCTGCACCCTTCTCCTTCCTCCGGCTTCTCGGCGCAAACTGCAGCTGCTCCTTCGCATGATCTCGCGCATGAGCCAGAACGTGGACATGCCTCGGTTGCACGACACCATCGGCACGCGCACCCTGGTAAGGAACATCTGTGTCCTGTCATAGAAGTCATTCAGTAATGTAATAACATTTTTTTATATCTTTTTTGAAGTAGCAGTTCTATTCTTTCAGCCTCTCATGAATGTATTATATCCGTGTATTGTCATGGGATGTTCAGATCTACTGTGCTTCTGTTTCTGTGTGTGAATCCAGACGGTGCAGACATTCTCTCGCTGTGTATTGAGCTGTGAGGAGGAAGTAGATCTGGATGAGCTCTTGGCCACCAGGCTGCTGTCCTTTTTAATGGACCATCATCAAGAGGTACTCCAGGTACCCATGTACCTACGTAATGCTGTTGAACAACATATCGCCTACCTCAGATTACAGGTGAAGAATCTCATCTTTTATCATATCACTTAGAGCACTTAAAGTCTTAGACACCCTCTTGTTTTTAGGTACAACTTTTGTAATTGATTTTTCTTTTTTTTTCTTTTTTTAATTCTGCAATATTGAGTCAGTACAAAAAGATTTTATATTTCCAAACGTTACTTTTCCACCAAAAAATTAAATGTTACACATTTGTATGTTTGTCTGTCAGTAACAAAAGCAACACATTACATAACTGTCCACTTTTCAGACAAAAAACATAATGAATGCTGCTTTGCATGCATAAAAAAATAAGTAAGTATGGTAATCAAAGTCTCCAGAAGAGCTGTGGCAGATTCTCCAAGACGTTCAGTAAAACGTATCAGCTAATTACTGTACAGTATGATGCAGAAGTCTTAGACACATGCAAAGACTTTCTATAAAGCAAAGATGCCTTTGAAAATTATGATGTTTCTACATAAAAGAAAGCACTATAAAGTGCAGTAAACAGTAATAAAGCAAAGGAAGTCAATATTTGGCTTTTGTTTTTCTTAAAAAGTCTTCCCAGGTACAATGTGTGGAGTTTTATAAGGAAATCAGCTTTTAAGTTTTAAAATTTTTTAACAAGCAAACAAGCTTTTAACAATTTAAACAATATTTATCCGAATTACCGCAAAAGTAACACCACGATGTCCCATCAAACCATTTCCATCAGACACATGCTTCCCAATCAACCCAACCTGTCAGTGTTCGCCCAAATGCATAGTAACGAAGACATGCACAACATGCAGTTAGTGTGTGGAAGAACTTCACACTTCAGCACATCTCTGTCTGCCATGTTTACCGATGATACGACTCTCTACGTCATGATGCGAAGACACAAATATTCATTAACGTAGGAGTATAAATTGTCCTTGAAGGTCATAGAGAACTACTAAATCAGTTGAAGTCAATACCGTTGATACTGATACCATGCTCATTTACTCTTAAACAGAAAAATTGCTCTGATAACCACATCTTATACCATGAAATACTCTGTGATATAGGCCCATGTTTGTCACTCTAATAAACAGATGACACGAAATGACCACAGTCTGAATGTATTACACAATTAATGATGGCAGTCAAAGCAGGCGCCCCTGATTTATTAATACTAAGTAGGTTGCACATTTTTTGTATCAGTATTTGGTAGCTAGTACTGAAAAAACATGTCTGCAAAAATTTTATTCATGCATACTATTTGATGTTTGTATCTTGAGTTGAATTCTGTCATATTCTTTTTGCTCTTTGTAGAAGGGACACCCTCTTCCAATCTACTCGTTCTGCAAACAGATCAGCACTCAGGAGTTTGAGGAGCAGAAACTGTCTTTGTCTCAAGCAGCTGTTGCAGAGCTGCTGGAGAGCATCATCAAGGACAAAGACATGTCCGTCAAGGAGAAGAAGAAGAAACTCAGACTGGTAGTGACCCTACAATTCCATAAACTTTCCTGATGTCAATACAGGACAATGTGAATATTTTAATATTTGTTTGTGTTTATAGACATGCACCAGGCAGTTTTTAATGAATAATTTTGTCTCAGTTTCAGAAGGAATATCCTGACATTTACTCTCGCCGCTTCCCCACCACAGAGAGTGAGGCCCAGCTGTTTGCAGATAAACCAAAGATCAAACCACCAATGTTAATTGCCATGAGGAAGGCTAAAGCATTTGGCATTCGAAATTGAATACATCTGAAAATATGTGTTGCAGTGGTGTGAAACTGACTGTCATGTGGGGATGCTTAAGGTTTATGGGACCTGTGTGTCATCCTTTACAGTTACTGGCTATTGTAAGTGGTCCACATGACTGGGATTACCATTAAGTTATAGTCTTGTCTGGTATTGAAGTGTTTTTATGTTGTGCCATTTAAGGAATGTCGATTTTTATTAATTTAATTTTTCTCACTTTATATCTTTTGTTATTTATTTTACGCACATATTTGCCTTGCATTTGTGGGACCTGGTGGGAAGTTTCATTTACCAAAAGCTTAAAATAAAAGGCATTTCAGGGTTGGTTTTAATGTCAGTTTAAGCGTTACTCTTTTAACGCTTTGGGAAAGTTTTAATTAATTCTGGTGCTTTTGGGAATCTCAGACTGTCTAACTGGAATCGTAGGTGAGTAGAACTTTACATGAAATGTTTACAAACGGTTTAACAGCTATACATTTAAGCAAGGTTGTGTATAAACCAAATGAAGGTGTGTGTTGTTTTATTTTATTTATACTTTATCTGCATTCCTCCTCTCCTCATGTAACCATTTTGTCCCCCAGGTTTTATGTGTACTTGGTAGTTTGTTTGATTAGTTTGTTGTGAGCTCAATTCTGTGTTTTACCATTAAGTACGAATTCATGCTAACTTGCTGACATGCTGAATTCCAGCATAGTAACTTGAAAACTAAATTCACACTCGTGCTGTAGAGGGTTTTTTCCCCCCAAAGCTAGTTTTTCTGTCCGTTTATACTTAGCCTATGCTTTATGATGGGATACATTTTTAAGTTTGCTCGGCAAGTTAACCCTTAGTTTCAACCCACTATGCAATAGATACGATTTTTGCACTATTGTCATACGATATCAGTTTAAATGGCATGACAACAGTTTAACCATTTAGAGAAGATTTTAGCCTGACAGTCTAGTATTTTTATTATAACCTTTTAATATTTGCATGAGTACATTTGTTTTGATGTTAAAATAGAATAATAAAAAAACAAATTCCTTTAAGCCTGCCACTGAAGTCTGCTGTGGGCCAGGCTTTCCAAAAAATTCATTGCTATGATTTCTACAGAAGTCAGTGTTGAAGTGTGATCATGAGCAGTATTCAGGTTGTGATGCTTTTGTTAACTTGCTGATTGTTATTAACCCTGTCAAATGTTTGTGATGTACAATTTTTATGGAATTTATGCTATGCAATAAAAGAATAGGAAAAAAAATTGGTTTGTGCTGTTTGTCCCCAGTGAATTTGTTTTAGTGTCACCCGACATGGGGATACTTGGCAAGCAACATTTTATTCACCTATTTTGTATATGATGTACTGTATTTTTTTTAACAAGCTGTCCCATCTGCCCAAAGCATATGGCAGCCAATGTTACCATGTTAACCAAAGTTAAGATTTTACTCAGCTAGTTGAAGACCCTGTTTGGCCTTTCTGGATTGTATAATTAACAAACACTTCATTTAATTTTGCAGAACTTATCTTAGCTATCTGTGCCCATGGTATGTGGTGCTTACAATTCCAACAACGTCTTTCGACATTGGCTTTAGTTTAGTTAAAACAGCCCAAGAGCTGTATGATGCATTTAACAGCCTTCGTGGTGTATGTGTGAAGGTTAATTACATGTGCATTTTATTAAGGACCTGAGAACATGCTTTGTAAAAGTTGCTTCCCTCAGGTATAATTCCAACATGGCAGGCTTGTTTTTTAGTCCACATAGTGCTACAGTAGGCAGTGCTGTCACCTCACAGCAAGAAGCACCAAGGTTCGATTCCAGGGTCTTTTCTGTGTGGAGTTTGCATGTTCTGTGTGGGTTTCCTCTAGGGGCTCTGGTTTGCAGTTAGGCGACTTCAAGATACTATATTGCTCCTATGTATGAGTGTGTGTATGAATGTGTGTCTGCCCTGCGATGGACTGGCAACCTGTCCAGGGTGTTTCCTTGCTTTCCACCCAGTGAGTGTTGGATAGCACCCCCTTGACCCAGTAGGGATAAGCAGGTTAGAGAATGAAAGAATGAACAATGTTCAGTGAAGAGGGAACCAGAGCTCTTCAATTACCCAGCTCAAGGCAATAAATCACCGTAATGCACTCACACAAAACATCTTCATGTACTTGGTCTCCTCTCTATTGGGAGCTAAATACATCATTCTAAAACTTTACTTATAAGTTTTGTTTCCATCAGTAGGTTTTACTCTTAAGAGTGCTCTCATGTCACATAAGAGTAAGAGACACGATTTCAGCAAAATGTGCTCACTCTCTTTCAACACTTGGACATAGTGGGGGGAAAATATGCCCTCTAGAAAATACCTAGGGTATAAAAAACATGACAAAGTGCCCTCTGGGGTTCCCTTACAGTTGAGAAAATATGATGGAGTGTCTTAATGGCTGCCCTTCAAATGAAAAAAGGGATAAAATGCCTTCTAGGGAATGCAGTACCCAAACTAGGGGCCACGACGAATCATGGGGTTGCATGATTTACAAATGAACAATGAGAAATTCACAATATTCTTTTTTTTAATTATGTTAGAAAATGTCATGAGAAATATGGAAGGCAGATTTTGTTTATTATTTCCTGTGGATTACATTATTGGGAGTCACATTCAGTCACTGGGAGTCTAGAGCACTTGCTATTTTACTCTATTTTGCTATCCTGACAATGTGCATTACTGTAAGAATTCAGCAATGGAAATGGACAAATTTCCCTGTTCTCCTACCTCAAATTGCACTTATTGGTACTAACACAGTCTGGTTTTATTGCTTGGGGATGTTTCCCCAAAAGCTCAGGAACCCCCCTGCTGTTATGTGATACTTATTAAGCATTTATAGTAGAATAACTATCCAGTGTATCCTATCCTATATATATATATATATGTTAAAACCACTGACATGTCAAGTGAATAACATTGATTATGTAATTACCATGGCACCTGTAAAGGGGTGGGATATATTAGGCAGTGAATAACAGTGAGTGCATAAACTTGATGTGTTGGAAGCAAGAAAAATGGGCAAGTCTAAGGAACTGAGCAACTTTGACAAAGGCCAAATTGTGATGGCTACACACCTGGGTCAGAGCTTCTCCAAAACTGCAGGTCTTCTGTGGTGTTCCTGGTATGCAGTGGTAAGTACCAAATGCAGTCCAAGAAAGGGCAACAGGTGAACCGGTGACATTGTCATGGGCAGCCAAGGCTCACCGATGCACATGGGGATTGAATGCTAGACTGTCTGGTCTGATCTCACAGAAGAGCTATTGTAGCAGAAATTGCTGAAAGATTTAATGATAGGTTATGATAGAAAGTTGTCAGAACACACAATGTATCACAGCTTGCTGCGTATGGGGCTGCGTAGCTGCAGACCACTCAGAGTGCCCATGGTGAACCCTGTACACCACCAAAAGCACATGAGCATCAGAACTGGACCAGGGAGCAATGGAAGAACGTGTCCTCATCTGATGAATCACATTTTCTTTTACATCATGTAGATGGTCGGGTGCTTATGTGTCAAGTACCTTGGGAAGAAATGGCACCAGGATGCACTATAGGAAGAAGGCACGCTAGTGGAGGCAGTGTGTTGCTCTGGGCAATGTTCTTCTGGGAAAACTTTGTTTCCTGGAATTCATGTGGATGTTACTTTGACACGTACCACCTACCTAAACATTGTTTCAGACCAAGTACACCCCTTTATGGCAACAGTATTCCCTAATGTCAGTGGCCTCTTTCAGCAAGATAACACTGTACACATTGTCCAGGAATGAATTGAGAAGCTTGACAAAGGGTTCAAGGTGTTGACTTGGCCTCCAAATCCCCAGATCTCAATCCAATCAAACATCAGCGTACTTTACAAACAAATCCAATCCATGGAGGCCCCACCTTGAAACTTACAAGACTTAAAGAATCTGCTGATGATATCTTGGTGCCAGATACCACAGCACACATTCAGAGGTTTTGTGGAGTCTATGCCTTTACGGGTCAAAGCTGTTTTGGTGGCACAAGGTGGACCTACACAATATTAGGCAGGTGGTTGTATTGTTATGACTGTTCAGTTTATAGGCACCATTATCAGATTGTTATAGGGCACAGATTTTGGCACAGAACGCTATCTCCCAGAATCCCTCAGTGCCTACAATCTAGGCAGCTGAGAACTTTGTATCCCAACTGCATGCACTTGGGACTCCCTGCACTCACATGCTATTTAAGCATACACCGATCAGGCATAACATTATGACCACCTCCTTTTCTCTACACTCATTGGCAATTTTCTTAGTACCTCTTACAGTAGAGCTGTACTTTGTAGTTCTACAATTACAGACTGTAGTTCATCTGTTTCTCTATGTACTTTGTTAGTCCCCTTTACTCTCTTCTCTAATGGTCAGGACCCCCACAGGACCAGCACAGATCAGGTACTATTTG
>JAOVVH010000038.1:6097903-6111017 GCA_028566435.1 Scorpiodoras heckelii
TCTGTCCTAAATATTTTTGAGTGTGTTGCAGCCATTAATTTTATAATTTGTTTATATTTAACAAATAGAAGTTCTTCACTGAAAACACTGAAAATCTTTTCTTTGTCCTTTTATCTGTAAAGAAAATGTTCAAGTGAATTAACAAATTATGGATTTTGAGTTTTTATTGCATTATAAGAAGTGTCCCAACATTTCTGTAAATGGGGTTGGTAGTATCAGTATTATGGCATTTGACCAGCTCCTTGCATTTCCATTTTCCTATGCTTTATGCGAAAGAAGCATAAATATGCCTGCCAAAGGTAAAAAAATTCATGTTTAATCATGTGCAGTGTGAGTTTGTAGCACGTCTCTGCAGTGAGTCTCAGCTCCTTTCTAGCAGTCATTAGTGCTGGCTGAGGCACATTTCTTGCACTTCTGCTGACATGGTGCAAGAAATGATGAGTTTGGGAGAAAATGCAGTTCAGCAGCTCTCAATGCAGCCTGAGAAACTGCAAAGTAAACAGTGGAGGAGATGAGTGGTCCTTGGGTGTGCATTAAGCAGATAGGTAGAAGTAGGTGTAGTCCATGTATAACTATGGCCATATATTATGATGTCTGGGTTTTTTTTCTGCTAGAAGACACTTATGCTGCAGCCATGTTGCTTGTATAAAATCAATGTTGGTGCTATTGAATGATCAGTCAAATGATAAAAATTAGAATTTGCTCTACAGTGCCATATGGGGATTGATGGCTAATCAGTTAAGGTTCTGATCAAGTCTCTAAGTGGTTTTGTGCCACTGTTGGACGCTTTAGCAATTCCCTTATTTAATCAGGAGATTGCTCACGTGGATAAATATGCCTGCCAAAGGTAAAAAAAAAAAGCAATGTAATACATTATTTATTGTATTTAAAATGTTCCATGCTTTTTACCTTTTGTGTATAGGCAGTGGTCCTTCTGCACCCAGCAGCAGTGTCACTTCCCCCAGTCACATGAATGTGCCGGCCCACACTGTCCCAGATTTCTCCTACTCTAGCAGTGAGGATGAGTTTTACGACGCAGATGAATTTTACCAGAGCAGTGCCTCACCGAAGCACTGCGTTGAGTGAGTTACAACGTGCACACGTACACGTACACGTACACGTACACAGCTGTTACCAAAATAGCACACTGAGATAATTGCACGTTAATCCCACACAATATATTTCACACACGATGTGATGAGTTCAATTACTAACTATAGTAAAACACAGACCTCCCTAATTACAGCATGATGTTACACACATTCTTGGTTCACACCATATGGCATATGTGCAGGCACACACTGCGTAGGAAGTAGAGTGTAATATTGTTTTTCATTTGTTTTACAGCCCCTCCAGAACCCCTGGTGTTAACAGTGAAGGAAATGCAGCTCTCAAACGACCTGACACCAATGAATCCCTTAATTCCTCTATGTCCAATGGCACAACTGATGCAGGTACTCAAACAGATAGATACATGAATACAAATAAATTTCAGTTTTCAGTACCACTACTGATGCTGGACTTGAAAATATATGAGGTGGTCCTTACTGCAAAACCAAAAGTCCAGGGGGTGGAGCTGGAGCTGATCCAAATCCTTCCATAGCCCTATCCCATACAATGCTTTCCAGCATGAAACAAACCATTCAAAACAGTTATCCAGTCTGAGACACGCACTCCAGCCCGTGGACTTTTGACTTGACTCCATCAAACTGGAGGAGGTGGAGGAGGTCCTGGTAGAAGGAGCTGGATCAGCACAGCTTCCACACCATGGACTTTTTGTTCCACTGTAAAGGGTACTTTGGAGCACCATACATGTATGCAGACTTAAATGCATATAATGATGATGAGTCCCCAATAAGCAACATGGTTATGAAGCTGGCCAAATTGACAATGATTGCATTTAGATGAAAAATGAGATCATCTGGTAGGAAAGTGATTTCATTATGACCACACCTCTTTTCATGTTTCATCACACAATGCCAGTGAATTAAAAAAAATGTGCCTGGTTACATGTGGGACTATACACACATATTAAATTGATGTCAGGGTTAATCAGTAGAAATTAACCATCTAAAATATCCATACCGAAAAATTATAGTGCAAGCAATAACTGTGATGCATGTCAAAGCAGCCTAAATACGCACTACTTATGTACAATACTGCAAGCATTTACAGAATGCAGTTGCATCCGCCAGATTGTTTATGTGATAACAACAGGAAATACATGGTTTCAAGAAAGTTACAGATCTGTTAAAAACATTAACCAGAAATATATGTAAATGTACAGTAATAACTTTAATAGTAAATATATTAGATTGATATAATTTCCCACATTTTCAAGTTCTGTTTTAAACCATACAGCTACACGAGCATTCAGTGTAATGTGTAAAGTGTGATGCTACATGCAGTCACATAATAAAGCTACATAAGGTGGTTGTGCTGGACACAAATGTCAAATACCTCGTCAGCTACTAAATATGCATTTCTTATAAAGTCAAACATGAAGTGAGGTATTAATGTGAGGTAAAACTTTTAGGATTGACAGCCAGCTGCTGAAGATACTGTGCAAAATTAGATAATAGGTTTTCACTAATATGAGTTAATTTTATTTAGATTGCACAGTAGTCAGTCATTAGAGCATGTCTGAGACATTGTTGGCTTTACTTTTTTAATCACCATGTGTGCTTGTGAATACCTGAACACAAGGGAATCCCACGTTTTTATTTACATGGGTAAAGAACCATTCATGCATTGTGTAATCCGGTCCCACATAATGGCATTTTCCATTCTATCATCCAACATCCCAAGTATGTCATGTGATACCATGGAAACTGTAACGCGCACACACACATGAAACGCGCACACACACCTACCCCTAATCCTAATCTACCACCAGTGACCTCTTCACCTACATGAATACTTACAGCCAAAGATTTCCAGCAGATCTCACGCACACACACGTACACACACACACACACAGAGATACACTGAAGGTTGAATATGTAGAGCACGTGATTATGTACACTCAATGTTTTTGCTCAGCAGTCTGATTTATTGTGCTTTGTCATGCTCAGATCAGTTTGATAGTCATGATGAGAAGGACGATGAAGGTGAGGGAGAGTCGGTGGAGGAACATAAGAGTGTCATTATGCATCTGCTTTCACAAGTCCGTTTGGGAATGGACCTTACAAAGGTAACTCTTGACTCAACTTCTGTCTTCGTACTTCTCTCTGTCCTTGTGTGTCTGCACTACAGGATCACATTATTGTCTTCCCTAGGTGGTTTTACCTACGTTCATCTTGGAGAGAAGGTCCTTGCTGGAGATGTATGCAGATTTCTTTGCACATCCAGATTTGTTTGTGAGGTAAATTTTTCACCTGTACTATACAACATATACGTACATACACACACCTGGAAATACAGAGACTATGACAAATGGGGTTTGCTGCGTGCTATATATAGTGTGGGCTTAACAGCAACACCTTTGATTCAGACCAGAGTCATACTCTTATACTCAGTATGCTTTAGATCAGGGGTTCTGAAACGTTTTGTAGCCAGCGGCCACTTAAACTATTAAAAATAAAAGTTAATGGACCTTGTTAGTACAGATTTATTTTAGTACATAATTTAAGTACTGTATGGGCAGTTATTACTTGGTCTATTTTTAGAGCCAAGTAGCTTTCTATTCCTTTCCATAGACAATCCACATTAATGCTGCATTCAGCTAAAACTCACAACTTGGACTAGGAAAAAACAAAGAAAATGGCCTCAACTCGAAGTTCCTACTGAAAAACTCAGGACAGTTTCCCAACTGCGAGATCAGAAAGTGACGTCAAATCAACATGGCTGTTCACATCATCAGTAAACTGTGTAGCACGTCTTCATTTTTAATTGTTGTATATGCAGTTGTTTGCTTTTGATCAATCAACATACAGACATATTAGCTTGCAAGAAAGAGTCGGCAAAGATTGCCATGCTGATAGTCCTAACCAAAAAGACTAAATGCTGTCATAAAATCAAAAGGTAATTCAGCAATGTACTAGTTTAAGGGTGTGTATATTTATGCAAACACATTATTGTAATTTTTTTTTTTCACCCTAAAAGATTTCAGTTTGTTTTTTAATTGAATTGTTCAGATTATAGGTCACATTAAAGGTGGAAAAAAATCTGAAATGATTTATTTATCTTGGGCTGAATTTTTTTACATTATAAAAACCTGCCATTTTAACAGGCTGTGTAGAGTTTTTATATTCACTATATATTTTTGTTGAAGACTGGTGATTCTGATTATTTGCTCTTATTTCAGCTTCCCCTTTCATGTGTATTCTTTAATTATCATGCTTGATTATTTATGCCTGATGTGCTCTTATGTATGACTGGTTGAATGTCATGTTGGTGCGATCTCATGTTTTGTTCTATCTACACTCAGCATTGCAGAGCAGCCAGAGCCCCGGGAGCGCATGGTGCAGGTCGTGAGGTGGTATCTCTCAGCCTTTCACGCTGGCCGGAAAGGATCTGTGGCTAAGAAGCCATACAACCCCATCCTGGGAGAGGTATTCTTTTGCCACTGGGACCTCCCTTCAGAAACAGAGGAGCCTGCTTCTGGGGTATGTGTGAGATGATATGAAATGTGTATTTAAGAATGCAGCAAGAATATGTCCATTTATATGTTTCTTACTGTGTTGACATGTTAATGTGCTGTCTAGCTGATGGGGGGGGGTATTTTTCAACAAGAATATTATGCCATTACAGATGGCACTTTGTGAGAGATTGAATATTTTGACTTGAGAAAATTATGTAAACTGTCATAGGTGGATGACAAATTGGATTTGTTTTTTTTTCTACCTTCTGGAGCACTCTTTAAAAAAAAAAAAATTTTTTTAATAGATTTAAAACTTGACATAAAACTATAAAACTTGAAGCAGGAATCCATTTCCATTGTTATTACCCTTGTGTTTTTAGGTTAATTAATACCTGTGGGTGTATATGTTGCTATGGTGATTTGGAGCTCGTGATTTTACAGTATCACCTATTCAGATTAAAGCTGTATCCTGCCAGATGAAAATACACTGGTTCATGCTCAGCAGTCATAACCTGTTGCGCTACTTCTCAGCAACATGTAAACACAGCATAACACTTTAAATAGTGGCTTTTCTCAAACAGACACATGTGGTTTTTGGACAGGAGCCTGCGTCAGATGGGCCAGTGCCATATTGTAGCCAGGGCAGTGTGTCATTTGTGGCAGAGCAGGTTTCTCACCACCCACCAAGTAAGTGCTCCATATTTCCACCCACAGACCAATTTAATAAAAACAAACAAGCTAGGAAGCCACTGAATTATAAAGCATATTGTCACTAACTCAGGAGTTCAGAAATAGTTAAGAGTAAGCATTAAATATTGATGTCCTGTACATTACATGTCTTAAACAATATTGTGTGTTCAGTGGGTTGCATTGGCATTAAATGGAAGGAAGGGACTGTAAACCATTTGTATAGACTTAACATACAAGAACATAAATGGATATTTTGTCTTTTGAGTATACCTCTGCAGTGATGCTTATTTTTTGGCTTCACCGTTACAGTATCTGCCTTCTATGCTGAGTGTGTAAGCAAGAAAATCCAGTTCAATGCACACATTTGGACCAAATCCAAGTTCCTTGGAATGTCCATTGGTGTACACAATATTGGGCAAGGTAGGCAAAGACACACTGTTGGTTTGCGTGTTCAGATACAACAATGAAATTGTATCTTTTACTGATTTTTTTTTTTCTTCTTGTCTGTGGCAGGCTGTGTGTCTTGTCTAGAACACGATGAACACTATATTCTGACTTTCCCCAATGGCTATGGCAGGTGAGATTTAACCAACCATGTGTCTGTACTGTACATCCTCTACTCACATGAAGAGATGCCCTGTGTTTCGTGTCTCAGTGGGATACTTTCTTTCATTATCCTGCGTGTCCTTGCAGGTCGATTCTGACCGTTCCGTGGGTGGAATTGGGTGGAGAGTGCAATATTTCCTGCTCCAAATCTGGCTACAGTGCCAACATAGTGTTCCACACCAAACCCTTTTATGGGGGAAGGAAGCACAGGATAACCGCAGACATTTTGTGAGTCGATGTTTGAGTGCACGTCAATTCAAGAATGTGTTAAAAATAAACATTAATGGTGGTGATCCTGGTACGAAAGTGTTAACCACCATGTTTGGGTTCATGTTGGCTCTTAAACTGTATTTTATCCCTGACATGTTCACTCCCTTGCAGTGGCCCCAATGATAAGAAATCATTCTGCTCCATTGAAGGGGAATGGAATGGAGTGATGTATGCAAAATGGGCTTCTGGGGTAAGTCAGATGAGGGAATAAATCACATGACTGAGTAAATTGAAGTAAAACTTCAGACTGTAAAATTGAAAAACATTATTTACACAAAATACACACTGTAAGTGCACTTTAAACTATATGATATTTGCGTTTTTTGTGTCTTAGGAGAACTCTGTGTTCATTGACACAAGGAAAATCAGCATTATTAAAAAGAAGGTGCGGAAGTTGGAGGATCAGTTAGAATATGAATCAAGGCAGTGAGTATCTTGTCTCAGTCGGGGGAAGTATTATTATTTCTTCTCTCTCCAGTATTATTTTATTTGCACAGATGTTTATGTATTTGTACAAAACTCTTTTTCCCTTCCCAGTTTGGTCATTTACCAATTCCCACCCACTCACAGCACACACACTTAGGCGAAAGTACTAAGTGCCCTCTTTTGCATACATGAGCCCACAAAAGCCCACGCTTGGCTAGAGTCACTCTGATTGACAGCAGAGAAAGTCCCTCCCACACAGAACATGGCCAGTTTTTGCTATTTAGGCTCCTGGCCACAGACATCTGTGGCATCATCGATGTCTGGTCGATATGGTCGAACTTTTCTGTTGTGCCACTCAGAAACACCGTTTGATTCATTTTGATTAGTGTGCTACTGCATGGGTTCTCAGGCTTTATGCACCCAGGTGCCCTTTTAACTATTAAAAAAATTCCCTGTCCCTCTAAACATAGATTTATTTTATAATCTACAATGTGTTCATAGTTATGAACATAAACTTTTTAAATGTTAGGCTCATTATTAATTTTTTTACACAAATTTTCTTGGTATTTATTGCAGCCATAGAACTTTTTATTTCTACACTTTGTTTCTGCCAACAGAAGACATTAGATCCAAGTTTACATTATTTTTTGGGTCAATTTGTTTTTGAGTTATTGAGGTTTAGAATAAACCATTCAGTTCAAGTGACTAGTCAAACAAGCTAATAACTATAAGAACTGAGAAATGAATATAATATCTTATAATAATGGATAATTGTGATTTCTTCAACTGTAACAAATAAAAAAAACAAACTCCTTGTTATGCTGCATAGACAGCTTGGAGTCCTCAGACCATTCTATGAAAACCACCACTTTACTGAATACTTGGGCAATAAAAAAGGCGCACTTCCAGTGTAACCTGAGAGGAATTTTAATGTTTTGAACAATTTCACTTTTGCTGAACTTGTATTGTTCTGTTTGTCCTCTTCATATAGAAGCTAAGAAACTATAGCTGCTGTGCTAATGATCATTTATAATGCCAGCTGTTTTTCCTTTGTCCTGTCAGGCTGTGGAAGGATGTTACGTTGAACCTGAAGCTGAAAGACATTGATGCCGCTACAGAGGCCAAGCACCGTCTGGAGGAGAAACAGCGAGCTGAGGCCAGGGAGAGGAAGGAGAAGGAGGTTCAGTGGGAGACTAGAGTGAGTTGCATCAGTGTGTTGCCTGCTTTCAGTTTGTGTTTTGATCAAGGTGTTTACACTGTATGTAATTTCTCCTTTTTTTAAGGGAGTGTTTCTGGAGGGGGGATGTTGGTGTATTTGAAATTTGTCTGATGTTTGTTTTCCTTCCCTGCAGCTGTTCCATGAGGATGGCGAATGCTGGGTTTACGATGAACCTCTTCTGAAGAGAACGGCCTCACTACGACACTAGTACAGCCTCTCTGAAATGTCCGAGTCTGAGAAAAGAACTCTTTTACAATTCACCTTTCATTTGAAGCCTTGGAATGACTGATGAATGAACATTTACACAGCTTTGCATTTTGGATATGAATGATAAGAACTAGACTCTATACAAGTAAATATCAAATAAAAGAAATACTCCTTTCTCGCCAACTGCACCACTTCCATGCTCCACTGCTCCTTTAAGATGGGAAAAATTCCACACCACAGAAATACACTGAGGTAGTTAATGGCTCCTTAACAAGCCGGATGAATGCTCTTGTTTTGACAGGGTGGGCCATTCCCACAGGCATGTTGTCTCCCACTGCAGGGTAAAAGGGGTTTTAATTGAACAAACTGAAACAGCGTTCTGTATCTCAGGGAATCAGGTGACTGAGGAATGAAGGCTGTATCTTCTGATGTTTTAAAAGCCTTAGGTGGAACTACAACATGGAAGAACTTGGCTCGCCTACAGCTAGCTACAGATATTTATATATACATATATAGAACTTACAATTATATATTATATAATGTCCTTTTTTGCCTTTTTGTTCATCTGCAATAGTAATGGTTTGAAAGTATGAACTTGACAATGTCAACATAACAACAACAATCATTCCATTTACTTCCTCTTTGTCATTAAATGGAAGAAAACCCCATGCTCTTTTTGTTTAAAACGTTTTGCATCGCATAATGTGTAGCTGCAAACAAGGACCAGTTAAGGAAAGAAAGAAAATCGAGGAACAAGGTTACATGAGAAGGAACTGTTTGACACACAGTACATACTGATACATGCTGAAAGTCCATTCCAATTCAAATACTCTTTGTTTTATATATATATATAAGTTAGTTGTTTTAAAATTAGCACAGGCCAGTGGGAGTATGAATGCATAATTATGCAACATATGCAATGAATGCCATGTATTAAGCCAAGGGTTATCTTTTATTGCCCCCCAAAAACATCTATCATTCTCTCTCTCTCTCTCTCTCTCTCTCTCTCTCTCTCTCTCTCAGTCTATCTCTCTCTCTCTCTCTCTCACTCTCTCTCTCTCTCTCTCTCTCTCTCTCTCTCTCTCTCTCTCTCTCTCATTCTATCTCTCTCTCTCTCTTTCTCTCTCTCTCTCTCTCATTCTGTCTCTCTCTCTCTCTCTCTCTCTCTCTCCCAGATTTGCCTTTTTTATTCTCTCTACCTTATTAAAGCAGATGTGACCAAATACCTAAAATATATCTAATACCTAAAAAGGTCTAATAGTAATCTATTGTGAAAAATGTTTGAAATTCAGTTTATTTTCATCAGAAGGCTTCCACAGCCATGACTTGAGTCTAAAAGTAAAGCTATGCTGTAGTAAAACTATTAGGATCCACATTTTGACTGAATTTGTGTTGAACTTTGCACTGTTGGTGATTTCAGGGGCAGAATTGAAAAGGATTTGTCATTTTTTCTAGAAGCTTAGTGAATCAAGGTGGATAGGCAATGGATTATTAACAAAAAACATTTCTTATGTTTGTCAATTTGAAATTGAGGCCTTGCCATATACATATATTTCACTGTCATGCAGTGTTGCTTGCCAAAAGCAATCTAAACTGATTTCCTCTCATTTGACATAACCACTGATTGTACCAGATTTTCATGTTTATTGATGCAAAATATTAAATCTCAATGAGACCAGCTTGAGATGTTTTTTATTATTATTATTATTATTATTCGACTGAGGCATATCTTACTAATAAAATTTAGAGAACAACAGCATGCCATATTGTACTGTTGGACTGCTCAAATACTAATGATGTTTCGTTGAATGAGTCGACTCTTGGAGCCGATTCTTAAGACATATTGAATCGTGTGAGACCAGGAGTCTGTCTGCATGGTGTTTGTTATAACTGTATATGGAGTGAAGTGTTTTGGGGGAAGTGAATATCAGGATAAATAGACAGCAGTCTAACTATTTGAATTCTGCTTTTAACGAAAGTTAAGGGCAGGCAAAGCAGCACAATAATACCGATGCAGGAATCCGCAAAGCTTTCCTGAAAAGCAAATATGTAAGCTAGTACCTTGCTGATTTTACATTTGATTTTATACCTATTAGATTTTTATAACAGTTTGGCCGACAGATATGCAAAGAGCCAGCCACGCTGGCCGGTTTTCATACAAACCCTGATCCATAAGAGTCGACTCTTTTCGGTGAGCCGAGTCAATTGTTCTGAGTCTGACTCACTAAAAAGAAAAGCGTCATCTTTTAACTTCCCACAAGGCATTGCGGCATGCAGTATAAATGCTCGCTTGCCCTTTCGTACGGTCTCATTCCACCATGCCGAGTAGTGGTAGGTTTGTCTCCGCTGTTATTTAAGTGCTCTAGTCTGGTAATAGTTTTTGGTTTTGTTCTGTTTGTTTAAATATATAACTTTTAATTGAACTTTCTTAAATAACGTGAGTCTTGTGCAAGAGCTTTTCTCTTTGTAATAAACTTTCCAGGTTTTCCTAACCGGTTAGCTTAGCCTTTAGCTACACGTGAGCCGAGGTCTTAACTAAGTATTTTCTGCAGTCAAGTCATTCAGGACTTTTTACTTCAGTTGTGGACGCTTAAACGTGTATGTGCGATGGTTTTCTTTTTATTGTTTGCACTTTGATTTAAACTAGTTGAACAATTACTTTCTGCGACTACTTTAAGCTCGCTAACTAGCTAGATGATTCAGTAGCTTAGCTTAGCTTGGGTGTTTCCCTCTTCAGTCTAAAGTTAGGTAACCTGAGTTATGGATTTCAGTTCTTCATGTGCATATGATGAAAACGATGTTGGTAGGGACATCTGAGAAAATCTGATGAATGCCAACATTTCTGATTTTGCATGTTGTACTTCTTATTAGTTAACTCGCTTCCTGCGGCCCACGTGGCGGTCAGAGAGCGCAGATGAACTCCTCGTTTTTGTTTTTCCTCTCTGTCTCTTCTGCAGCAGTTTCCGGATTCAGCACATGGGGTCTTGGTGGATCAGTTTCCGGGTAAGTCGACGGTCTACTGTTGCTGTTCATCAGCCCATTTAGTCCGTTTGAGATACATAAACACTGATCCAGCCTGTGATGAAGGAAAATGAGTAAGAGTAGTGGACAGAAGTGATTTCTGAAAAATACCTTTCTGAGGCTTACATCTGGCTTCCTTTCATTGATGCCTTTCCATGTTATTACATTGGTTAATTGTTGATTTATTTGCATGTTACAGCATTTGTAAAGAATGGACATTTGCAGAATGGAGAACTGAGGTATGTCATATTGAAGGTTTTTACTTCCTTGTCATTGCCTGTGATGAATAAAATGAATAAGAGTAGTGGACAGATGTGATTTCTGAGAACTTGAATCTGAGGCACGTTGATCACTTGATTTCTCTTCTGATATTTAATCTTCAACACGAAATCTTAACCAGCCCCTTTTTCTTGCAGCTCCTGATGGGAGTTTGTACGCTGGACACGTCTCCAGGTATATACGTGGGTCCTAAAAGCGCCCCCTTTAATGTGTGCTCTATGATGACCCTATTTGCTACTCTTGATCCAAGACTGATGAAATTGCAACCACCATATATTTAATCTGAGGCACCATTGACATACTGGAATCCTCTTGGTGGTATTTCTTGAAGTAATTTTTTCCTTCCTTTCCTCCTAGGATGACTTGCTTTCTACTACTAGGCTGTTGGATCCTTAAAATGAGAGGTAAGCTTGTGGGAATGTATTTAAGTTCTGCAAAGATATCGATCTACTGTTTATGATGACGATTAAGACAATGGGAATCTCTCTGAATAAGAGTGAAGGACATATTTGTACTGAAACAGTAGTATGTCCTCAAAATCATTAATCAGTTTTAATATACATCTGACAAGTGCTGTCATCTTCCCTTAGGGCTCCTGTGAAGAGCGCGTGATGTGGTCCAGTGAAGTTGGCTGAATGGTAATGATTCAGAGGTTTATATTCTCACAAAATGCAATTTTGATACAAGTGATGACTGCATAGTTCAGCAGAACCTCCATGTAGAACCATGCGCAATGTCTTTCGCTCCTAGCTGATGTATCAAGTTAAAGACTGATGTATGTGATCACTGCATCTACTGGCTGTTAAATAAATCTGTTTTCACAGGATGTAGCACATGTAGCTGACTGTCTTTGGAGGTCATCACTCCTCCAGGTATGTGGTCACTTACTGATTGTGTATGTCTTTGCTATGATCTGGAGAGGATGATCTTGAATCAGGTCTCTGATCTTGTTGAGGATGCTAAGGTTTGATAACTGATCTGGATTCAGGTCTCAGTGTTTCACAAGCTGTAGTAGAATTGCCCTAATCCTGTTTTCTCCCATAGGATGGCTGCTTGTGCTTGAACACTGGTAAGTTCTGATACTGATTTGTGTATTTATTAAGTGTACATGACCAGTGGGATGATTTAATGTCCGTTGACTTTCCCATGGAGATTGGATATTAGCTCTGTCTGATATGGTCGTTTAGATGGCCTCTAGACCTCATGGGTAATTTTCTGTTCTAACAGGAGTCTACTCATTGACAGGTCTCAGTCTGTCTGCATCCTGTAACCATGAGTCCTTTTCAAGGCAAGGTGTCAGGTTTGTATGATTAAATTATCATCAGTCACCTGGGGTTCAGTGATGTTTTACAAATGTCTGACCTGAACACAAATGTGGACAGTCTCTTACTGATGAACCCATCTTCTTAATCCACTGCAAGCGGTTCTGATTTTCTGACTAACCATAAATATCTGTTCCATGCAGGCAGAAGCTGCAAGTCCACTGGATAAGTTGGCAGCTGGTAGCGTTCAGGTAAGGAGTGTTGATGCTTGTAAATTGTTGGCCTGCAACCTGTGATGAAGAGATTCTGCCAAATGAATCTGCTGATTATACCCTTTTACCGTTCCACTTATTTCTGAGGTTGCCATGGCTACCAGCTTAATTTATTTTTCTACTAGTTATGTAACGTTTCCTGATGCCTGATATAATTTTGTTTAACAGTGATGCTCAAGCCAAGCTTCGGTGTGATCTTGTGACAGCAGTACCTGGAAGTTGAAGTTATTCAGTACAAGTTTTACAGACTGTTGATTTTAAGTTTAATGCCCTCTGTTAA
>JAOVVH010000038.1:6272095-6286212 GCA_028566435.1 Scorpiodoras heckelii
GAGAAACAGATGGACTACAGTCTGTAATTGTAGAACTACAAAGTGCATCTATATGGTAAGTGGAACTGAGAAAATGGTCAGTGAGTGCAGAGAAAAGGAGGTGGTCATAAGGTTATGCCTGATCGGTGTATATCAGGATTTTTCTTGTTTGCGTTTATCTTTTGGACCACAGAGTTGTTTAGACTATGTGTAGGTAGACAATGTGTTCAAAAATGCTTTCCACAAGGGTCTGCCAGTGGACTTCGTGACCCATTTACTAGCAACACTACATCTTTAAATGAATCATCTGGGTTGCAGTGAATAACTATGTTACTACAGTGGTGCTTGAAAGTTTGTGAACCCTTTGGAGAAATACAGACAATTCCAAGCACCACTGTACCTCAACAGCAATCTTATTAATGGAAAAGGAAAAAATCTATTGATGGAGTCCAGGATAAACAGAAAAGGCTTTTCAAATTGAATGAGAAATCCATAGAGTGCAGTGTGCTACCTGCATGAAATGGGATTTTCTGCATCAATACAATTCATTCAGACAGGTTTCACAGTGCTTGCCAAGTACTGTATTGGTTTCCTTTGATCAGTCTCTGGTTTTGAGATATACTGCTGTCCTTTTATCAGTTTGATAGACAATTCTTATGATCTGACAATAATTTAATTTGGTGCATTTTTTATTTTCCTTAGTTTAGGGGTCATAATTTGGGAGACTCAGCAAAGTATTTCAGTGGATGTTAGTCTTAGTAACATGAAACACCACTGTGAAAGCCATTAGTCATTATAAAGTCACTATAGTCATTATAATGCTTATGCATTAAAGAATAACTGTTGACTCCTTTCAGTCATATTAACTACTTATTCTGTCATTCTGATTGCATATTTTTGCTGTAGTTCACTAGAAAGCATCAGGTTACTTGTGTGCTTGTATAGTCATGGGTTGTTGAATGGCACCTTGTACAACACTAGATGGCACTGCATGCTCAGTTTAAAAGAACTGAACACAAGCACTAACTTATCATCTTATCCTCTATATCTATATTTATCTTTATCCTCCTGGTTTTTGTATTTAATGAATGAAGAGCTGAAGTCATATTGGTTTTATAAGAGAAGAGAAAATTGGCAGTGCTGGAAAAGTACTGGAAATACTGCAGTAATTATCTGTCACGTAGTGTGTGCTGTACTGACACATCCTGCAAAATTTCTGTTCATGTCCATGCAAGAGACATCCAGTGTTGCATCAGTGAATGCTTCTGTGATTCTTTCTGCAATGGGACACAGACCAGAACCAGCAGTTATCATGACTCATGTTTTATTTTAACTAAACTGTCTGGGACAAAAGCCAAAGAAAACATTGCTCTGTCATTGCTGTCAGTTATGTAGACACTTTTTGGACTTTGAGTCATTAATGCAAAGCAACACTGTTAATAAAAAAAAGAAAAGAAGATATTATCAGCAATAACTTGAGTGAATATTTGAATCATAGAAGTATTTTAATGAATTTCAGAGTTTCTTAGTATTTGATACGGACCCTTTTTTGCATGAATGACAGTATGTACTCAAGCTGGCATGGACTCCACAAGTTTGTGCAAAACCTTATGATCCATATTAGATCAAATCCACTTGCATGTCATCTGAATATGTGCATCAATGGAATGGATAAGACTCATGGAAAATCTGACCTTGTGTACAAAGGAGTTAACCTGGTCAATATCACTTAAATTTCATTTGGGTTTACTTGCATTTAAATACGAACCTAGAAATCAGGCAAATTTTCGTATACTGAATGGGCAAGATGTTGCACATTTCCTTTTTTATTTAGAATTTTCAGAACTCTAAAACTTTCTGGGTGTTTCCAGTTTTAAATAAAACAAAATCCCATATTTTCAGTGTAGTCTCAGACGTTCAGACGCCGTTGTTTATACTCCATTACCTACCTGTAGAATGGGGTTTGGCTTTAATGTCGGTATGACTGAGTTGTATATTAAACTATAAACAAGCAAACATTCATGACATCCTGCTAGTTCATGTCAGATTTCTCCATTACAGTCATGCGCACATACCAAAGTTATTTGTGCGTTAATGGCGTCTCCTTGTGGAGAAGATTACGCTTGCTGAATGTGATTAAAAAACACGTTTATGTGGCGCTATCCTTTATACCTAACAAAATAAAAAGAATCTGAAGAAAAAAGTGGTTTTCTCATGTAGGACTGTTAAACATCACAATACATTAGATGTGCTTTAATCTTTAGGAATGCAACAGTGTCGTATATGTCGTAAAAGTCTATTTATAATAATATGTACTCGTTGTATACTTGTGTAAACCAGAAATCTGTGAAAGGCTTTATTATGAATCTTAACAAAGTAGTTTTGTACATGTGTAATGTTACAAAGAAAAATCTGTAAAGAAATAGTTGGAACATTTTGGCAGATTGCTGAGGGATAATAGTAATAAAACATGAACAGCTTTCCCTCTGAGTGTTGTGCTGACAGTGGAGCCTTCTCTATAAATGTTAAATAAACATTTCCTTACAGAAAACACCACATTATCAATCTTTACATGTTTTTCTTTGTTAAATAACAACACTTTTTTTAAAAACTTGTTTGTCGTAAGGTTTAGATTATGTGGAAAGTCTCTGGGAATTATCTGTTGCTGTAGAAACAGTGAAATATTAGAATGATCACATTAATATAACTCTGCGATTTGACTTACAATCGAATATACTATCCAGGCTGCTGTTGTAGAAAATTAATCAATACTTTCTGCCCAGTCAGATTTAAGTATTCAACAGAGGAACTGTGGAATATACTATATTATATATTATGCTTAAATATTTTATATATACGTTTATATCAAATACTCAATCCTTAATAAATATTTATCCAAATTTCTAATTTGACTGATGTAACAATCAATTTTTTTTATAATTTATTCTGTTTAGAAGTAAACGATCTATCTATCTTGCATATCTATCAGCTAGAGCAGTTCTGCAGCTATTATTTTATACTAAGACCAGTCTCGGTATACATTTTATACTAAGTCACAGTTGTTCATATGGCCTAAGGAATCTGTCCCAAAAATCACTTTGTATTTATGGATTTGAAAATCTTAGTAATATTTATCACACTTATTATTTGTTGGAAACTTGTTCGCAGTCATTAAACACAATATTTGCAAACTGAAAATAGCGAGCAGTGTCATTAACCCTCCGAGCCACTTAAAGGAGCATGAGCAGTGGTGTGAGAAGGACATCAGTTTTGTGTATGCATGTGTCTGTTTAATTATCTGTGTTGATTAGAGCTGCTGTTAGTCCCAGCGGGAGACGCCGGTCGATGTAGCGACATGTGGCTGTGTGTAAACTGCCGTCTCTGTTGACTTGTGTGGACACTGTTCTGCGATGTGTGAACAGACACGAGAGGAAAAGTTAATAATGCGCCCCAACATAATATTTTGATAATCATGCTCTTTTCAAAACATGCCAACGGGTCACGTTCACAAATTCTTCCACTTTTGTCAGGTGTTAAACAGTTGATTAGATGCTGATGCTGTTCTAACTTGAACTATCAGGATCAGAATATATACGAGTGTTGGTGTACTTCAACTGTAGTCTCTATTGGGGTTTGGATGTTGGTATTTGTTAAATCTAGACATTTAGAACGTTTGTGTGTGAATATTTGAGTCTACAGCGTCACTTGACCGTAATTAAGTAAAGTCTGACTTCATCGTATGGAATTATATAGCAGAAAAATCATTGTTGTATGGAATATTAGTTATACATTATTTATAAAATGTTTAATTAGTATAAACTGCAAAGACTGCGTTAACTTCACCCTTAGAGTTCTGTACCTGTTCTTCCTTTGTTTTTTAATACACAGGGTTAACAGCAAGTAAAAATGAATTTTTTTGTTTGACTGCTGCTTACAAAAGGACTGACATATGCTTTGAAAATCTAACATTGAATAATCAAAAATTCTTAAAGTGCTTATTTATAGTCTGAACAAAATAACAGAAAATGTATTTTTAAACTGTGAAGCTGAGAGTACATTTGAAGTTGCATCTGTTAAGTCACAGATCAGTGTGACGAGAAGCAGTCACACTGAAGTAGTCCTCAATGCCACATTATGTTCTTTGCAATTTTGCAAAATTTTGTCTATGTGGACATTGATCTTTTGAAATTGATCTATTTTCATTGAGGAATGGGGTGAATTTGCTTCTTGTTCACATAAAAACAGACAAAACAACATAGGAATCAAAATGAACACGTATTTATACTAAAATGATACAAAATTGACAACCGAAGGTTTGGAAATGTCTTTTTTTTAGATTTAGGATTAAATTATATATAAAAGTCTCCCGGCATGTTCTCCTTTATGTGAATGAAAAGACACAGTTTCTCATTTTCTCATTGAAAATAGGCACATTTCAGAATACCTATGTCAAAAAAGCAAAGTTTGATGGAAATAATTGCCATTTTCTAACTGTTGCAGTATAAGCAATTAGGATATAATGCTTACTACCCAGGGGGAAAAAACAAATTGTTACAAAGTGTAATTCCTAAATTATTATTCTGTCATGTGCCATCAAAACATTTTTAAGGGTTAAATGGTGAAATAATTTTCCATAGCTATGGCCTGTAAAAATAAAGTGTCTTCAGTGTTAGTACTGTTAAATGTTATTAGTTTAAGGTTTTTAATGGACACTGTGCAAGATATGGGTCTTGAATTGAAAATCCAGATGACTTTAAATCCCCCAAATAGCCAGAGCACTGTTTCACTGTTTATCCTTTAGTGTGCTTTATTCTCACAAGCTGTTTGGGAACATAATCCTGATGTCTTCATAACCTCACTTTAAATGGCACACTTTCCAGTGACCACAGCCGTATAGGTCTCCAGCCTCAGCGCTTCATTATCTCCTAGACGCTATTTTTGTGGAGTCAGTGTGGAGTCAGGGTGGGATCTCAGATACGTGGAGAGAACAAATGTGTGTGTGTGTGTGTGTGTGTGTGTGTGTGTGTGTGTGTGTGTGTATGTGTGCACGTGGGAGTTGGATGTGTAAGTGGCCCTGTTGTTACCAGTAAGCGTGTTGCCTTGTGGTGCTATGAGGAGAGGACCTCCAGCCGAGTGAGCAGGCAAGCTGTTAGCTGCCATTATAAATAACTGTCACACCCGGATAGAGAGAGCGCGAGATGTTCCTCTGGAGCTGTGAAAGAGCTTTGCCCCTGCTGCTGCACCGGACCAGCACCTACAGCCGTGGGCACTAACTGGTTTTGACCAGAGCGTCTGTGATGAGTCATAGGTGTTATGATGTGCTTGGCTGTAATGCTCCTGCGGCTCTGAGATTAATCATATTTTTATTGCTGCCATGATATCAGCTTAATAATGGCACTGCAGCTATGGAGTGGGAGCCAGAGTGTGCATGTGTGATCTGCCAAACACACTATTGTTAACCAAGTGTCCGAAAAATAATCAGTGCTCTAGAGACAGGTGCAATAAACATAACAAAGAGCAACGATGTAGATGAGGAGAGCTTGATGCGGAATAGTAAGACATGTACAAACCCCATTTCCAGAACAGTTGGGACACTTTCTTAAAATGCAGTGAAAACTGAAATCTGTAATTTGTTAATTCACTTGAAGCTTTATTTAACAGACAAAATGACAAAGAAGAGATTTTCAGTGTTTTCAGTGATGAACTTAATTCTGTTTGTTAAATATAAACAAATTTAGAAATTGATGCCTGCAACACTAAAAAAAAAAAGTTAGGACACATCATGCTTTCTTTTAATTCTACGTTTTAATCATTTGGTAATTGAAGATACTCTTGGCCTTCACGCACCAAGATTTCCCCTGATTCTTTTCATGATATTATGAACTGTAGCTGGTGAAAGACCTAAATTCTTTGCAGTCTTGTGCTGAAACATTGTATTTGAACCGACTGACAATTCTCTCACAAAGTTTGGCACAAAGTGGTGAACCACGACCATCCTTGCTTGCAAAGACTAAGCCTTTGCTTTATGCTCCTTTTATACTCATAAAATGAGATGACCTCACCTTTTACCAGTTTAACTGCTAATTGTGGAATCTTCAGTCATATTTTGCCTCTGTCCCAACTTTTTTTTGAGTGTGTTGCAGCCATCAATTTCATTTCAGTTTGTTTATATTTAATATATTAAATAATATAATATATTTAACTGAGTTTGTCATTGAAAACACTGAAAGTCTTGTCTTTGTCTCTTTGTCTGTTAAAAAGGTTCAATTAAATTAACAAATTACAAATTTCAGTTTTTATTCCATTTTCAGAAAGTGTCAAAGTTTTCTGGAAATGGGGTTTATAGTTTGGTAGTACTTTAGTTTATTACAAGATGACTACCTGTCATGTTTTATGTCTGTAAATGCCGTAAAAATTTGATAAAATTAAATTATGATTTATTCTGTCTCAAAGAATTTAACAATCAGTTGAATACCAGACTTTTTTTTTTATACCTTTTACCATGTTGTAGCTTGTTACAAATGGGAACAGATGTCTATCAAAGGCTAATACAAGGTAAATATTAAGTGAAATCTGTTTTATCAGCACGATCTGAATGTTAATAGGATACTTTATGTATTACTGTTACTTCCTTATCGTATGCCATAACATACATTTGAACTGCTACATTGGTTTCTCCTGCCGTAAAACACATGACGAATACTGAGAATAGTCAAAACTGCTACACTGAGGGTAGAATTGTGTGTCATAAAGGTGTATGTGAACACACAGCAGTCCTTCCTCCTGTTCCTGGGTCTCTGGCCATGGGCAGCAGATGGCGCAGCTGGAGCTTAAACCCAAAACCCTGGTGTTGTCTGCCTTTCTTCACTACCTGGCAGTGTTTCGGATAATGCCTTGTAGACAAGAGTCCATTGAAAAGTCACATCCTTTAAAAGTGTTGAAAAATGAGTTTGAATATGTGTGCTAATATAAAATTCTAGCATGCAAAGCGTAAAGTGTTTTGCGTCAATTGCATGTGCAGTCGCATCCACAGTAAACGCATGTGAATTAGCCGTTACTCTTTCGGCTTATTTAGAGTTCTTCATCGTGAGCGGTGTCTCACGGTTATAATTGGGTGCAGGCTGTGAAAATGGGACATTACTTAACAAATAAAAGCCACTGTAGGCAATTACCGCAAAGCACATCTCGGTTCGCCGTCACCAAACAGATTATTCAAACATATCCGCGCATCTCTGAGCCTGCTCATTTCTCTCCTCTGTTTGAATGCAAATAAAGTGCCGGCTGCGAGACTTTCAGGAGAGACTCTGTCCAAGGTAGTTACAGAAATCCAGTGAAGAGCCAAGCATAATGAACACACCCGCCCATGCTAACACGCACCTCCCTTTTCTCATATCACAAAATGGAGCATTATCCAAAGCGTTAATCTCCAGCATAAATAATCGAGCCTGCTGAATAATTTAAAGCAAATCATCTATTTCTGTTGCTTCCAGATGATGTGTGTGTCTAAGGTTATTTTAATTTGAACTCCAGATTTCTCAAATACAAATGGGTCATTGAACATTTGGTATTTATCTCAATTTTTAAACTCCGATCTCTGCTGAGATAGGGGGCCTGAGCAATCTGGTGGTCTGGCACAAAATAAACTGTTTAACAGCAGTTTGTATGTGGACTTGTTTTATTAGAAGAAATGAAGCAGTATAACATTTTAAGAAGTAGCTTAATATGAAATAAGAGTTTGTATTTTTAAGAAATGTTAACACAGTATGTTTGTGTGTGTGTTCGTTAAAGAAGGGGAAATGAGAGACCAAGGCTTCATGAAGTCTAGTCCTCTAGGCACCGACGGCTCCACTCATAACCTGTAAATAAAATCTGTTAAGACCGCTCCTCATTTACACACCGGTTTGTTTTCTGTCTATAACAGCCAGTGACATTTTATTTCCAGTGTGTCCTCCGAGGAGCTTTGCCTGTCGTGGAAAGGGCTGAGTGTGTTGTGCGGTGGTGGGGGTTTTCAGGACCAGGTGCTGATGAGAGCTCTGAGGGCTGAACTTTGTTAAGCTTGAACAGATTAACCTGCTTCTTGGGCTTTTTGGGAGGAGACAGCTTAACATACTGTTCTCTATAATTAATTATGCCACGGCCATGGAAAATAGTTCTGACAGATTGTCAGGTATCTGGTGCTTTCTTATTTAAGAGACCTGTAATGTAGACACATTACTCATGTATTATTTATAAGACAGACTGCAATACTGCTGGAACTTTCATACAGACATCGGTCTCTATAGTTTACACAGAATGGTGTGAAAAGCAATAAAACCCCCAAAAAATCTAAAAAATATGAGCAACAGTTCTGCAAGCAGAAACACTTGTTGATGAGAAGTCAGTGGCAAATTACCTGATTGGTTCTGAATGGTCCTGAATTCAGCTAACCACTCTTTACAACCGTGTAAGCGGAAAAGCATCTCCGAATGCACAACAAATCAAAATATTGACGCAGAATGGCTTCAACAGAGAGCACAAGTTCACCGAAACTTGGATAGTTGGAGATTACAAAAACATTGTCTATTCTTTTCCCAGTTTTCAACTATTCACTGTCGGTGAGCCTGTGCCCACTGTAAACTTACTGTATATTCTTGTGTTTGGCTTTACACACTTGTTTTTTGTTGCTCTGTTTTTGTAGTGTTACAGGCTGAAATCGATATTTTATTTTTAATATAATATAATATAATATGATTGGATTATATGTCATGAATCTACTCAAAATATCTGATAATAGTGGAATATAAAATAAGAAACTTAAAAGATGTGAGTGCTAAATATTCGCCCTTGTTACTGTGAAATACTTTAAAAGGTTCATTAGATGAGAGACGTGGTTGTGGCGTGAAAGTTTTAACTTGCTGATAAAAGAAATTCCATATAATTAGCACATTTTGATACAGCTGAATTTATGACCGTGTTGCTTTATTTTGCCCCCTAGTGGAATAAGATAGTTTCTTTTAGATTCTTTTCATTTATAGTAATTATAGTGTACAAGACCATTGTGATTTAGATGATCAGATACATTGTACACTATGCTGCTGTACAATACTTGCTTGACCCTTTCCATATATAATATGTAGATGTTGGAATGTAATTAGGATAATGGCCATAGCTGTTTAGGCAAAACCTGTGTCTGAACATTATCATTTTTAATCCTCAGACACAATTTGTTGGTCCTGTATATGTCAGGCTTCTGAAAAATGGAATCTGGGATCATCTGGTTAATCTGGCTACTATAAGATGTAAAAGCTGAATATATGTTATTAAATTAGATACGTAGTTAAAACACATATATTATTAAATTACTTTTAAAATAAGAAACCGATGGACAGACAAAATTCTGGGTAAATAATACTGTTCGGTTTGAGATTATTTTCTTTCTGTTATTTATTGCAATTATCATTGTAGGTTTATCAGCCATTAAACCATTTACACTTCCTTATTAGATACCAAACACTGATTGAAAATTAAGCCCTTTAAAATCCTCCATCCAGGTTTTATTTTTTTTCACCTTTGTCTGAAAAAGCCCTGGCTTGGCTCTTACTCCACAGCCTGTGCATCATCACGTATGCATTTGCTCCTCCAAATATGCCAATTTCCAATCTTCCCCGCTAGCTACAACAAACATTACATTTACATATTGATTCCACAGTTTTAGTCAATGTAAATATGCTGTCATTACAGTAAATGTGAGCCTCTGTTAACATAAGCATGTCCAAAGCTCCTCAGATTAAGGCAGTGGCTGCATAATTAATGTGTGTGCCACGCACTAATTCCCAACTCTCCTCTTGCTTGCCGCTTGCGTTTGAACCATGATTAGCTGGCCACCTCGTCTCTAAGATGTTGATTCATATTCATGCGCACAAGCAGGGCATTTGCCCCAAATGCTACTTGACCTCCAGCGTTTGTGATTAGCCAAGCGTCCCACTCTCCTGCTGCCTCTGTTGGAGCTTACTAGCTGTCCCTCATGAATCTATGACTCACTTTCTGGCCCTCTGGCACTTTGTGAGGTGTTTGTGTTAGGCCTCTTAAAACGGATCAATATAATGGTGTTGCGCTCCAGATGGCCCTGATGATGGAGGTGTGTTGGGGGCATAGCGTTGCCCCATACCTCTTTACCCCCCTGCTGAGCTGGGGCTGTCAGGCAGCAGGTATCCGTGGTTGTGGTAGTGAGGTTGGAAGAGCTGCAGGGTACCTAGGGCGTGTCTGAGCACACAGGCTCTTGGGAAATGGAAGGAAGCTCTCCTCACGGCAGGGAGAAGAAGTATGCGAGCCCTGACTCGTCCCTCTGCTTGACTCTAACTCACTTTCACTTTTTTTTTTTTCTCTTGTTGTTCCCCTCTGCTGTGCAGCGTCCAGCAGGAGTCATTAAATCAGAACTACCTGCTGATCATCAGCCACCAGGAAGCGCAGAGAGAGTACAGCCTCAATTTCCCTGGCAGCAGAACCATTCAGGAGGTGAGAGAACAACACACACCTCTCTGATCTCTACATCTGTTTCATACTACATCTTGCTTTTGTGTGAATGTGCCTGTCTAGCTTGCTTTCATTTAATATGTAATATGTTTGCACACAGACATATAAGTGTTAAATAAATAGTTTTTAACAGTAGTAACAAATTTATTCCAAATTTCGAGTGGGAACTCTCCCCGTATTATAAAACCCTAAAAGTCACTACATGAGTCTAGTTTGGCTTGGCAGTTCTGAACAGTATGTCTGCCTGCCATGCGGATAAGACTGAGCAGATTCTCTCCTGGTCAGCTTTTTCTCTCCAGACTGTCCGTACATCCACGATCTGTCTAAATGCCCCAAAGCTGTTTGATCACAGGACAAATTGGCCTATAGGGGAGACATTTGGGGGGAATGTGTTTGTGGAGTAGGGCTGCAAGGGAGATGCTTAATTTCTCGTTGTGAAATTAAACAGTGGATTTGGAAGCAGATGAAATATTCATCAATACGTTGGTGCACTCCAGTTCTCTGTTTGCCTTTCACTCATCACTTCGGCTGCTACTGCCAGAGCTGCTACTTAGAGGAGGAGGTGGATCACTACCATACCCCCCCCCATTCCCAATGGCTAATCAACTCCCTTCCCTCTCACATTGGATCTGTATGGACAACAGTCTTTCATAGTCTTCATTTAACAGACTGCAGCGCAGTATTTTAAGTTAGTGTGTGAGGAGCACAAAACCCAACTGCCTCCATTCCAAATACACAACCCCACCCTCGGCTCCCTCACATTCTCCACGGCCTGCCCCAGTAACCTGCATGCCGTGCTTAGCCAGTGCCTCTATTAATTATTCACAGCAGGTAGCACGCTCTACGTCAAGTGTAACAAGCTCCCCACAGATTGACCGGCCTGCTTTAGCCCCCTCCTGTGCAGGGGGAGTCGCGTTGGGCCTACACACTGCCGCCAGAAAGAAACACACATTTGTGATGTTCATTTGTTTTCTTAAACTTTATTTGAGACAGGTTTTGGGTTTGTTTTTATGTTTAATTGGTGAGAGGCTATTGATAATATGGTGTCCAGTGATGTTGTATAATGCATTTGTGGAAATTTAAGAAATTTCAGATGTACTTTTACTAACACATGTACAGAATTTTTTAAAGAAGTCACTGAAATGAAAACAGATGCATTTAGTCAATGCTGCCTACATTTAACATTTCTTGTAATTTATTACTGAATAATTGATATTGTATTAAATGATTTCTTATTTGTATGAAATCAAAACACTACTAATGACACTATGGGTTGATACATATTCAACAGCTTTTGCCCTTACCTTCTGTGTTGACTTGTTCCATACTAAGGTATAAAACAAACTCTCTTTACTCATAGCATCTCTTGCTCGGCTTGATGGTGCTGGTCACCATTACAGTAATCAGACTACTTGACAGGTTTGTAATGGTGCTAATTGAAGAGATTAAAGTGTGAGCGGCGAGCGCTCCCCTTCCCCCAGCAGATGGTTTTGATGAGCACCCACTGTGAACCTTAAGTGTTGCTGCCGGGATTACAACAACTGGGGAGGGCAGCCTGTCGCGAAAGGAGGACCAGGCCCTGCTGGACAAAGCTGAATCAAATGGGCTGCTCCTGCCTTGTGCAGTAGTCCTCAGGCTTTCCAACTTGAAACCCCTTGAAAGAAGGATAAGGATTGGGAGGGTGTGGGGGTTGGAGGAAACAGACATGTGCAGAACTTACTTGTGATAATGATGCCTTTTGGCATGTAACTACAACCATGAATTGTGTTCACATTAAGAAAGTGTATAGTGCCTTGTGATGTTTTGATAGTGGTTGCCTGGATTTAGGCTCATAGGAACATTATGTTCCACTCTTGATGTTAATGAGCAAAGGGTCCGAAATTGTTTGTATTTTAATAAAATTAAAATAACACAAAAGATCAGGGGAAAGGAAAAAAGAAAAGAGAAAAGCTCAGCAGGGTGTCATAATGTTCCTCTTAAACATTTTGTTTGGTGTTAAAAAGTTACACTTGAGAGAAGGTATTTTTTACAGTCACTGTCTATAAAGACCTGTGTGAAAAAGCAACAAAGCAGCAACACAGAGCTCTCTGAATCCTAGCTTTGCCCTCATGCCTATTCACCACCACACAGCTACATATGGAAGCTCCCGTGAGCCATCTTTTCTCTCTCTGTTGGTCTTTTGTTTTGTTTTTTTGCTGAAGACCAGCCGATGCTTTTCTACTTGTGCATATCAATAGCAGGAGAGAGAGTCTCAGAGTGTCCTGTTGTTTGTCTTTGCCAAAGGCTCTTGCTTTGCCTTGTGGCTCCCAGGGAACGCATCCTTTCCCTGCCTCCATTCGTCCCCGGGCCCCTCTCTCTCCCTCTGATTGGCATTCCCAAACACTAAGTGCCGGCCCGAGCTAAGCCGCAGAGCAAATGTTTGCCAGAAAAGTGGTGGCGAGAATAGGGCCGGCCGAGCGGGCTTCACAGTCCGTGACCAGACGAGCTGTCCCAGGGATTTCTCCGTCACTGCTGTTTTTTTTCTTCCTGCAGCTGGAGAGACAAGCTGAGAGGAAGAAAAGAAAGATGGAGAGTAAAAGAGTGTGAATAAAAGGCATCTGGTGGTGAAGAGCTTGTGACTGTTTAACGGCAACCTTTTCTTCTCTTTGATTCCTCTCCAGCCAGGGATTACCAGTACTTGGCATTTAGAAAGATTGGATCATTAATGTGTGTAGTGTGTATTTGTGGGTGCATGGATGCACTTATTTGCCTGTGAGTTGAAATTGTACACTAGTTTATATATTTATTTAAAAAAAATAGATATGTATATTAGATTTCCTTTTTGTGTTATTAGACTTCCTATAATACTGTATGTTCCTAGGAGAAGACAATCATAACATTCTTTATGTTCTCAGGTTTTAGATTTTATATTCTTCTATATGGATATTTGGATACACAGTAGGACATTGAGTGAGCATTTAAAATTTTTATGGCACAGACGCATGCTGCTCCAATGAAATATAGAAAAGCGAAGAAATGGATAATGTCCAATTAGACATACAAAATAGTGTTGTTTTGGTTTTGTCAGTTAGGGGGCAGTAAAAGACAACAGGCAATGGCATTAAAATGTGTGTATTTTCATACACAACTCTACTATTAAATATTTACACACATCTGAAAAGATAGAAAATTTCTTGATTGGATGCCCGGTGTATAATTGGTTAGTTAATTATCTGCTATGATGCAGTTTTTCCCCCCTGTATTTAAAAAAAAAAAATTTAATATATAAATTTGAACATGTACAACACAAATCCTTGTTGTTGCGTAAAGCATGAAGAGGGAATTTCTTGATGTCTGCTGAAATGTCTTTATTTAGTAGAGCACACAGTATTTGAGATAATGTCAGCCTTTTTCTTTTTTTTTTCTTTTTTTTTTCATTTCTCCATCCCATTGCATGGCAGGTTCCCCCTATTGCTGAAGAGTCTATTTTGACATTTAAAATGAAATGTCAGTGCGACTCGAATTTAATAGGGCTGGCTCTGTTCTGCTGTGCTTTAATCAAACCTCATTGTGGCCTGCAGAAAAAGAAAAATGCTTTCAGCTGCTCAGAGAATCTCATTCAATTACCTTTATATATGTATGTGTGT
>JAOVVH010000038.1:6296004-6309965 GCA_028566435.1 Scorpiodoras heckelii
TGTGTGTGTGTGTGTGTGTGTGTGTGTGTGTGTGTGTGTGTGTGTGTGTGTGTGTGTGTGTGTGTGTGTGTTAGATATGGAGAATGCCATCCAGTCTTCTTCATTGGTTCCTTGGAGGCAGCATCTCAAGAGGCCTTTTATGGCAAAGCGAGAGATGTGAGTACATCCTGATAGCTTCCGTATGTAGTTAAGAGAGAGCATTCAGCCTTGATCTTGAATACTTAGTACCTTTTTGGCAGGGAAGTGGTGTTTAACTTAACTAAATGAGAATACATAGATGAGTGACAAATTAAAGGAAAAAGCAGTGGCTCTGTGATGCTTTGGGGGGTGTTTATTAATTTTTCTCGCATGGTTTGCTTTCTGTTTGGCCCCTTAGAATGAAGCATGACTGTAACTCAATTCAGCATAGTTTTGACTGATCACTGTCATCCTATAATGAAACATTTCTATACCGATGGGAGTCCTCTCTTCCAGGATGACCATGCCCTCATCCATATAGGGCACAAGGGGTGAATGAATGATTTAGCAAGTATTAAAATGATCTGAATCATCTGCTATGGCCTTTGCAGTCACCTGATCTCTACCCAGTCAAACACCTATGGGTGATTTTGGACTGACATGCCCATTGGACTGACATTTGGACTGACTCTGCCTTCATCAAAACACCAAATAAGGGAATTTCTTTTAGAGGGGTGGTGTTCCATCTCTTCAGTAGAGTTTCAGAGACTTGTAGAATCAATGCCAATGCACATCAAACCTATTTTTGTGGCATATGGTGGCTCAGCACCTTATTAAGACACTTTATATTGTTTTTATCCTTTGATTTGTCACCCATCTGTATATACAAAATGATTCAAGGGTAACAGAGTGGTTATGACACTGGCTCAGACTTCAGCACTTTATTTCTCTGCTGAATGACAGACGGTCCAGTTTTCAGATCAGTGCTGCATCTCACATTCTTCTGTCACAGCATTTAGCTGAAAAATAAATACAGGTTTTAGTATTCTAGAGCTTTAGCAATGTAGCATGAAAAAACCTGACAAGCATTGATAGGATGTTGTAAAAAAAAAAAAAAAAGTGACTCACATGCTGTGTTTCACAAACTTTAGTGCAAAAATATAAAATCTTTATAAATCCCTCTACTTAAGACATATGGAGTTTTCTAACCTTTTAAGGTGTATAAACATCGCTGATGGTTTGATTGACAGCGAATACCCCTCGTTGCCATAATTCCCCATTAAAACTCGCCTGTTTCCCTTTTGAACAGATGAAGCTTTATTTATAGCGGCTCAGTGCTGCTTTTCTGGCCGTGGTCTCAAAAGGAGGCTTGTATCAACTGACAGCTTGTGTGGATTACAGTTTTATTAGACAGGGAGGAAGCAGCAAGATGTTGGGGGGTTTCGAAGCACAAGGGGGAGGCTAGACTGGCGCTTTTCCCGCTACCCAGCTGAACTCCTGCAGTGCCCTCAATATGGCCACTGCTTTCTCTGAGGAAACTGTACACAGTGTCAAAGAAAATAAACCCGACAGTGAACAAAAGTGTTCTGACCTTTATATCATTTTCCATTTCACCATCTATCTCTTATTATCTATCTTTTTTTTTTTGCTTCTCTCCTTGCCTGTCAGTCTTCTATCCTTAAACTTCTTCTCTCTCATTCCTCTCTAGTCTTTTGCATTCCCTCGACAACTAGTAATAACTTTCAACCCAGACCGCCGATAAAAGACCATGTCCTCCTCCGATTGCTCATTAAACGGATATATTGTGCATGTGGGTGTCCTTGTCATGCTCTCAAAGGCTGGCAAAGCTAATCACTAAGTACAACACTACATTTGATGAAGTGTTTCTGAAGAGGCAGAGATGCTCCCAATCCGCCCTTAATGAAAATGCTGAGGACCCTTGAGTTCAGCCCTGGGGATCAGCACTAGGGTTGTCCTATCAGGCCACCCATCAGCAGGCAGGCTTCTTCCCAAATCCCCTTAACGTCCAGCTAATCACGATAACCCCACTCTCGCTTACACAAAGACGCGCATCAAAATTCATTGCTCCTCCAGCGCCTCAGTTATACATGAGACACGATTCTGCATTCACAGAGCTATAAGGGCAGATGAAGGAAAAAGAAATTCCTCTGCATGGATTGGTTTTTCAATCTTGTTTGACGGCGCCGTTAATAACAATAGATCTTGTGATCTTTGACCTGTTTTGATATGCTCGAGGTGGAGCCTGAATCTGCATCTATAGTGACCAAACCTCTATTCATAGATATTAGCAGATCACTGGTTTTTTTTTTCCCCCTGCACTGCTCCAAGTGGCATCTGTTAAAGTGATTGATTAGGAAGAGTGTACTTGCTGGTCTGAGGTCATGAGATGGCAGTAATATGAACTCCTCAATTTCCACTGTTTGCTTTTCTGCAGGCTGCAGAGGTTGATCATTTCCCCCCCAGTGCCTTTCTCCCTCTGCACTGTGCTGACTAATTAAAAATGTCCTCGACTCAACTCTGTATGCAGTGTGTTAAAATAGATATCTGTCAAAGGAAACACTGATTTGTGTGCGAGTATGTGTGCAGGTGTGTGAAAATGAGTCTTTAGCTTAATGTTTATTTTCCCTTTATTATTTCTAGTGATAAGGCTTTACATTTATTCTCTGTGTTTGGGTGGTTTTCCAGGACACTACAGCCTTGTGCTAAGCCGATAATGAAACGGGTTTTAAAGGATCTTTTATGCTATTTAGCATACATTTGAATGTGGAATGCTTTTGCACATAAACACTTATTTTTTTTGTTTTATTTTGCCGTAAATTAACTTATTTGATATATCTAGCCGGAGTGCCATTACAGGAGAATTAACTCTCATGTTGCTGATAATAATAAGCTGTGTTTGAGGTGCAAAGTCCTCCTGGAAGTGAGTTTTTGTTCTAGGTTTAATCCTTGGAGCAGCCTAACTGCCGTTGGACGTTTCAGAGTTCCCGCCATTATGGAGCCTTGGGAAGTGAACACCATCGGATGGCAGCTGTGTGTGAAAACGAGTGCTCGCTCGCTCACAAGACAGATCAGTTTACTTCCTCTTTTCCTCTCCTCCCTTTTCCTTCCCTCTTCCCTCCTTTATCTCGTTCAGCCCCTCTACCTGTGCCATCATGAGCAGGTGCAGGGAAGTCAGGATTTGGACAAGAGCTTTTGGGTCAGTTTCTAACCTTGCACAGACCTAGTAATTTTCACAGAGCCCTGATTTCTGCAGGTTAAAAAAAACCCAACAAAAGATGAGCTCGGAGAGTGCGGCACAACAATGTGATGAAAGTGGCGAGGAGGAGCCGTTCCTAATAGAGGGGCGTGAAATGTAGGGAACTAGCTAAAGACTGTTATTAGAAAGAATACCTTTTCTCACTCTGCTCAGGAAATCTTAGAAGCCTCAATAGGTCAAAACGTCTTCACAGCTCGAGGCAAACACATTCTCTCACACTCTGTACATACGTCTTTTTGGTTTGGAGGAAAATGTTGGAGATAGGAAGTTTGAGAGACGAGGCGAAGTGTGTGTGTGTGTGTTATATTTTTTTTGTGTGAGTGTGTGTAAAAACTTTCTCTCCATCTAGACTGCCTTTGCTTGTCTGCCCAGCATGAGTGTTTAATCTTTTCATGGTGATGAATTGAAGAAGTGAAAGAGGCCCGAGTTCTCTCCCACTAGGAGCCATGCTGCTTATTCTAAAGCACTAATCGCTGTGCAAACACAGCAGCACTCTCTAGCCCTCGCTCCATACACACCACTGTATACCCCAACTTTCTCTTCTCCTTTCACACTCCCTCGTGTCTCGGCTAGACCTGCTTTCCACTCCGCTCTGCTCTGAAATCCCTCAGCGGTGACTGAGAGAAAACGTCAGGGGGTCACCGAGAGAAAACCTTCCAGTGTTTTGTAATTTGGCGGTTTTTATTCCCTTGCATCGTCCCGGGAAACCTTTCATGTTTGAGACGGTGTTTGTTTTTTAATTAGTTGCTCGGTCTGTCGCATGATGGTGTAAACATGTGTGGATCCCAGTGTCCGTCAATATTGTGTGCAGCACTCTCCGCTAACCTGCGCCACAGAGGAAGGGCATTGGCATTTGATGCAAAACAAATAAAGTGATTTGTTCGCTTTTTGTTTTGTCACCGGCACCTTTGAAGAAAGTTTTATTTACCTCGTGTTGATTTGATTTCAGCTTGACTCTTTGTTTGGCCTCTGTGGGTGCTGGGGGTTATCTGTCCACATATGGATGCTAGTACACCATGTTCAGAGCAATGCTGTTTAAAATCTTCCTACAATAAGAGGAACGCTGAGCCGGGCTTAGAGAAAGCAATGTCTTCATAGACCCACTGAGACGTTGCCTTTCATTGGTTGGTACTCTCTACAGGGTCTTAGTGAAATGAAAGTCCTTCACCTTGACTGTTATAAATGAGAGATTTTTATTGTTCTTTTTTTCTGTTCCTCAGAGAAAGCTGCTCGCCATCTACCTCCACAATGATGACAGTGTTCTCAGCAATGTCTTCTGCTCCCAAATGATGTGTGCAGAGTCCATAGTGTCATATCTGAGCCAGAATTTCATCACATGGGCCTGGGATGTCACTAAAGAAGCTAACAAAGCCAGGTAGCACACGCGCTGACACACTCATTCTTCCTCAGAGCCGATGACCCATTCAAAAATTGAGACCGGAAGCATTTTCACACCTAAAATGGATGATCTCTTAATGAGAGATGCTACCCAGCCCCCAATCCTCTTGCCTCTCTCGTTTCTTATTTGGTTCTTTGACAGAAGCAGTTGTGTTTACTCTCTGAGGCCTCGACAGGGCAATCTGCACTAATCTGCCCCAGTAAAGGGTCAGTTATACTCCTAGGTCTTATTCAGTGCACTGCTGTGAATCTCTTCATTGTGGCAAAGGAGGAGGAGGGTGACATAGTTTAGTATCTTGAATGATTTTTTTTTTTTTGGTTCTTTGTTTTGGCACACATTTGAAATTGTAACTGTAATTGTGCTGTGGTTGTTTGATAAAGTGTATTATTTGGTTGACCTCATTATTTTTGGAGAAATACACCATTTTGTAATTGTGGCTATGTTTACAGTGTATAGTCACATGTTGCATTATGTAAATATGTCATTAAGTCTTTGAAAATCATCACCACGAGTAACTATAGCACAATGAGCAGTCATTAGCACTATAGAGCTTGTATAGGAGAAGTGGCAAGATTTGATCGGTTACAATAAAACATGGCAGGCTTCATATTTTCTCTTTCTCACAAATCTAACAATTCAGATGAAGAGAGTGTATGTGGTAAATACAAATGGCAAAAAAAATAAACTTGATGAAGAGCTTTTTAAATAATGGGTAGCGGCTATGGGAAGGGAATGTCCACCAAAAATACCACCAGCACTTTCTTCCAGCTTATCACCCATGGAAATAATTTTGGAGATGAAGTGTTTTGTCATCTTTAAATATATCTTGCTACAAATAACTCCCATTAACTTCAGATAATTGGATCAGCAGAGAAGATTTTGGTCAGTCTGATGAGTTGGCGTCTTTTCAGGGTGTCCCCTTAAAATTGTAGAGGAAATGTCTAACGGCTAGTTACCGGCAGCACTACCTTTTAGTAGGATTTGCATTTTAATTTTGGAATTTCTCTCTCTTATGACGAAGGTGAGAGAGGTAAAGAGAGGGAGGGCCTGGTCAGGCAGCAGATGGAGTCTTGATTGGCCCCAGCAGGCTTTGCTGTGAGGCAGACCCAAGCTTTTCCTTCCACTAGGCTTCACCCCAAAGGCCTCCTCCCGGAGCAGGTTGCCTCCGAAAGGCAGCAAGTGACCCTTCTCCTGCAGGAGCTCATCCAGCGGGGCCCCTACCTTCATTTCTCCCTCTCTCCCCTAGTGCTTTTTGCCCCAGCTGAGCCTTTCTACCGCTGATTAAAGGCGGACAACATCTGGGCCTATTCATGGAGGGAACGGTGACACACACACACACACACACACGACTGTGTGTTTTTGTGTGCGCGCACAAAGTCATGTCTTGAGACACACACTTTCAGTTTCTCACGCTCCTGAGTTAAGTCTAACTGAGTGATGATTGACAATGTTCTCAGTTGTTGGCGATTTGGTTGTGTGTCTGTATACGCAAGAAGTATTCTGAGGCTCAGTGCTTCATCTTTGTACAAACGGCGTCTGAGCTTCTCTACCTGCCTCTTTTAACACACAGATTAATTATGCATAAATCTGCTGTGTATATGCCTGCATAATTAACACTCGTGAGACAGAAAACTTGTTATGATATATTACTAAGTTGTTTTTATACTTGTATCACTTATATGTTTTTGTGAACAGTTGATTTATTTCATTAGTAGTTTTTTTGACAACGTAATTGGCCTCTCCCTGTCATGCAACAGTACAGAAAAGTGTTCATGGCACAGTTGTCACTCAAATATGAAACTGAGAAATGAGAATATGAGAAAGAGAGCAAAGATGTCATTTCCATTAGGAAGTCATGCATGATTAGACATTTAAAATGCCAGATGTTGCCAGTGCTAGAAGAAAAACACCCCGAGGAGCTATGAAAACTATTTATGTTCTCACATATTTCTTCTACAGTCATGAAAATGAAAAATCTGCAGTGGATGGCCTGTCTGGAAATAGTGCAAGTGTATTTGTATAATGGCATGTTTTTTTTTTTTAAGCTTGTGAAAACAATTTTCAGACAAACTGTATCTAATATAATACAATGCCTGTTTGAGTTCCACTAGTTCACAGGAATTATACGTTTCTCAAAGCAAATGGTAGATTAAATGCTTCTTTATGGTAATTTTTCTCTATTCCTGACAGACACATTATCTGGCTTTTTTTTTTTTTTTTTGCACTTTTTAATTCCCTTTCAGTGCAGTGCTGAATAAATTCATCCGACTTTCTATTCATTCATCATAATAAAGTGCTCTTTGCTTGTTCTCTCACTCTTTCCCCGACCCCTCGTACTTCTCTGTTCCATCAGTCTATTTTACCAGCTTGTTATTAAGGCTGCACTTATTAAAGGAAGAAGAGAGAATCTAATCTATATTTGCATTCAGTCTATAGCAATTCATTAATATTATGACATTTACTGTGAGCTCTGCAAGCCTGCACGCTACCCTTTTCCTTCAATGAAATGTTAATTTAAAGTTCTGTCTTTGTAATGGAATAAGAAATCCTCCTTGGCCTATCAAATTCAACAAGCCAGGAGTGGAATACTAATTTGGCTCAGTGGTATATTTAGAGTGAGAGAGATGCCACTCAAGAGAAAAGCCAGAATATTTTTATTTAATACAATGAGCCTTCTTGTCGAGATATGTGATTTTATGTGGCCCTGTTGCTGTATAGTTGCTTGTCTTTTCTTATTCCACCCATCCAAGAGTGATTCTATGTCTGATCTTTTCTCACTTTCCTTTATAGACTACTCACTATGTGCACACGGCATTTTGGAAGTGTCGTTGCACAGACCATTAGGACGTACAAAGTTGACCAGTTCCCCCTGCTACTGATAGTCATGGGCAAACGGACATCAAATGAAGTTTTAAACGTTATTCAAGGTAACTGTGCACTGTAGATAATACAGAAAGTTTTCTCATGCAAGCAAGTCAATGAGGTTTCTATATTTTTCCATATGATGTAAAACAAGGTACTTTTCACAAAGGCAGCGCAATACAGTAACAAATCTTTGATCTCACATTATACCATTACTTTTATTTCCAAGTAAAAATAACTTTTCGCAAACAGGGACTAGGAGTTGGTGATATGACAAAAGTATATCAGGATACTAATATGTGTCAGTATATTTTTCAGTATAGGTTTCCTAGCAATAGATCTTGATTTAGATTAGTTCATGTCCTGTGCTGTAACTCACTAAGCTGTGGGAAAGCTGTTTGATCATTTCAAACAGTCCAACGAACGTTCAACGAACGGTCCTGCTGTATGTTTTTTGCCTAAAGTAAATGTGTGCATGTGTCTCTCTCTTCATAGGTAACACTACAGTGGACGACCTGATGATGAGACTGATGGGCGCAATGGAAATCTTCACAGCCCAGCAGCAGGAGGACATTCGCGATGAGGTGAGAGACAAAGCAGCCATCATGTCCTTCCTTCTACTGATGATTGCATATGAGTGTACATAATTATCTGAATATATTGTGTATTTATAAAGTTAGTGTAACTGAGGGGCAGAAGGCAGTTACTTCTATTTGTTCTGCACTTGCATACAAGTGTAGAGTAGAAGAAAGCTTTATAGGCATGTTGGAACAAAGAGCGACCGTTTTTGAAGAATTTGAATTGTCTCCGTCATACAGAGGGAAAGAATACAACTCTGAAAATGTAGGTGTGTGTGTTTTATCTGGGTATTAAGAAGCACAATGCATTAGCTACTTTCGTATCATGTGGAGGTCTGCAGTTATAACAATGTGAACAGGATGTCATTTCTATATATGCGTTTGCTGCAAATGGTCAGCGCTTGCATTAAATCAATGGGCACTGTGCAAACAAACTCGCACAAAAAGATAAGACGTGCATGTGTGGGATGTCCATTCAGAAAACTGTGTTAAGGGCTTTTAAAGGACCGGTTTTGCCCTTTATGTCTGTTGCACATGAGAGGAGTACTACAAAGAGAACCTGACCGTTCTCTCTAAATACCATATTAACTACTAGTATTGAGCTTTCAACACCACATTTTGCTGTCATTTGAGATGCATCTTGGACAGTATTACTAAAAGTAATTCACTGTTAAGCATTTTTTTCTAGCAGTTTGAAACAGGCAATGTGGGTTGAAAACATCTTGTTCATTTAAGTGCTTCCACCCACAAGCACACAGGTGTTTTCATTCAGTCTGCATACCATGCGGCTGAGTGGAGCTGTCTGTGGTTTACTGGGAAATATTCAGATAACAAGAGTGGGTTAGTCATGCCCTCTGGCTGTTTGGCTGATTTAATTTGTGATGACATCTCTCTGTCTTAAACACCTCAACAGTAGTTGAGTTCTCAGACAGTCATTTAATCTGAAAAGTAGCAGAAACTATGTTTGCTTTGTGGCTCTAAGTGTGTACAACTGATGTTCAGGTGTTACGGTTTGAAATTTTCATGCTGCGATAACCTAAACAGTTTTACAGTATCACAGTATTAAAGACACACAAGCCAGTGGTGAAAGTAAAGGAAATATTCTGTCTGACTCACTCACTTTCAATGACTGCATGTCCTGCTCCGGGTGGATATGCTGCCCATCCTGGGAACACCTGGCAGAAGGCGAGAACATGCTCTGGATGGGACGCCAGTCCATCACAGGACAAAGGAAATAAAGCTAAAAGATTTATTACAAATCTTTAAACTCCACAAAAGATGTGAAACCCTCTTTTCCAGCAGAATGTTTACCAAAATATATTTTTGAGAACTTTTCCATAAAATCTGTTATGTTGTCTGGGTTTTTTCAAATATGTTATAAGATGAAATAGAAAGCAGCTGTTGGCAAATCTGGTGTGCTGTTCCAAAAAAAAAGTGGAAATGCATTTTGATGAGTATTTTGAAAGTCATCGGTAACCATCTGATCATGTGCCATGACTAAATTGTAATTTGCATTTGGTTTTACACTCATCGTTTTTCTTCCTTTCACTATACAATTGACTTTTTTTGGAGATCTCGCTTGATTTTGCAGATTGAGGAGGCATGTCGTAGGTCTGAATTAAAAATACTTTTGAAATGCTTAGATTAGTTAACCAAGTTGTGATGTTCTGTACATATTAAGAAAAATATCTCAGCATTAATAGGTTAGTTATTTATGTTATTCATTAACATTAAAGCCATTAACGCCAATGCCTGTGAAAGCTCCCATTGGCTGCCCTGCTTTCAGGCTAACTTTCCTCAGAGTGCAGTTAGATTTTGAAACACATTGATACATGGATGATTTGTGATGGAAACACATAGTTCCACTTGCTCAGGCTCTGCACAGTCTCTCTGGATGTAATTAATGGCTTCAGTTGGCTGGGAAGGGAATGTGAAGTGAGGGTGCTGGAGTATTATCTGGGTAATGGAGCAGAGGTAATTACTGCAGGCGTCCTCCAGCACATCCTATAGCTGCCACATTCAGTCCAGCTTCAGCTGGGAGTTGAACTCTGAAGTGTACTGGGTGTGAACTGTTAACATTTGCACTCTGACAGTTTTGCTTGGGAGTAAGAGCTCTTTGTACCAGAAGAGTTGAAGTACAGTATGTAAAATTAAGAAACGTTTTAAAACATTAATATACACATATTTGGAAATGAAACGCACAATCATGATAGTCAAAAGATACACACTTCACATGCAGTGTTCTAGTAATGTGAGTGTAAGTTGTATCTTTTAAGGGAAGTTTAAGGATGTTAGTGTGTTTGATGTGTTGCTGGGTAGGACGTGTTGCAGAATGACACAAACACAAATATAGGGTATGCTACAACGTAATAGTCATTGATGAGAACTCTGAAATTGATGAAAGAAGGTGTGAACAGGTAGTTTGTTTGATGTATCAGAGCTTGGGACCTGAAACAGAATCAGATCCACACACACAAATTAGCCATTACATGTGAGATCAACATAATGGCCATTACACCAATTAACAGAGCGTACTATGAGATGCAACGGTACATATGCATTCCAATTGTTTCTACGGTAGTCTGTGTAAGAGTGTTTAATCTGAGTATTTTCCACTAGCTTTGCACAGGTTTTGACATGTGATTGAAAGGGAAAGATATACAAACCCCATTTCCAGAAAAGTTGGGACACTTTCTTAGAATGTAATAAAAACTGAAATCTGTAATTTGCTACTTTACTTGAAGCTTTATTTAACAGACAAAAGGACAGAGAAAAGATTTTCAGTGTTTTCAGTGATGAACATCTATTTCTATTTGTTTAGAATATTATTTGTTTAACTAATTTAGAAATGTATACCCACTCAAAAAAAAGTTGAGTCAGAGGCATGTTTACCACTAGGTTACATCACAAGACTTGAGCTGCTCAGTAGTCCATGGTCAGTGTTCTCCTCTTCGTGATGCGCCATACAATTTCGACAGGAGACAGATCTGGACTGCAGGCAGGCCAGTCAAGCCACGCACTGTAACTCGTGCAGAATGAGGACTGGCATTGTCCTGCTGAAATACACATGAAGTTCCTTGGAAAAGACATCATCTTAACTACAACGTATGTTTCTCCAAAATACTAATATAAGCCTCATCATCAATGGTACCGTCACATATATGCAGGTCACCCATACAGTGGGAACTGATGCACCCCCATGCCATCACAGATGCTGTTTTTTGCACTTTTCAGTCTTATTTTGCCTCTGTCCCAACTTTTTTTTTAGTGTTGCAGGCATCAATTTCTAAATTTGTTTACATTTAACAAATAGAATTAAGTTCATTATTGAAAACACTGAAAATCTTTTCTTTGTCCTTTTGTCTGTTAAATAAAGTTTCAAGTGAATTAACAAATTATAGATTTCAGTTTCAGTCTCCCAACTTTTCTTGAAATGGGGTTTGTATATGGAATCTATTTTTCAGAAGGAGACATTGGACCACACCGGGTTTTTTTTTTTCCTCATTGAGACTGTTATTTGCACTAGGGGCATTTTTTTGTGATTTTCAATTCTGAATTGAACAAAGGCAAAATGGCCCGCACATGCCATGGTCTCCTCTTTAAGTAAAACTTCAGGATGTATTGGCCCTGTCTTTGATCACCCAGCTCCCATCCTCCTCCTCAGTCCTCTGTAGCCCACTCTTTCACATATCACCACAAGGTCAGGCCTAAAGAACCAATCTACCAGCTTTTCATGAGCCCAGAAACAATGGCAGGGGCTTGACCGCATGAAGGCAACAGTAGAGTTTCCACTTCTTTACAACTCAGCAGGCCAACACACAGCTGGGTGGCCCCTAACAAACAGGAATCTTTCCAATAGACATACAAACACAATAGAATAAAAGGGCCATCTAGTGTATGTCGTGGAACCCATATGATACTCTTTCAGTCTTCCTCAGTTTTTCAGTTTGTCACTCAGATGTTTTCTCTATTGTGAGCAATACAACCACACAATGCTGCTTCGTACATCAAAGGGTCCCATTGATGCCTGTCTTGTACCTCGGTTACAATTTATGGCTTGGATGTGTTCTGCCATCAGGAATGGTTTTGTTTGTTATGTGTTCACATAAACAATTATGAATTCCTTTCTCCTCACAGGATGAGCGCGAAGCTAGAGAAATGGTGAAACGAGAGCAGGACGAAGCATATCGCTTGTCATTAGAAGCTGATCGCAAAAAGGTTTGTGAATACAGTTATCAGCTTTAGGTGGTTATATGACGGTATATATGGTTATATGATTCTGTGAACCGTTTCACAGAGAGAAGCACAGGAACGAGAAGAGGCGGAACAAGTACGCCAAGAACGAATCAGAAAAGAACAGGAAGAGGAACGGGAGGTAAGGACTGGCTTCACACTTTCACAGTTACCGTCCTTAGATAAAACTTAGCTCTAGATTATATTACTATGCAATACGGTAGGCCATGCAGTACCCATTAAGCAAGGTTTAACTGTGGATTCACCCAAGAATGATTTGAGAAACTTGAACCGTTCTTCCAGCAGGGTTGTATTTAACTCTTAGGCAGTAGTTCCAGGACGTTTTTTTTGTTTCCTGCTGCAGAGTAAGTACTTTTCTGTGGACCAGAAGCTGTTGGGGAGCTCATATCTGTTAGCAGTGTTAATTGTACATTGTGCTGAGTTCACCATCTAGCTGAACTTTAACCTTGTAAATGAATGAGCCACAGAAAGTACAAGCTGACAGAATACGAATGGGTGGGTGGCTAATTATAAAGTCTGCTTCTTGTTGGAGGAATGGAGGAATAGCTGTTATAAAGCAAGAACTGTACTTTTGAGATTGAGATATCAATATCAGACCACTGTTGTCACACCCTTCTCCACTGGGTCCAGCATGATGCCAGTCCAGATGCACATGTCTAGCACTACAGAAGAAATAGCATGCCACACATTTAGGTTTAATTTTGTCTTGTGCAGGATTAAGGGTAAGGCAGTGTCTGTGTGTAGAAAACACATTTAATACAGTTTAGATTAACTTACATGATTCAGAAGTATTTACCATTCATTGTCTTACCATTATTTATTATATGTCTCATTCATTATTTGAAATTTTAATGCAACCAGGAGATATTTGCTAAATTAAGGAAAAAAGAATTAGTAATTGTTTTTGGCCACCTGCAAGAAAACTTGAGTGCGCTGTGGTATAGATTCTCTGGAGACATGCTGGAGGAAGGAGCACCATTCGTCCAAATGTCTTCCCTGGTGTTTTGGTGATGGAGGAGAGCACACTGCTTCAAAATCACCCAAAATGTGTACAATTGAGTTGAGATCCGGTGACTTTGAAGGTCATAGTATAACATTTACATGATTTTCATCCAAATCAAATCATTTGGTGAACGCTTGTGTCCTGTGGATGGTGGCATTACTATCCTTGAAGAGAGCACTCTCCATCAGGGTAGAAATATATCATAGAATATAGGTGATCAGTCAAAATAACTTTGTAATTATTTGTAGTGCTGTCAAATTAACGATTTAATTGCGATTTAAAAAACGCCACAAAAAAAAATTACGCAGATTAAAAATTAGTTAAATGACGCAAACCAGCAGCGCTTTCAGTGAACACGTAATTGACGTTACGTTAATCATTTTAGGCTGCATTCCAATCGCAAGTGTCTCTAATCTGTATCCCTGCCTTCTACACACTTGTACAGTCTACAGAATCCCAGGGACACTTCATAGGGAACTTAGCCACTAAATCCTCTCTATTTGAAACGCCCTGCAACATCATCAACAGCAGACAGCTGATTGGTTGTGTTCTGCAAGACAGCACTCGGCTGTATTTAACATGATAAACAACACTGTTCAGACTCATTTTGTATGCTGTAGGCACTTTTGA
>JAOVVH010000038.1:6353374-6364483 GCA_028566435.1 Scorpiodoras heckelii
CAACCCCCTGCCCCCCGAACCCCAAACGATCTCTTGTGTTAAATTCTAGCATGGCTAGTGAATGTGAGTGAAAGTCATCAAATGAAGATTAAAGACAGCCCCGTTTCACTGACAGCTTCGTCTCCAGGCTTGTCCCTGTGCCTCTGGGGAACAGAGACAATTACATTTAGAATGGGATTCGTTCAAAGCGTTCAACAACTCATTAATTGCATATTGCAAACAGTACATTTCAGCAGAACGCACTGATGAGTAACAGCAAGAAGCTTTGAAAAAATGAAAAAAGGAAATGCCTGCCATTTTGGTACATGCATGAATTCATAATTTGAATATAAAGCTAATGATCGAAAGTGGAACTTTACTCAACTAGGCCTTTTCCAATGCACCTGCTCCTGCTGAGGGGATTAATTTAAGATGAATATCAATGGTTCTGTCAATAGGTGACTTAATGAACAGTAAATAAACAGGATTTTATCAAGTAATCAACAATGAAAAATGGTTGATTTGAAATGAACAAAAAAACAACAAAAAGATTTTTGTAATTGTATCCTTGAAATCATAGTAAATAAAATAGAAATGTTGCATTGTTTTTAGGATGGTGAAATTCTTTCAGCCTAAAAGTCTACAATGCTGTATATGGGGCTTGCTACATAGCGTACTTAGTGCACTGACATGGCATATGTTACCTTGTTGTTTTTTTAGCAGCCAGTACTGGGTCTGCTATGACTCACTGGGCTCCCAAGCTGTGCACAGAACTAGCGAGAGACAGCGAGAAAGAGAGTGGGAGAGTTGGAGAGAAAGAAAAAAGAGCTAAAAAGCGGGTGGGAGTTAGATGGCGGTGGCTTTTGGAGTGGGTGCTTTTCCAAAGTTGTTAAGGGCATTAATATTTCAAGAGCCCTTTGTTTTCCTTGGGGGGCCTCTTTTAGTAGCAGCCAATTATCTGTGAAGGAATCATGAAGGCCAGGGCTTCTCCTACTCATTGGCGGTAAATTAGCAGCCGAATAGCTTGGAAGCTGTGCATATGTGAATGTCCATGGTTGTATGACCAGAGCCAACAGGGAATATAAAAAATTATGCAACATTATATTAAAAGTAGAAAACAGTGAGGTTGAAAAAGAAATGAATGTTGGACACACCACTGTCTATATTCTGGCTCTCAGTTTGTAGAGCCCGTACTGGTGCTTGTATGGCTGTGTGTTTGCATGGGCAAAAGCAGTGAGAAAGCACAGTGCTGGGATGCTGTTTTCTCCAAGTAAATTAATTAACAGCACATCACTCTGCTGAAGCACTGGTTGTGGCTGAATGCTTCACTTCTTCAGGAAAGAACACACTGATTTTGTTTCCCCTGGTGGCACAGTGAAGAAAAAATGTCTCTTGAGGAAGCCATTCTGAAGTCCCACCAGCAGACCATTCAACGCAGGCTTAGAGCCAGAACCTCACAGTTTTGTGTTTGTTGCAATACAGAAATCTTTAGATTGGAACAAATTTAGTTGCAAACTATGCATTTTATGAGATTATACCACAGTGCAGTTGAACAAATGAATTCTTTATTCTGATTGGTGTGCATTGTGTTTGTATAACCACTCAGCTCAGGCAGTATTTCCAGCTGTAACATGAACATTAAGTTTATATTAATGTATTCATACTAATATATTATTGTTTCTATAGTAACAGCTCATACACAGGGACTTGTATGGAGGTTGCTCCACATAATAATAAAGACTAATAATAAACAGTTTCACAGCAGAGAAAAATCATCTGGACAGATGAATTTATGCTTTCCAGCATCTTTGTTAAATGACAAGCTGCATTTTTAACGTTTCCTGCAGATTTTATACAACATAACACTTTAAACCATTAGATTTAAATGGGTGAAATCAGTAAATGTAGTGATCATGTAGTAACATAGTTGTATTATACTGTAATTACATTGTAGTTACAAATGTTATAGATAGGTGTTAGCATATCACTGCAAGGTTCACCATAGTCATTTTGGCTTAATTAACATTAATTTAATTCCATCATAATTATATTCCTAGGGAAACAGAAAGAGACTCTGACCTTTTTCAAACTTTCTCCATCTAGTTTTTGACCAGTTTTTTGTAAAGCCAGAGTGAGTTAAAATGGCATTGAAAACATGAAGTGTGTCAGAGACAGAGAAATAAAGATAAAAAAGATGGAGTGATATAAAGAGAGGAGATTAGAGGAGCATTGGCCTGTGTTGACCTTAATGGCCTCCCCCATATCTGACTAGCAATTACAGCCCCCCCAAATTATGATCCATCCAGACAGAGATGAGCAAACTGGACAATGGAGATAGATGGACTGAGAGCACAGGAGCCCACTGCAGATTGATTATTGATTTGCTGGACGATGATGAATCGGGATTTAGAGTGCAGTATGGGAGCAGAAAGTGAGAGAGAGACAGAGAGAGAAAGAGTAGGTGGGAGATCGAGTTGGGCTTAAGGGAATCATTTAAGGCTGGGGTAAAGTGATAGATGGGGGCTTGAGGGCCTTCTTTAGAGCAAAGTGCACATAGAAAGTTGGGTTTTAGTTTGTTGTTGAAATCTAAAAAAGATGGCATGGTCAGATGTTGAGAGATGACGGTGTATACACTTAATCATGTGGCTGGATTTGTACAATTCTTGAAAAAAATTGGAGCTAGAAGGGAAAGGGTCTTCTGGGTTTAGTCTTAAAAATTTAATAGTTGTAGAATATGATTAGTTGCCTTCCCATAGCTAATATATATGCCCAGATGACCATCCATAATATTTAAGCACCACATGGTGTTGGACTTTTCAGCAGCCATTCATCAAAAAAATGACAAGATAATGTAAAGCTGAGACTACAAAATTTGAGGATGTTCTTCATATTTTATTATACTATGTAAAAACTCATTTTGTGAGATTGGAGAAAACCCTAATTTATCAAGTGAAGAACAAAACAAGAAGAATGTACCAAAATAGGATTTGGTTGAGATTGTGTAGGAGAGGACCCCTTGCTGATCACTTTGATGTAAAAACATTGTGTGGATTGAAAAGAAAATGTCAGGTTTATGATAGGTTAAATGCACATGAAAAATTATGAAAAGCAGAATCTGATTTTGTCAAATTAACATTGACGTGAACGGGGCAGTTTGCTGTGCCTCGTGCCGAAGAAATTCTTATATTTTGAAAAATAATTTGTCAGATAAAGAGATATTTTGAGGGTTCAGAAAGGGGACGTGTCTCTACCATTTAAAGTTTAAATGAAGTTTCTAGGTGAAACCATAAGGATTTTAGACAAGGATGTTCAGAGAATATGCCAATTCTCATTGAGAGCTACAGTGGATTGTGACATCACCCATTCTAGCAGCTCGCAATAGAAAGGAATAAATTGAAAACTGTCCGTAATTTAATGTGACCGGTCCTGGTGGCCCTGGATCCAAGTGTGCTGATTTTTGTGGTTGTAGCTCAAAAACTGACCAAATTACAGCAGTTAAAATAATCCCCATTCAAGTGGAGGGGAACATTTTTTTGCAGAAAAACAAGTGTGGCGGAAGAAGGATGAACATTTCCCCTAGTAAAGTACAAGCTTGTTGCTTTGCAATGTGCAACCATAAATATACAAATAAAAGTATATAATATATTAATAATATTTATTAGTACATAATTTCTTTTAGAAAACTTATGCATCTCTTGTATGCATCTTATATTTGTAACCCACTTCCTCAAATCTACCTTAGCAACACCCACAAGAAGGCTACAAGAGACAGCTAGGTGACAGTGACACAACAGCTTGGCAAAATACAGCAACAAAGTCACTGCCAGTGTAAGTGCAGGGTTAGGCTATGTCCACACTAATACATTTTAATTTAAAATGCATAAATATTTCTATGCTTACATCTGGCATCCATACTACTCTGGAGTTTTCAAGCCCTTTTAATGGAGACCTTTAGAAATGCTGCCAGACCCATTTCAGATTTAAAACTCCAGGGCTGTGTAGTAGTGTAGACAGGCAGAAATGAGGGACTTTTGGAACCACTGAAGCAGACACCCACGTTTGCCTTCTGAATTGGTCTTATCAGTCACAATATTCCTTCCCTGATTCATTACTCTCTTATTACATGACCCTTTTCCAGAAGTATAGAAATGGCATCAGCCTCGGCTACCATCAATGAATGTAACATGGATAACGAATTACAAGTGTTGCTGACCTTGTTGTCTTTTGCTAGCAGCTGCCGTGTATTTAAATTCTGCCTATTGCAATGCTTTTATAACTGCCTGCATACGTACGAGGCAAGCTATTTCTTAAGTGATCTATGACCATTTCTGTATCCAGGGGCTTCCTGTTTACACTGGCACATGCATTCCTCGTGTATGTGAATTGTCATGTTATATGTAGGTTCAGGTGCTTTAGAAGGGACAAAGATTATTTCTGATATGGAGCTGAAACACTCATCTGGATGGTTATTGTTTTTATTTTAAAATTCCACTTTATAATGAAAACATATTAGTTTGGATAGAGCCTTACGTGCACACCCTAAAGACTGGCACAAAACCGGTTTGCCCATCGTACAAATTGTTATTTTAATCATAAAGATTGTCCTGTTGAATTAGAACAATAAGACAACAAGATCCATGATCATTCATAATAAAGATTATATTGGACATCCTTTTAATACACTTAGTACTGTTTGCCTTTTCTCTTGATTACTACTTCAAAAGTTTTGAGATGTTTCTGCTGTATAGAAAGAATAACATGCTGTTCAACATGCCACCATGCTGTTATGTACGCGATCCCATATCAGTCATTATGTCCATGTAAAATAGACATTTTTGAAAACAACTAAAGAATACAAGAGTAGCATTCTTGAAGGAAGCATTGTACAAGTTTTTTTGACTATAGAAAAAAATTTGTCTTATGTTTTGTTGAGAAAAGGCTTCCTTTCAGCAGCTCTCTGGACTGCACAGGCCAGTGCATATGTGTGTATAGGTTTATTGCCAGCTCTTTGATGTTCCATGTGTGTGAGTAGTTTTATTCTGCACATTCTCTTGTCCCTAGCTTTCATTTTGAGCTTCCTGCAAGAGAAAATGGAGATCAGTGTCTAAAGCAGTGCTGTATATAAGGAGTGTGTCTGTGATGAGTAGGCCCCAGAGTGACTCAGTGTCAATGTGTGTGCATGGTGTTGTTAATTAATTTTTTGTTTTTTTTTACAAATTCAAGTTTAAAAGATCAAATTGAAGCTCCACTGAAAACAGCAGAACAGACAGACAGGAAGTATTGCAGTATACAGGTGAAAATATTTTTAAATCAGGAATGCACAATTAACAGTCCATAAGCAAAATGATTTGGGATGGACTTCTTTCACACTGCACTAATACAAACTTAATTATTGGTCAACTGCGTGTAATACATAATAATATAATAGAAACTATACCTGTATTAAAAATACAGAATTTGATATTAATAAATGAGAAACTGTCTTGAAAGCAAATATGTCTCTGAAAAATTAGGCTATTTAGATAAATGATTTTCTATGAGAACAGCATACTGAACATCTCCACCGCTTTACACTAATCACTGGCAAAAGACTGATGAGGGCTAAATTAATGCCCGTAATGAAACCATTAACGTAATTAGAACTGTAGTAATCAGTCCCTGGGTTGACCTATTTTTTCTCATCTCATAAATAGCAGAATACACATACACCTTAGTGCTGCAAACAAGTGTACCTAAATCTGTCACAGCCTCTTCTGTCCTCTTCATGCACACCCACACACATGCATGCACGATTACACACAAACACATGCATGCACAAATATACATACACATGATCAATCCTGATCTCATAGATGATAGATAGAAAGATAGATAGATAGATAGACAGACAGCAGACAGACAGACAGACAGACAGATATATAGACTGAAAAAAAGCTAATTGAAGTTACTTAATTTAAAGGACGACATTGTTTACATGTGATTAAGTTAAGTTACATTAGCGCGATTTGTTTTTGTAAATCCGGCATGATTTGATCCTGTATTTTCAAAGGACTGAATAATATCAAACTCCATGCTCCCAACCAAGCTGAGGATCAAACCCATTTCACTGGTATTCTGCAACATGTACATTACTACAGCACTATTCCAAAGTACATGCTTTAATCACCTTAATTTAAAACTATAGTCATAATTCTCATCAGTGAAACCATCCCCACATGGTATCATAATGTAATCGGTTTACATGAATTCATCATGCTCACTCTACATAATTCAGTCAAGTAGTTAGAACCTAAGTTTAATATAAACAATGAAATCATGTAACTATATGTTCTGTTTAATCTGACTGACCACATATTCACACATTTTTAAAATGAAATCAATCGATAGATAGTATTTTATTGATCCCTAAATGACATTACCATGACATTACAGACAATAAGGTATTAATTACTAGCAAAGGCACACTTATCTCATGAGATTGGATTATGTTATATTTCATATGAATTAATTAATTTTTAAAAAAAGGTGCAAATGCTAACTTTGCTAACCCTAACTTTAACCTATGCAAAGAACCAAACTGTTTTTGAGACCATGCTAAGACTCACTATTGTTTTGATAATGGGTTCCTACTTTGTCTCAAACTACAGATTCTTCTTAAAAGAGCAACTCCAACAGCCCATCCTTCTGCTGTCACAAACCCATTCATCAAACTGTTTTTGTGTCCTCAGCTGCTGGATGCCATGATGTGATAACAGGCAGGTCAGTCCTAGAAAGCTGGTCTCTGATAGATTTCTTACATTCTGGTAGAAAATAATAAGCTAATAATAAGACTAATAAGCAAGCAATAGCACTGGAGTCATTGTTTTATATATTACAGTTTTTGACATTCAGTGTTGAAAGAATATTTCTTTCATACCACATTCAGGAAAACAAAGCAAAACCTTCTTGGAAAACAATCAAAATGAAAAAAAAAAAAACTATAAAGGAGTCAGAACACCACTCTCTGTAACCCAGTGGTCATAGCACTTTTGCAACAAAATATATTTTAAGACTATATCAGTTGACATTGTAGTTTTTCTCTGCTGCAGTAGAAATTATATTTGATATATTTGAAAATCTTTTTCTTTCAGTTTATGCTAATAAATGTACATCCACTGTTGCGAGCCACCGAATGAAAAAGAGGTGGACACTGAGGCAGCGTGAAAACGGGGTAAAGGGCGAACAACACAAGAAATAAACAAAGGAAAGAAACGAGAGAAAAGATAACCGAAACCAAAACCAAACGTGAAATAATAATATTCGCCCTCTAAAATAAAAATTACCACTCACTTTTGGGGCTGGATGGTGCTTGAGATTTTATTTAAATAGTCAGGGCTCCCCTGTCTGTCCGCAGGTCCGTCACAGGCGTGTGACGCCGATCGCCCTGACCGACCTGCCGGAAGTGAGGCACGGAGCGGACAGAGGAGGACCGCATGCCTTCCCATTACAGGCTGGAGGACAGCATGACTGATGCGAGAGAATGGCCCGACTGAGGCAGCGTCCGGCACCTGGGTATTTACCCTGCCCAGGGTCGGTACCTATAAAGGCCGGGGGAGCTGCCCCAGACCTCAGATATAATGCGTGCACACCAGCCATTATGTTTGGGGCGGCGTGCACGTGAACGAAACTGAGGAGGACCATTCTCTGAGTGATGGTGCTGGTGGCAGGAGGAACTCACACCCAGGGCTAAGCCCAAGTCCCTAAAGAAAAGAGTCTTAGCCCTAACAAATTACCTCCTACCACCAAGGTGGCAGTACACCTTTTTCTCTCCCTGGCATTGTGTGCAGAGTGCACGAAAAGCTAAGGGTGTGACGGTGAGACCTGGTTGAGCCCTGTATTATATAGTAGGCAGACCAGGTGCTCACCGTCAACCCTGATTGCCCCTAATTGCCCCTAGGCCTGATGGGAATAGTAGTCCCCGAGAGACGCCAATACTGGCTCTCTGGGGACACCTAGGGGCAGGACAGTTGACTAGTTCGACTCCCCCTGGTGGTCAAAGGGGGAGTCGACCACCCCCTAACAGTACCTCCCCTCCGAGGAACGGCCCCTGAAGTTCCTAAAGTGCCATCATTGGGGTGGAGTGGGAGGGAGAAAGCGAGTGGCGATGATGGAGACTCTGTGGACCCCGACCGGGTCTGCCGAGTCCGGGAATGGTCACACCCTGCTGTTGCGAGCTGCCCAGGGAGCTAGGACCCATGTGCGGTGCACCAACCCAATAGGGGGCGGCACGTGACAGGCCGGGGCTCACACGAGTTGATTAATGCCCCTTATAATAAATAAACTGAAATGAGAAAATAAAAATATATAAAGTGAATGGCGATGAGTGGAGGAAAAAATGAGAGTGGGTCAACAGCGGCTGGACTCGATCCTACCATATCTCGCTACACAGCCCATGTCGATTCCCCTAGCCTATAGCACATCTTGAAGGATGAGCTGCGGGAGCGGATTTAATTGAATCGAGCCAGTGACTGCCGACAAAAGATGGGGAATCCCGGAAGAGGAGCGACAGCCTGCGCCCTGCGGGCTCGCGAAGGGGGGCTTCAAGCGCTTCCACACACCTCTCTTGGGGCGGAGTTTACGCGACCCCAGTAGGCGAGGGATGCCGCTGAGGGGCGCCCAGGCGACTGACGTAATTTCCGGGATTCCCCCAGAAACGCCAGCGAATGGTTTGCTGACATGCACATAATGAAAAAGAGGTGGAGACTGACTTGGCATGAAAACGGGGCAAAGGGAGAACAACACAAGAAATAAACAAAGGAAAGAAATGAGAGAAAAGATAATAAAAATCAGGAAGTAAAAAACGAAAATGAAACCGAAACCAAACGTGAAATAATAATATTCACCCTCTAAAATAAAAATGACCACTCGCTTTTGTGGCTGGATGGTGCTTGAGATTTTATTTAAATAGTCGGGGCTCCCCTGTCTGTCCGCACCTCCGTCACAGGCGTGTGACGCCGATTGCCCCGACTGACCGGCCGGAAGTGAGGCATGGAGCGGACAGAGGAGGACCGCTGGCATTGTGTGCAGAGTGCACGAAAAGCTAAGGGTGTGACGGTGAGACCTGGTTGAGCCCTGTTTTATATAGCAGGTGGACCAGGTGCTCACCATCAACCCTGATTGCCCCTAATTGCCCCTAGGCCTGATGGGAGACACCAATACTGGCTCTCTGGGGACACCTAGGGGCAGGACAGTTGACTAGGTCAACTCCCCCTGGTGGTCAAAGTGGGAATCGTCCGCCCCCTAACATCCACAACCTGCAATCCTAAAATAAATACAATTAAAATGACTGATTTTTGTTGCTCTCTCATTATTGTGTTAGATAAATGATCATTTTGTCTGTCTGTCTATCAAATTAGCTACACCCCTTGTTCATAGTGAGGTTACTGTTTAGGACTCAAATATAAAACCAACTCACAGTTTTGTTTGGGTTACATGATGTCATAAACTTCTCAAAAACTTAAAAGAAAAAATCTGAATAAAAGATAATGTTTCAGAACATGTTTTTATTACAATCACAATAATTTTATATAAATTTATCTTTAGTGTCTCTCTCTCTCTCTCTCTCTCTCTCTCTCTCTCTCTCTCTCTCTCTCTCTCTCTCTTTGAGCTTCTCCCACTTCTAGATGCGATTGTTTTTGATCAACCTTGCCCACTTGTTGAGTGGATTTTGAGTGGTGGAGAATTTATGTTTTAATGTAACACTGTAGCACCATTTTGCACAAAGTATGTGCTGGTCTGTAGGTCACCTCCTCTAAGTGCTCTAAGTAGAAGAAACAGCATTGCATGTTTTTACAGTGGTAAAAGAGAAAACCTGCTCAAATCAGCTCTTGGGCAATACACAGAGTGTAGTGAGGAGTAAATAACAAAAAATTGCTCAGAATGACGCAAACAACAAAAACATTTTATGTGTAGAGGGTCTGCAGGCTAAAACACCTTCGTGATGAGAGCTTGACTAGACTCCTTTGAGCTGACAGAAAGTCTGTAGTTACTCAAATACATTCATTCATTTAGCAGATGCTTTTTTGCAATGTGACTTAAATGAAAGGAACAATCACTTTTTACATCTGTGGTGAGCAGAAAAGCATATTAGAATTCACAACACATCAAACCTTGAGTTGGATGAGCTATAACAGCAGAAGACAGCAGAAGACCACATCAAGTTCAAAAAAGACCAGACAGCTGAGGCTATCATGGGCACAAACACACCAAAACTGGACAGTTGGACAGACTGGAGAAAGACAAGGTTATTTTTTTCAACTGTCCAGATTGAATAAACCTGTGTCCATGAAATACCCAGGAGATCAACAGTTTCTGAAATACACAAAGTAACATAATTTCTTCCAACAAGCATGCCACAGTTAAGTCACACTTTTTCTTCATTCTGATGTTTGATGGGAACATTAACTGAAGTTCTTGTCCTGTATTTACATATGTTTTTACATTGCGATGTCAAATTTTCTTGTTAGATTTTATCATGTTTAGGCAACATCATTCTGTTTTTTTAAATTCAAGTTTTAGTCTAGCCAAATAAAACTAACCGGAAATAAATAACCAAAAGAAACGAAAGAAAAGAGGCTAAAATCAGGAACTAAAACAACGAAAGAATAACTTAAACAAAACGTGAACACAATAAAGTTTGCTCTTAAAGAATGACCACTCGATTGGGGCATGATGGTGATTGTGCTTATGTTTTCGGGGCTCCTCTGTCTATCCGTACCTCCGTCACGTAGCGAGTGACGCTGACCTCCCCGACCGACCGGCCAGAAGAGAGGCACAGAGATAGACAGAGGAGGGCCATGCGCGGTCTCGTCTGACGCGGAGAGGCCGCGGAAGTGATCAGGGACCTGAGACGCCTCCTATGAGACGGAAGGAGAATGGCCAGACTGAGGCAGCCCCCGGCACCTGGGTACTAAAGCCCGCCCAGGATTGGTCCATATTCAGGCCTAAGGAGCTGCCTCAGACCTCAGATCACATAAGTGCACACCTGCCATCGCCATACAGGGCGGCGTGCATGAGAGCGGACCTGAGGAGGCTCATTCTCTTATTCAATGATTAAAATGGTGGCGAGAGGATAATCACACCCAAGGGCTA
>JAOVVH010000038.1:6399152-6413311 GCA_028566435.1 Scorpiodoras heckelii
AACCCAGCCTCGGGCACGCGGCACCGGGACCGGTGGGGAGGGGGTGGGAGTAAAGGATAGGGGAGAACGAGAGAGAGAGAGAAAAGAGGAAGGTGGAGAAGAGATGGCGGAAACGCTGAGATACGGTCCTCTGCCAGCGTGACAGCCTCCTCCAGCGATGCGGGGTGATGGCACTGGACCCACTCCGCGGTTTCCTTCGGCAGCCTGGTGATGAACTGCTCCAGCATCACCTGCTCCACGAGCGCACCGGCGTCATGGTCCCCCCGTGAGGAGCCACCTCCGGCAGGTGTCATGCAGCTGCTTTGCAAAGACGAAGGGGCTGCCAGCTGCACCGTAATCCAGCGAGCGGAAGCGTCTCCAGTGTTGTTCTGGGGATCAGCCGACGCGTTGCATGATCGCGCGCTGCAGGACCGGGTATTCCATCATGCGGTCAGCCGGCAGCTGGTGAGCAGTGAGCTGAGCCTCCCCGGACAAAAGCGGAAAAAAACCGGCTGGCCCACTGATCCTCGCGCCAGCCCCATGCCACTGCCGACCGCTTGAAAAGTTCGAGGAAGGCCTCTGCGTCATCCTGGGGTCCCATCTTGGGCAGTGCCAGGGCAGGCATGAATGGCGAGGCCGGCCGGAGGAAGGCCGGAGCGCCGGGAGTGTGCAGCAGGTCGCGCAGTGTCTGCCGGTCCTCCGCCTGCGCCGCGAGGAGGGCTTGGAACCAGCGCTCATGATCGTCCCGCAGGGCGTGGAAGGTGTCAGCCGGTGTCTTTTGCATGGCCGCGAAAAGAAAAAAAAAACTCAGAACAACCAACAAAGCAAACTAAACAAATCTATCTACTATTCAGATCTGTAGTAAAACACACTTGGCTGGTCCAGTGTAGGGTAGCTGAATGTTGCAGTGAAGTAATCTAATGAAACATTAAAATTGTCAATTTATTTATCATAGTAAGTTTACTAGTATAATGTCAATTTCTCCAGCAGTGGGCCCAAAGGAAAACTCACACAGTTTACATGCAATATCACAGCATGGATTTTAATTAGCACTCATAGAAGTCATCACCTTGATGAATATAGTGGACAACTAAGCAATTATCCCTGAGATGTGAGTAAGAGGTTTATATATTGTTTAGTGATTTATCTTAGCTTGAAAGATGCCAAATGTATTCTTATGCATGTATAGGCAGTAAATTACATGGATACAGTTCAAAGCTGAATTGCTGCTGCAAAGTGCAGCTCTGCATTGCTAAGAAGCAGTACTGCCAGGAGCCACTTTGGCATCCAAGTTTCATGAGCTGATGAACTATTTGTCTAATGGGTGCCTCAGACCATGGCAGTGAAAAAAATCTATTGCTGATTGTGCCAGTGGGCTCACGAACTGTAGTGGAAGGCTTTTGTGTGGAGGATGACTGAAGACCTGGCTCCTTGGTCCTGCCTCAGTGTGTGTTTGGAATGCAGATCAAGGATTCAGGGGCCTTTGAATTGAGGTTTGGCCCAGAGACTTCACTGTCATCTGTGACAGATGGTGGAAAACAGTGAGTGCTGTGGAGAGATATTCAAATCTGATCTTGGAGAACATGAAAAAGATTCCTGGCATGCGCAAGAGAGATAGAGAGTTTATATAATCCTGATTTGATGGATACAAATAAAATGAGTGTGAGATTTGTGAGTGTTTACCTTCTGGACCTATAATGAAACATACTGCAAGCGTAACTTAAATATAATGTTAAACGTCTGCACTGTATTTGAATTAAATTAATAATTAGTATACACATATTGGTATTTAGTTTACACAGAGACGTTAATTGTTCTATGAATATCTATTTTTTTTAGATCAAAATGCAAACTGGAAGGTGAAATTACATTACCTAAACTAAATAGTATAGTTTCCATGTGATATGCATTAATAGTGTCAAAATGATTATTGATATTTCAGTCACCTTAGATTCATTTTCTAACTGAAATTTCATTATTAAAGACAGCAGAAGTGGCAAAACTCAAATGTGATGAGAGAAGCAATCATTTCCATGTTTGCCATTTACACATATATTGTATGCAGATTATCTGGATTTGAAAGCATATCATGAGTCCTTTACATTTTTATTTTCAACTTCCACCTGACTTTCAGCTCATCAGTGTGGAATTTCAGATATAATTCAAAGATCGGTTGATTTTGTGGTCTAGTCCAGGTGTCCCAGGGATTCATCATACTCTGTATGTCAGTATTGGTTTTCACTTGGACCTGAAGCACAAAAGGCTGTCTCTGATTCTGGTCAAAAATTTACCATTTGGTTTATGCTGTTACATTTGTCCAGGTACACTATATTGACATTGTATAATAAAGTATGGTTATTGATGGATGCACCTTAAGGCTGCTAGTTTTTAATCCTTTGATACATTTCAGTACAGCTATTTATATTATATTCCTATAATAACTAGGAAAAGATTTTATATTTTTGCTAGTTTTGCTAGTGCTAGAAACAGATATTGATAAACAACTGCATTATGGAGGCTGAAAATGATAATGGTTCTTATTATGCCAGCTGCTGTTTTGTCTTTAGGTCTGGCATACAAATGACTCAAAAATAGGGACAGAGAGAGAAAGTGGATGTGTATAGTACCATTGGAGGTGGTGGCTTTCACTTCATCTGTGCAAACACACCCTCTAGTAGACCTAACCTGTCCTATAGAGAGTCCTTCTTCAACAGCTCCCGCATGGTCTGAGCCAGAGTGTGTATTATAGGGCCACATGGGGCAGGGTTTAGGGGCTGACAAAGCTGTACCTTCTTAAATGTAAAAAAAAAGTCCTGTTAATTTCTCTAACCTTTTATGGAGTTTGTATTATATGTTTTGACTTGACTGTGACTAATAAGGCCAGAAAATTTGGGAACACTTAGTACTATAGTGATTGAACAAAGGATATTGACAGAAGTTATTGACATTTTCCAACTGTCATGCAGTCAATAGAGTAACAGTGTCACCTGTTCAACGAATTATTGATCAGTCTTTGACAGTTGAACAAGACCTTTGAAATATTTCAAAGGGGTTAAAGCACCACTGTAGGTTTGTCTCATAACGAATGACAATAATCAGGGTGTGATATGAAGGAAAACACCCCTACTGCAGATCACTGGGTATTACATAATGGGAGTTAATTAACTAGATGTACCACATAGCAGTGCATAATATAGCCATTGCATAAAGAGAAAGAGCAGGAATTTGTCATGGATGACATTTTACAAAATTTGGCATGCATCTAAGGTATGTGGTAGTATAGCTATTTTGCCATAAATAGTTCATGATTCTTGGCAAAATAGTTTTCGAGCTTTTGCCCAAAAATGCATTTAGTCTACCCTATTTCGGGGGTAGCTAGCACAAAACTAAATGTACACCTTGGGAAACAAACTTTATATTCTGTATCAGGGGGCTACAACCATATCAACCATATACAACCATAATGATTGATGAAGTCTGGGTATACAATATCATCAACAAAAAAATTGGTGAAAAAAAATGTAAGAAGCAGAAGAAAAAAATCTTTGAGGAAAACTATATGACCAGCAACGCTGGAGAGACGCACCGGGGAGGCATCTTGCCGGAAGTGACAAAGGGCACCTGTGGTAATGCTAACATTTGCACAATAACTTTTCTGTTGCTCATGTGCAAGTCACAATAAATGATATCAAGTCATCATCTGGGTTAATTAACACTGTCAGAGTGGGTGCCCTGATTCTATGCAGGTTGCGTCCTGGGAAGGTCTCCCACTCAGAAGTACAAGATGGGGAGGGGGTGAGGGAAAATTGACCTCAGGTCTTCCACAGGTTTGTTTCCCTGGAAGCCTGAGGGAGGGGGAGTGTGGGAACCTATCAGATAGCACACCTCAAACTTTATACAGTTGCGCAACAATTAATAAAATAAGTCACCCAATGAAATGCTACAAAATAAACCACAATTCATTCATTATACTGTGAATAATGTAGTTTCACAGACACCTGATTTTTTTTTCTGGTTTGGCCAAATCATTAAGAATAATATAAAACCAGTTTGGGTGAATTGGTTTAGTCTTGGTGCTTGGTTGACAATGTTGGGGGACAGGTAATGTATCACTCAAGTGCCAAATCAGCAAAAATAAATGGATAAGACAAGGTCTAAGCCATCAGGTTTCCAGGTTAGGAAAAAGAGGAAAGAAGAAGATGAGTAACTATTATATGAGTATAACATTATGTAATTAATGACATAGTCTAGTATGACACTAATGTTTGTTAGCCTGTGTGGTGGCTGTTGCATGCATTGCTATGCTATTACACGTGAGGGGTGTTTTGGGATTAGGGGTTTGGGGATGTAAGGGGGGTTTCCCTGTGGCATCATACAAGCTAGAACTGTCACTGTAGAAATGCAGGCTCTTTGTTTGTTTTCAGAGGGTTCATTGCAGATTGGCATAATTTCAACCTTCAGAAATGGCAAAGTGAACACTACAAGAAGAACCATGGGCAAGAAAACATGTGACATCCAGTATTAATCACTCCTCTGTACACTCCTACTGCCTGATGTGATACTGGTGCCAGATCCTGTGGCTTCACTTGCCCTCTGGATCTGCCTGATTCATCCTGATGCTCTATTTCTGCTTGAAGCTTTTTGCACTTGTGACTCACCTTCTGCTGCTGTAGATGGTATCCAACAAGGTTTGCACTTCCCAAAAACAATTTTATTCCCAAGACCCACTCACCCTGTTCTTGTATTCATGATGTCCTTTGCCATTACTATATGGATTTACTGTATAATCCCGCTATTGATTCTCATCCAGAAGAATGTGCTCCCTTTTGAGTCTGGTTACTCTCAAGGTTTCTTCCTAGGGTTTTCTCAGGTATTTTTTCCTTGCCACATATCCCCTGTGTTCTCATTAAGAAGCTACATCTAAATCTTCATTTCTGTAAAAGCTGCTTTGTGACAAAGCCTGTTGTTAAAAGAGCTATACAAATTAAATTTAATTACTCACTGAAATATGTCCAGGGTCACTGAAATGGAAAATTTCATAATGCTACATTAATAGCCTGAATAACTAGTTAGCCATGCGTGACAACGTATAATAGTCTTATGTCACATTGTATCATGTGGTATTAGATGTTGTCATCAGAAGTACAAGTAAATAAGCACAGTATCAGACCAAAACCTGATACTAGTATTTGGTATTGATGCATCCTTGCTAATTTTGTTTTTTTTATTTCCACTGATCGCATTCTTGGGGTTCAAGAAGTGGATCAAGTCAGAATGTTTGATCTGGCACTACTTTTTTTTTATATATATATATATAGCAGATGCCCTTCCTGATGTAACCTTCCCATTAAACGGCCTGGGACCAACACTATGAGTGCACTGCACCCCAGAGGATGGGTGAAGCAGCAGGTTAAGGGCTTTGCTCAAATTGGTAGCCCAACAGTGGTCTGAACCACAACTCAGAGTCCTAACCTACTGAGCCACCACTGCTCCTGGTGCAGGCTTACTTTAAACTATCGTTTATGGTGCATATTTATAACCAGAATTCTCAGATTGAAGCGTTTTGTGCCTTTAGCCGAAGAAAAAAAATTTTTTGGAAGAAATTACGAACAGTCCAAGTGTTACAGTATCAAAACCTGCCTTATTGTTATTGCATATGTGCACCGCCATAAGACGTCTGTCAAGCTGCAAATGTGGTAGAGATTTTGCCATTTGCTTTGTTGTTGCATTAACACTCTAACATCTGTGCTACAAAGAGGGAGGGGGTGCCGAGTGACTCATATTGTCACATCTCTCTGTTCATGAGACTTTCACTTCATTAAGTCTCTAGCAGTGTGGAGAGGCTTGGACAGGCTGAAGGGCTTTATCAGACCACTTATCTCCCTCATTGTCCTCTCCTTCATTCCCTCCTCACCTGCTGCACAGATCACACACTAGGCAAACAACTTCAGCCACTGCAAGTATCATTTAGTTTCTCGTAACTGCTTAATATAGCCTATCAGAGTTAATTGGTATCTTAGTGTTATTAATTAGCTGACTGTTTGATTATTTGTTGATACTGCATTAATCTGAAATGGGTAGCAAGTTTAGAAGGTCGTATATATTTAGTAAAAAGGCTTTGGTGTTTGAAGTGTGTATGTTTTTAATAATTCTCTAGAAGATATGCAGGGGGCACTATGCTCACACACTTCTCTCAAATACTCCAACTGACTCTGATGTTTTATTGATTAAGGAAAGTGTATTAATGTAATAATGCACTCAATATTTCTGTGCTTTTGATTCTGACCTTGGCACCCATGGCATTTATACTCATTTTGATAAATCATCAAATTCATATCTGAAGCAATAGCTCAAGTGACATTTAGTTCCGCCGGGGTTGCCGGTAGAACAGATCTTCCATGAATACCTAAAAGGTTTGCGTCTCTGAGGCTGTCTGTGAAATTTAAGGAAAATTTAATAGTCTCTCAAGTAATGTGCAATGGAAAACCAGAATAAAAGATTTTCAGATTTGTGTTTTAAACACCAGATAAGACCACACAGCTTTCAACACCTCATTTTATTGTCCCAACATTCAAAAGTACAAATAATTCAAACACAACAGTTTATGAAAAAGAAAAAAACATTTACAGCAAGATTTTTTTTCAATATTTTGTTTTCCAGTTTCAGAAATGACCTAAACTAGCAAGGATAACATGAAGTCATTCATCGCAGTAATTTGATTAATAATAAGAATAATAAGAATAATAGTAATCATAATAACAATAATCAATAATTGATAGTTAAGTAATAACATAAATAGGAGAGACCAGCTTGGTCAAGTGAACATTTTTTTAAATCTTTTTTTGTCTTTAAAGATTTATAGATTCTCAGATAGTAAACAAACACATCTTCAGGAGAAAATGAAAAATGACAAGAGCCTTGTTCCTCACTTGGCCTTCCCTCCTACACTACTGGCTGTTGGTTTCCTATTGGCAGGCTGCCACTATAAGGCGCTACGGGGGGAGAAAGTGAGCCACAGCGATTTGGGCACATACCAGAGACATGGCCCCATGTTCCAAACATCCTCACCCCCCCATCTCACATACATACATGCACACACACACACACACACATACACACACACACATGCACACACACTCACTCACTCAATCCCAGTTATACACAGACTAATGGAGGGTGATGCCATGAATGAAGAGGAGGAAGTGACGTAGGAAATTAGTTCATACATCAGAACAACATTCTACCGGGGTCGTTGCATAATTTAACCTCCCACCTGCGGTGGGATCTGAGGAGGTCTGTGCTACCGCTCAGCACATGGAGCAGAGGATGGATAGATTTCTGAAGAAATGGATGAATGAGAAATTGTGTATGAATGCTTCTAAATAGCTAAAGTTCTCTAACATTCACATAAGTTTTATCTCAACATGAGCTGATGCCATACTCTCAAAGAGCCATTCTCTAAATTTACCTCTCAAAATAGACTATATCTTAGAAAATATATAACGGGTGTCATCTATCAAATATCATCTTCTTATAGCTATTTCACTTCAACCAGTACAATCAGTGTCAATGTTTTTTGTTTTTTTGGAGTTGTGATGTCATATGCAAATGGTGGAATTCGTTTAAATCAAGGTTAAATTACATTAATCTCCACTGATTGGTCCAATGCAATGAATAATACTCAAACAACTGACATACCATAGAATTAATCAAATCAAGGCAGCTGAGCCTAAAACATTGGATGCCATACAAATCCATGAGAAACTATGTTTAAGACCCACATTTTTGCATAAAGTTGGATCACAAAGCAACGGTAGTGTGTGGAGGGAGGGCGGGAAGCGGCTTTTAAAACTACACAAACTTATCACAGGTTATATTGAACCAGAACAACTGTTATAACATTCTATTAAGACTAAACTTTATTGAAAAAGATTTAAAGATTTATGTTTAACAAGACAAGAAAAAAGCAATAGCAAATTTAACTATTGACTAGGTTATGCATAGCGAGTAACTGTTTCTAGTAATAAGGGAAGAGCCTCACCCTCTTGACATTTTTTTAGTTTTTGACTTTTAAACTTTTTTATATTGTAATTTTGATATATTGGTACAAAGCACAAACGTACTAAAATTTCTCAGTGCACAGGACTAATGGAAGAGCATCTCCCCTAGTCGTTTGTTCCCTTTAGCTCAGAAACACCCCCTCCCTGTACCAGAATCACACAAAAACACAGACAACATAACAACAAATAAATAAATAAATAATCAAGATAAATAAATAATGTAATCAATAAAACAATCAATCAATCAATAAATAAATACATATTTCCAAGAAGCTATTTTTTTAGGTTTCTTTTGCCGCGGCGGTAAACAAAAAATATGAGTCCAATTTTTCTTTTTTTCCACAAGTGACATGACAACATATTAAACAGGATTCCTCACGAGTTTTCTAAGTAACTGAACCATCACTTCATAAAGTTTTCATATGAAAAAAAGACAAGCTCGAACAAAAAACAGTGACAACTCAGATAGATATAGATATTGTAAAACAAATGTAGACTATATATCATCTATTTGTACACAACAAAGAAAGACACATTTGTAATAGATCCTTTGAGGAAACAAATACTAGACTAACAAAACTAGCTAATTATCATTTAATTTTGACAAACGCTGTACACTCAGCAAGTAACCTATATGTCAGCAAGCCAAAGAAAACTTGTTAAGTGATTCTTACAAGGCCCAGATTTGCTCATCTGGCATCCGTGTTGTGAACCAGATGGGGGCCGGCAATTGAAGTAAACAAACCAAAAACAGCAGCTCAATTTAATGCCAACATTGAAGTTTCTTTTTTGTTCTCTAAATAGCACACAGAACAACAAACTTGGATATTTAAGATATGTGACCCATGTAATATAGCACCTACAGTTGATCGCTAAAGGAATTACATCTTGAATGTAATATCACAAACTCAGAGCGAAAGGAACCGTAAGAATGTATGTTTTCTAAATGGAGAAGTGTGTGCATGTATTACTGATATCCCAAAGACTGATGATGGAAAGAAAATGAGTGGACAATGCGTGGCCTTACTTTGGGCTCTTGACTGTGAGGATGCCTCAGGCCTGGGAAGACCCTATCCCTCGCCTACAGGGGATCGCTGTTGAACAATTACGTGCTATGAAAAATCACCTGCCTGAATTTTCAATCCTTGATAAAACCATCTGTCTACAAAACCATTGCCAATCTGGTTCTCCCCGAAAAACAAACAACCTTTGATCCTAAAAAGTACCACGGCAGAACGAACAAGACAAGGTGGCACCTGACCCCTCCCCCAAACCCCTAATTAGCCAGTCAAAATATTTTTCTCTTTTTTTCAAATCCAGATTCTTGTAAAAATTCTTCAATAATTATTATTTTAATCATTATTTATAAAAATAGATCTTCTTTCTCTTTATTTTTAAATTTTTTTTCTAAACACATTTTCAAGCAAAGAGATCTTCTCTTTGGCAACAGTGTGTGTGTGTGTGTTGTTTTGTTAACAGGAGTGCAAACCCATCCCTTCCCTCTCCCTATCTCCTGATCCCTCGTGAGGAAAGACGTGTTCTGTTTGCAGTACAAAACAAAACAATGTTAGAAATTTCTTTTTCTGTTAGAGAAAGGGATGGTGTCATCCCTGTTAATTTACTTGGGGGATTTAATAATATACACCAAAAGAAATGAATGAATGATCACCAATTTGTTAAAAAGAGCCCCCTCCCAATCGCTTCCCAGGGAGGTGTTATACTAACGACAGTGGATCCGGATTTAAAAGAGAACGAAAGGAAAACCTGAATCAAGAGAGTACAATCTGAAGGCATTCTCTTCTTTGAAATAAGGGCGGTCTGGTTTTGCTACTGTTTACAGAGAGGAGAAATCAAAGGAACAATCACTAGAACCAAAAGGATATACAACAGGATGCCTGTACCATTTACAGGTCTTCCAAATCATTAATATTTTCCATTTTTAATTTCGTAATACTTAGGCAACATTGGCTTATAGGTCCAAAGTTATATTATAAGCCATATCCAGTCCTGTTTAGTTGGTGGATTGGTTGTGTTCCTGTCTGTTGTAGACTAGCTGTGTGGGCTGAGGTGGGTGGTAGTACTGGTGTTTGACGGGGCTACACGACAGGGGAGGGAGTTCAGGACTTGTGGGTCTTGTTGGTTTTGAAGGAGACCTGCAGCACGCGGTCGCCCAGCCGGTACCCGTTCAGACTTGCGATAGCCATAGCCGCCTCGTCGTAGTTCGTCATGGTGACGAAGCCGAACCCTTTGCACTTGTTGGTGTTGAAGTCGCGGATCACCTTGACATTGTTGACGGCACCGAACGGCCCAAACAGCTGCCAGAGCACACTTTCGTCTGAGTCTGGAGACAGGTTATAGACGAAGATGCACCAGCCAGTGCCGGTGTGCCCGGGAATGTTCATCCCTACTAGACTGGTCATGCTATCTATGGTGATGGGAGAGAACCTGAAAATGACACAGAAGGACAGAGAAAGAGAGAAACAGAATAGAAGTGAGAGCTCTGCATTAGAAAAAAAACTGTTTTTGCACTGTGGAAGCAAGCATGACTGGAAAGAGCTGGCTGAGTGACCTCAGCTTTTTGCACATGGTTTAACACACAAGGAGGTGCATCACTAGCACATTAGAACACCACATTAACTCTACAAGCTGCCCCTCTGTTATGTTAGCATCTTTGAATCTACTGCTGCTGATTTAAGATGATTTAGAGATTCAATATCTGTTTCCTACTGAAAGGAAGGAGCTTTTGTATGTAGTCTGAAAAGGCTGTACTCTAGACTGTGGGAGGGCCATATAAAAAATACTATTCATACAGATACAAGCTCCTTTCTTTCACTGCCTTCCTGAGTGGCTCTATTGGAGAGCCCAAATTGCAGGAACTCATCACATTAATACCTCCCAAATGCATTGGAGATTTGGAATGCAACTGAGTAAATTTGTTCTCATTCCTCTTGTAATCTTTCCTTTTCTGCCCCTTTTCTTTCAGAGATTTGAATGCTCAGTTGACTTCACTTAATTGCCTTTCCGCTTAAAAGAAATTTCCACTTTAAATAAAAGGTAAATTGGATAAAAGGTTCATTTCATATGCCACCTCTCCAGGAATGACTATAGGCATTATTGGGGGTGCTTTAATTGAGATTCCTGCTTTGCTGTAGATCAGATGGCTCTGCCGAAACCTTTGTGGGTAGCAAGTAATTTGTGTGTGTGTGTGTGTGTGTGTGTGTGTGTGCGCGCACGCATGTCGGTGGTGGTAGATCGAAAGCAGCAGTCAGCAGGTGGAAAATGCAAGCAATGCTTTCTAGGTGCCTGGCGATGGGAACAGAGTGTATTCCACCCACACCTCCGGCGGCTCCGCAATGTATGACTGTGATCGATAACGTTGTGCAGACTGCAGGGCCAGCCAATTCCCTGCTTCTTGTTTTGCCAAGAATTACTCAGATATTTCATCTGCGCTTTAGCTGCTGTGCCCCGGCAAAGTCGATACGCCTGCTTCTTCCCCCTTTTGTGTCGCGCCGGCCATGTCTCATTATGCAAACAAGGCGTATAATAGCGCATCAGCTTGCTTAAGTTCCCTGACAAGCAACCATCTCATAACTTCAATTACGGCATGTTTCTGTGTAAATAATGAATCCAGTGCCATTACTCATCTCAGAGAAGAAGAGGTAGGGAGGACAAAAAAATAGGCTGCATGGTAATTTGGATGCCAGTCATCTTCAGAACAAGGGTGTGAGGGCCATCCCAGCTTAACACGAGTGTAGAGGAGGCTCCTGTCTGCTCCAGAAGGGCTGAGCATGCTCTGTTTCATCTACCACTTCAAACTGTGGACAAGGAGTTGCATAGCAACGAGTGGCTGACCCTCCCGTACTGTCCACAATCACCTGCTGCTGCTCACTTCCACAAGCTTGGATTCCTTTGTTAATTACCTGCCTCAATGCGCTACATAAAAGTAAAGCATCCCCTTCAGCCCTGTGCTCCCTCGAGAAGGAAACAGGATCGTGTGATTTCTGCACAGCTGTCTCCGCCACTTTGACAGCTAATCACATTCGGAGTAAATAATCTGCATGCTTTATCTCTCTGTTTTGAAAGATGGGCTATCACTTCAAATACTCTCTGCCTTGTTTGCATAATGTTTTATTGTATGGGATTGTTTGATTCACCTTGTGGCTTTTGTAATTATTGTGTTTTTTCCTTCCCCTCCACAAGTGTCTGAATATACTGCAGAAATTAGCTACAAAGACATTAAGGGTAGAAACAGGCAAACCTCTCACTGCTATAAGTTGTGCTCTGTATTTTCGAGAGGCAGCCATTGATGGGTTTATAAAGTAAATGAGAGTACTTTACAGTGAACAAATCTTATTTTATCAATGACAGGTAGCAAACACATAATGACATATACTATTACTGACACAAAAAAAGAGAATTTTACATTGAGGTCACTTTAAGGGCAACATCCTCCATCACAACACATTCACTTTGTTAAGGAAATGCTGAAATTTTTTAATAAATAATAAGCACAAAAGGAGCAAAACTGTACATGAGGAAACCCAAGTGATCAGAGGTTGTGCTAGCTGCAATGAAACACTTGTTTCCTGCAGGGATCCAGAAGAACTCTCACCCCCCTCCGCCTCACTCTTACCCTCTCCATCCAAAAATAGGACAGAATATTAAAGGTGCCAAGGTACGCTTTTGTATCAAAATGGCAGGAAACATTGAATAAGACTCATTGACCAACACTGCTACCTTTAGCATTTTTGTCATTTCATTTACTTGCAGAAAACTTTACAGATGACTGATCTGTAAAACTGCTGTAAAAATAAGAGAGTCAAGCAAACAGATTTAGTAACACCTATAAGCCATCTGAGGGATAAAAAGCTGTCTATATTACTGCAACAGGGCTTACAGGACTTTGGAATAGTGGTAAATTGCATTGGTGAATCTATAAAGACGTAGCTCGGCGGAGTTTGGGCTTGAGACCTTGAATCCTGTGGCAACCACAGCTAAATACAAGTAAAACACAGAAAATACCAAAAACTCAAAATTCTACAGTCATTAGAAGCAAACAATGCATACGCTTCACTAAACTTATGAAAGGCAATTTGGGTATTTGTAAAGACTAGCGTGGTTGGTGATTTGAAATCAAGCAGAATCAAGTTAAAATCAAACTTAAGAGACAGGGAAAAACCTTGAACTGAATCAGATGCAAGTGACTTCAGAAAATGAAGACTCAAATAAAAAAGAAATCATTTTTTGAACATGGACATCTGGCATTCGGTGAAGTTGAATTACCTCTTAACGCCATAGGCCATATTAAGCAAATTGTCCAGCCTGTGAAGAGAAGGAGGGTTCTGATGTTAATGCAAGGCAGATGGTCTTACTCACCCAGTGGAACTAATGCTATAGCCCTGACTTGCTGAAGAAGATGCCCGTCCAGCAATGGCCCATTACACTGTTCATCCCTATCAGGCATTTTGCAGAGTCAACCGCTCTGCTAGCCAAGAATCAGGCACTGACCTAACTAAATTGGAAGGACCACCTGATGCCTGACAGACTTAGAGTCACAGCTAATATAGCCTAAAGCTAAGAGTCTAGTGTTGTTATGACCTGAGCATTTTTTGGTGGCATTAGAAATAATTGTTGTCCAAAGTGTCTTACTTTCACCTATGAGATTCTGTTAATGATAAAACAAAGACTAATCATATCTGGATTTTAGCAACCTGAGATCAGCTGAGCTCTAAAGTTAATATTTGAAGTTTATCTCACATTTTTGTTGTTGAAATCCATCAATTTATCTAACAACTCAGTGGGCAGTGTATTATCAGCTATGCTGAGGTCTATCATTGTAATGGTTGCATACTTGTGACAGATGATTGAAAACGGATTTGAAGCACTATGACACAAAGGAAATTTAATAACATCAAATTAACTATCAAAGAATAAATTCATGACATGTTCAGGCTCATGTAGAGATGATATGCTGGCAGTATGAATGGCATTGTCTCCGGAGGTTTACACCTTTTAGCGCAAGGGGGATGATCAGTAATTTAATATGACATTTGAATGAAGTTTGAAGCAGGACATAATAGGATATTAAATCAAGGTGGTTTTCTCTCTCTCTCTCTCTCT
>JAOVVH010000038.1:6430746-6450748 GCA_028566435.1 Scorpiodoras heckelii
ACACACACACACAGACACAGAGAGAGAGAGAGAGAGAGAGAGAGAGAGAGAGAGAGAGAGAGAGAGAGCGCATTCACATGTGTTCAAATTTACAAAGTAAATGTATACCATTTACAAAGTAAAAACCAGAAATATGCTTGTGTTTCCCAGATGGGAAGGGATCATAGCAGACGTTGTTTCAGGGTTAATAACTGGTATAAATTCCAATCTAAGCACTGAGAACAGCCACCTCAAAAAATGTTGCACTGGTTCTTGCAGTAAATCTCTCTGTGCTATGCAGCAAAATGCCGAGTCAAAACGTCAATGAAATGATGGAAACCATATCTCTTCTTCTTCTTGTGTTGAATCCACTGGTGGAGTCAGATGCAAAGTTCAAGAGACAAAGAATTCATTAACATGGGAGCGCAGTCGTTGTTGTGTTACTCCATGTTTCTGCTTCTGCTTTATCTTGGTCAGTGTCATTGTGGTTTAAATGACTAATTTGTTTATATTCTGCAAAGCAGAACCAACTAAATGAACTAAATTAATAAATGCAGGAGTGGGCAGGATTGGTCGGAGTTGCTTTGGGAGTGCGCAGGAGTAGGCTTTAGAAACAGCTTAACATACACACACACACACACACAGACACATACACACACAGACAAACACACACACCACTAGACTGTAATGTTAATTTATTATTAAAAACTGAGGGAACAAGAGAGAATTTTTCCTTACTACACAAGCACTCAGGCACACACAGGCGTATCTGCTCATTCAATCTTACATCAGCTCTATAGGACAAATACACATCATTTCTGATATATATTGCATAGAAATAGGAAATACTTCAAGTGTGTGTAAGATTGCATCCATCAAGAGTACAGGCTAATAAGAACAAGAACCGAGCCGAAGCAAGAGAAATGTCCAAAATAAAGAATGCTGAAAGGATGCTGAAAAATTCCACTGGGACAAAGGAAGTGTACATTTGGTAGTGAAGTGGAATATTGACCCAATTAAATTCAATTAGATTAATGGATACGTTAACGTGTAATTGTTGATTCAAATGGAAAAAAAAAACAGGAAATGATACATTCCACTGTTAATGAATTTTTAATGAGCATGCATCTCTCTATTTTCTGACTTTCAATTCCCCCAAACAAGCTTGCCACCTAGACAAATAGAAAAATGTTTGTAAGGAATTTGCACAGAAAAGCTCACACAGCCTAATGTCAAACAGTTAATGTTTTCTTAACTATTTAACATTTGCAGTATATTATAGGAGCTCGTGAAGGTGGTCTGTGAAAAATGTGTCTATTGTATTTGTTGCAGATCCTAATAAAGGTGCAAGGCAGCATTTATGTGTGTAAAACCTGGAGAGCTGTTTTCATTAGACATGACATCACTGAGACGTTGTTGTGATTTTTAGAACAGCTGTCCCCTTGTCACCCATGACCACTAACGATTATGAGTATGAAGGGGAAGAGAAACAGCAGCAGCAGCTCCCTGCGTGTCCTTTTTTGCTTTGTGCCCTATTAGAAAATGATCTACAGAGAAAGAGAGATGATTTGGGTTTACATCTGCGGCTGTAAATCTGCTGCTTAACACTCATATCGTAAACCCCCAACTCAGAATCTGCATTATGTAAAATGAGGCCTGGGAGGTGTCCTGCATTCTTTACTCACACAAACATGCGAGTGTCACACCATCGTTTTCCTCTGAGCTATGTATTTGCACACACTATCCAACTTACTATTGTGATGCATCATATTTGAGTAAATTGGGCTTCCAGGAGCATGACTGTCTATTCTCAAAGTCTTCATGCCAGACAAATTCTGAACATTTCAAACTTGGTCTGAATGATTGAAACAGCTGAAACATCATTTAAAGGTCCAATGCTTTCATTGATTGAGAATGAGATTAAAAAAAATTAGTTAAGCACTACATTGCCTGCAGCAATCTCGTCATTCTCAAACTCTGTGGCAGCCATGTTCTGTTCATTTTATATTTATCTCCTGTTTATTTAGACTATTGTACGTATAGCAGCTAGGCCGCCCAAGGAGCTTTGGGTCCCTTTTTGAGTCTGGGTCCTCCCAAGGTTTCTTCCTTATAATATAAGGGGAGTTTTTCCTTGCCACTGTTGTTCAAATTTGGCTTGGGTCTAGATAATAGGTCATTTGTAAAGCTGCTTTGAGACCATGCTCCATTGTAAAAAGCACTATAGAAATAAATTTGACTTTGACTTTGACTTTACACTGGAGTCTGTGTAGAATGGTATCAGAATCTAGTATCTGTTCAGGACATACTACCAAAGGAAAGAACAGCTTGGAGAAAAGAAATGTGACAGCTTGGTGAGCATCTGATGCTAACTCACCTTGATGGTATGAAGCTTTCTGGCTACACGACAATGAAATGTATTTGGTCAGTTTAAAATGTTGTCAGATTTAGGATGTGGAAAGCAAAAAAAAAAAAAGGAAGGAGAGAAAGCCTGTTCGATTTGTCAAAAGAAATGTATCGTTGGCGTTCCCTGCCTGACATTTTGCCCTTGCTGCAACAGCATCTCGGGACAATACAGGAGACGTTTCGCCATTTTCTAGCCATTCTGTTCTATTAGCAACAGGAGAGAAGACAGAAAAGTATAAATTAGTTTATGCCTAATCAGAACTCGTTCTTCAATTTGACAGTTAAGTATGAATTTATGGCTTTTCTAATTTGTTCAGTAATCTTCTATCAAAGGAGACAAAGGCTTGAGTGGAGTGTAATTAGATAATGTGGTGTGTTATGATATAAGTTTGCATTATAAATGTTGTTTATCATCAGCTCTAACGGCTTTAATTCATCCCATTCATGCTACATAAGCTACATAATTCACTCAAGGCTGGCTAAGTGCTTTCTCAGACAAAAGCTAAAAGCAGCTTTGTATTTTCTGATTTAATTTTCATTAAAGGCTAATATTTCTTTGCTTGCCTCACTTAAGCACACTGCTGTACATTTGTGACAACTCACATGCACCGACTAAGAAAGGAGTGAACACAATTCAGCAGAAAAAAAACTTTCACTCTGTCAGCATCAAACGATCACTTAATTGTGCTTTACTTTATAAATGGCAATATTTGTGTAAAGTAATAGCATGATCGGCACCGCAGCACAGAATAAAATTTGTTGTTACTGAGTGATGGATTTGCTTTTAACAATATGAAATATAACAATAGTCTGCCGTCACTATGTGTAGTTCAACTGCACTTCGAAACTACACATAACAATGACTATGGAAATGTGTGGGTGTAAAAAACAGTATAAATAAAATAGTTCCATGTTGGTGGATTAGACTTGTTTGCTTAGCATAACTGATTACAGTGCTAATTGCCAAAATGTAAGTATTTTTTCCTACCAAGCCTAATACATTCGCATGTGCAACTAGTGCAAACAGAGCTATTGTGATCGCGAGTGTATTGCTGCTCTCCTGCAACATGGGCTTAATTTCTATTTCTTTAATAGCTTTGCAAAAAGAATCACACCTCCACCCTTTTGTTTTAGACTGTATTACACTGTGGTGTGTGAACCGTATTCAGTGATTGCTGTTCTGTTGAGCTCCTTAAGTCTAACTTTTATATAACCAAAGACCATAAAACATTTGCATACTGATAATTAATGATATGTGTCTACAGGAGATGGGCAGTCTTGTATTCAAATCATTTTTATTAACCAGCTGTCTGCCAAATATCACACATCTCTGAATACACAGTCCTCTTCCAGTAAACTGATGGGATACTGTCAGCAGTTTTCTTTGCCAGGCTAGTGGAACAGCTGGGAGACGGAGGAGCCTCCAGCCCCCGGCTTCTCCCTCTCCCCACTGAGCTGGAGCCTACGGCGACTTGGTGCACAGCCCAAAGTGTGGGCTGTCTGAAACGGATGAGTGTATGGGCAGAATGCTGAGCGCAGTGAATATGGGACACCCCAACAAACCAATGCTAGACCATCGCACATGTCGTAGCTGGCAGCAGCTCCAAAGGTTCCCCGGAAACCATGCGATCCCATGATGTGGAACGTGAGCTGTTGAATAATCTATTAGCTAATGCTCATTTTTGATATGGTGTAGATATGGTGAATCTTTAAATCATATAGTGTTATACTATAAGTGCTGTATGATTCATAATTCCGGCGCATATTTACCACAAGTCTGGTAGCTGATGGACATAATACATAAATGTATACGGACAGATACAAAAATGTAATGAAACATATTTGTGCTGGAAAGATATTAACCTTTGAAAATGTCTTAGAAAAAACCCTGTTTTAAAAAAGCAAAACAAGCCGATATTGCTTGGTAGGAGGAGTATGTTGAGCTAAGAGGATCCTAAATACTGTATGCTGTTTTAGTTACACTGTGACGCAGTGGGAAAATCACTCCTTATTTCCCCAGCCAAATGTCAGGTATAGAACGTTGATTTCTTCTCCATGTGGCGTTCGTCAGAGGAAATGAGACTGTCAAGAAAGGTTCATTGTCAGACAATGTAAATTGTCTTCGGATGCTTTTAGCTTGAATAACAATTACCCATTCCCCCATGCTCTCACTACGCTGAAATTGGAATTCATCAAGGCATCACGTTAATTGTCTCTCCAGCATAAATTCGAATATTCATGATCTCCACTTTACGGAGCGTCACCTCACATTGCCTTTTGTCATACCTGTCTTGCGAAACATCTATCCTTAGTAACTCTCTGTAGAGTTACTCTGGCTTTATTTTAGTCTCATGCTAATTAAAGAACTTATGACAGACTATAATTCTGCAACATGGAGGAAATGTTTTGTATTTCCAGTTAGTGTTCTCGGGTATTCTTCAGGTATGGGTTTTAAGTATGAGCATACCAGCCTGGGATTGATACTCTGTACTCTTCCAAGATCAGCTGGAGGTCAAGTTGGCACTCAGAATTTGCTTAGACTCGCTGCACTCAGGTCAGTATTGTGACAAATTGTGGTGTTCGGTGTGTGAGCGGGATATGGAACTGAACAAGCAGATGCACAATGTAGGAGGCTGTTTGATGTCAGCTACATAAGTGTTAAACACAGACTGAACTGATCGGAGCACCACTTTGTGTGCCAAGCCATTAAACACCAGCCAATGGTGCCTGTGGATTGAGAGAGAATGGGAAAACAATGAAGGGAAATGGCAGGCATCAAAGAGAATGAGGGTGTGTGAACCATTTGATTTTCCCTTTCAGGGGACATGATAGAACATTGGCCTGAGTGCCAGACAAAGAAAAAGGAGCAGTTTTTCATTTTTAATTGCGCAGTAATTGTTTGCCATTCGCAGAACAAGAACAGAGGACTTTCATTTTAACCCTCCTCCTGAGATGGAAAATCACAGATGCAGTCATTCGCTTGCCCTACGTGACTATGTTTACTTTTTCAGATTGGTCATTATAAACACAAGCACATTCATATGGACAAAATACATCTAGTCACACAAACGCAGATAGAGCAGTCTCACTCCTGTGTCCTCTCTATTGACCAAGCCCAAGCACTGTCTTCCTACAAACACATTTACATATTCCATTAAAGGTTTTCACTGAAGATTCAGCGTAGGCTATAAGAAACCTCTTCACACTGTATATGTGTTTAGCTCTTTTATTACCCTAGTCAGCGGAGAGGAGCTGAGACAGCAGCGCTGGCGGAAGATGCATGCTTGATTCAGGCCTTTAAAAACAAAGACTTTGCACTATGTTAGCAGCATAGCAATCTGTTTTATTCATGGCCTTAAACAAATGTTCACTGCAATGACTTTTTTCTACCTTTATAGCTGTGCTAAAATAGATTTTGCTGACAAAATATACACAGAAATTTGAATAAATATTACCCATGACAACTCACTGATGCAGTTTATGAAACATTTCTTTGGCTATTTGGTTAAACTGGAAGATTGACAAAATGAAGGAGTTGATAGAGCATGTGTGTACCTTTATATACACTGTTTCTAAACCTATATATTGGCACTCAATAAAAGATTAGGCCTCGAGTCTCTGGTTTATTGCATGCACAGCCAGCTGGTTAGAGGAGAACTGTGTGCGTAAGCGTGTGTGCCAGAGAAGACGGGTAAACAATTTTCCTTGGCACTTCAGTGGGCAGCATTTGGCCAGGCTGTTAGGGAGCAAGAGAGGTAGCAGTAGCTAGAGTTAACTCATCTGCCTGGTGTATCATCAAAGCTGACAGAAACGAGGGAAAGGAGAAGAAAATGGAAGAAGAGAACTGCCTGTTGTCACCTTGTCGAAGGAGCCATCGCGGCTGCTTTTGAACTGCCTGTAAAAGGATTCTTGTATGTCAAAGTCCTTTGAAAAACAAAGAAGAATGTCTTTTAACTTGCACTGGCACATGTGAAAGTCACTCAGTCTGCACAGGAAGGTTGATCTGGTCAAATATTTTGACCAGTACCCATGTTCTCAAGTGCTTCCTTCACTCATGTATGGAAGCCTCGTAATTGCTTAATAGATGCTTATTACTTCAATACTATTACCTGGTGGTATTTATAAAACAGTCATGTTCCTTTTCTGAAGATGGAACAGGTGATTGAAATGATATGAGGTGTAGCAATAATTAAGTGGTATTTGAGAAACTACTTGATACAGTATGTGTTATTTGCATAGTGTCACCGCTCTTGGATTTCCCTGACGCATGTAACATTTGTGGAATAACAGGTTTGAAACATAAAAACAGATTCCAGATATAAGCATGAACATGCATGAACTTTGTAGAAGATCATAAAATCATTTTAAAATACCAAACATTGTGAGCAATTTGTCATATTCAAATATTTCATATGTTGTCCTTTTAACAAATGCAATTCTTTGCCATAGGAACAAGCAGGAAAACAAGCGAAGCTCATTGAAGCACAAACACGTTTACAATTTTACTTTTACAGGATTTTTTGCTATAGTGATATATTCACTATACAAAAATTAAAAAGCATTATGATGTAATCTTTTTAAATGTTGGGTTTTATTTGAAAGATTTATGTTTTCTTTGTATTGTTTAGTATATTCTTTTTTATGTTACAGATGATTTTTTTTACCTTAAACGCCTTAACATAAACCAGCCTGATAAAAACACAAAATGTGAAATATTAAAATAGTTTTTAATTGAAATGGATTTCATGCAGCCTAGGGCCACAGCTCAGCCAAGTGTAGTCTTACAGTCCTAATGAAGGACTTGGAAATAGTTTACTTTAGGTGTTATAGTTCATGAAATGCTAAATGGTACAATAGTCTGGGCTGGAAAAAAAAGTAATGTGATTAAAAATTAAACCTCAACCCATATGGAGCCAGAAAGTGGTGGCATCTCAGGACTGATGCTCTGCCTTCTGCCTGCTTGACAATGACACCAATGACCCACAATGCAGGTTTGCTTTTGACCAGCTCTCTCCCCCTCCCTTTTTCAAGCCCATCTCCATCTTTTTGTTTAAAAAAAAAGAAACAACAGTGGCTTTAGGCCCGGCCCTGGTCTAATGAGATTATCTGGAGCAAAGTGTCACTAAGCAGGATATAAAATGGAAGCCATTATCTGGCATTATCTGTTCGCAGCCTCCACATCCATCTGTGTGCCACCCACATGGCCACTAGTGTGGGATTAGCAGGGGAGTGCGGCATACATACCCCAGTGTGTCCTCTCTTGCTCTCTCTATCTCTCTCTCTGAGAGACAGTTAAAACATTTAGCCCCTAAAATGTAATGAGCAGCAGGAAGCCTTGAGAGCATGGACCAATGCTTTGTGCCATACGAACCTCCGCTGACAACAGCACCGTGCTCCATAGCTGACCAGCAGCACTGCTTCCCTGATCACCTGTGTTCGGCACTTACTTGATCTGTTGTTCAGGGAAGCATCAGTAGGCTGTCCTCCATTTCACACCTACACTGACACTTTGAGGGGGATTTGACTGCTTTTATTTCAATAGGCCAGATTGGCGCTTGTATTTCCCTTATTTTTGGTACGTTTCACACCCACTTCCCACCCTCTGTCAGTTTCCTTGCATCAGTTTCTCCCACATGCATTCATCTTTGCTTCCTGCAGTACCTGTGATTTTGTCGCGGACCAGCTTGCAGGACTCTATTTCGCCAATGCTGCCGAAAAGGCTGCGGAACTCCTCCTGGGTCATGTTCTGGGGCAGGTAGTTGACAATGAGGTTGGTCTTGCTGTCGTCGTTGGAGCTGCTGGTCTGCATGGGCGACGGGCAACTGCGGTTGTTGCTCGATGGCCCGTTGGCTGTGGCCGGGTTCGGCCCGTTTGTCACCTGAGGCTCCATGTTACTGATTATCTGTGGAGAGGGAATTTGGGTAAGACGAGGTGAACAAGATGGTGTCTCTCTTATTACAGAAGGCCCATGCTAAAACAAAAACATCATTTCTAATGTTTGATTAACACAGATACAGATTAAACCATATACTGAAATCTGGAATAAATAGTACTCACTTATTTAGTTACATTATTTTTTTTGTAAACAACCAAAAACCATCAACCAACTGCTTAACCAAACTAAAAGCATTTATATTTTTCTAACCTTCTCTAATACAGTTTATTATCTCTATATTACAATCAATACATCAATCTTGCTTGTAAGTATATTCTTCTACAGACCAACAGTATAGCTAGAGTTTTATGTGCACATGATACATTCTGGAATCAGTAGATGTTTTTTATTTTCTTTCACTTTACCAATCAGTGATTGTTTTTTTAATTTGGCTGTGTGACCACAACAGTGACATGTTCAGTTGTGCATTTAGGAGCAGGTGTTAGGAGTGTATCAAGTCTGCCCTGAGGGAGATGGAGCTTTAGAAGCACCTTGTTTCTGCCTTCAAATTGTTTTTTTTTTACTTTCAGGATTTTGAATGCATGTGCCTTTAATTTTGTCAGGCGTTGGGTGGTTACAGTAGTGTCAGTTCCTTGTGGGCTTGTGCACGTAACTGTCCTCTCCTGTCAGAGTTACTTAGAAACATCCAATCATGAAGTGTTGAAAAACTTGGAAGGGTTCAGTTCAGCGTTCGCACCTTTCCATACTAAAGATCTTGACCGCAGGAGACAGCACTGCACACTGTATGAACACAGGAGCTTGTGATGACTTTCTCATTGTGCGCTGGGTGTTTTTAAACTGACAGGTTTTTTTTAGAAACCAGCCACGGGGTCTCACGGGGCAGCCGTCAATGTCAAAACATTTCATTTGTCACTAAAATGCAGTTAAATAAAAAAAAAAAGAATCTCCTCAAAAGAAACAAACATTGATCACACCTGGATGAACTCAAACCGTTTGTCACTAGAGGGATGTTACGCAACCCTGCTTAATATTCAGCTCTGCTTTTCAGACATGGTGTGGAATTCAGACCGAAATCTAAAGTGAAGAGATAGAGAGAAACAAAAGCATCTTAACGCTTTGTGCTGATAGATTCCAAAGTGGTAAATGATAGAGCAGAGTGGGGCAAAAGGAGATCTAAGCTAAAATAGAGCCGTTGATATTTTTAGCTAGATTTTGTGTTTGCAATCCGAGACACTCTTTGTCCTCCCTTATCGAAAGCAGTCGGAAAATTGTTGTCCTCTGAGTCTAAAGCTAGGCCAGTGTCCACATTTTGGAGATCATTAATTACGATTACAAAACAAAGAGAAAAACATCTCAGTTATAAATGTTAAGAAATTACAAATGTAAAGTAACATTTATTAAATTTCCACTACTGTAAATTCTATACCTAACGATCCCTGGTAATTACTTTGTCTTTAGGTCTATTTATTTGCCTTTATTTTGTTTTTTTGTCTTGGCACACACATCCTCACCATTTCCAATATGAAAAAATGATGCTTGTAGCCCCGAAGGATGTAAATCTCTGAGGATGCAAATGTTAATTATGCTCTTGACAGTATGGACACAGTGGTGAGACAGAGATGCAGAGAGACGTACACAGTGGTAAAATAGTCACCACTGCAGCAGAACAATATTCGTGTGTGTGTGTTTGTGTGTGTGTGTGTGTTTGGGTGAACAGGGCATTATTAAGTCTGTGTATATATTCTGTGTGCCATTCTGTTATATTCTACCAGCATGATAGAATGTATGTTTTTCTTTTAATAATAGAAATGAAAGAAATTAATAGAAATAAATCAATAATTACATACACTTGTTCTACTTCACTACAGTGCAGAAATAATACAACTGTCCTCCCATGTTTTAACTCTTCTCTATCTTTTTAAAGGCTGTCGCATGAAGGAGGCACTTATGGTGTTTCTATCCAGCGCTGCTAAAAGCGAACCTGCAGGATCAGCTCACATTTTGGGGCAAATTATATAATATGCTGTATAGAGTAAGTCTTCTCCAACAGCAGAACATTCCATACAAATGGCATCTGCATGGAGGTCGGGATGTACCGTTTTCTGAGGCAGACTCAGGAGAAGGCAGCCAGTGATAAAGGCAGGTTGTGCTGTCACAAAAGGCTCGGTGTCAGCCTTAGGACAGACATCAGCTTGCCTCTTATTCAACTGAACACCGGCCCCAGATTACACTCCTTTATTTCTGCAAATGCAATGGCAGATCTGCCGACTGTTCCTGAATGCTGTGTCGCTTCACTCGAGCTGTGTGTGTGTGTGTGTGTGTGTGTGTTCGTGGATGTGTGCAAGTGTGTGTGAGTGGGAAGGAAAGTAGCTCTGCCACTCTGCCTTACATAAGAATGTCAGGATGGGGATAAAAATACAGGTTCAACCAGCCTAATGTCCCCGAGCCAAGGAGATCCAGAGATGCGTTAGATTGAGTGTGTGCATATGTGTGTGTGTGTATATGTGTGTGTGTGTGTGTGTGTGTGTGTGTGTGTGTGTGTGCGCGCACCAGGAACGGATGCGTTTCAGTGTGCCTGTGCTACCTGCCATTTAACCAGTGCACTATAATGGCCTTATTAGTGGGGATGTTGAAATGTCAGGCTCTATTCTAATACATGTTTTCACTGGTAATGCTCTCCAGTCATTAGAGTGGCCCGGGGGCGGTGCCTAGCTCTGTGCAAGTTTCATGCCTTTTGTCAACAAAATCCAGGAAGAAAAGAACATGAATCTAGAAAAGCAGACACAGATAGAAATAAAACAGAAACCAAACCATGGCAAATACACCTATGGTGTTAAATGTGCTTCTGTGTGTTCTGTGTCTAAATGTGAGCACTTAACAAGCTCTGCAATCACAGCAAATACAGTGAAGCAAACTTTACACAAAAGCTTCCACCGTCTACTAGATGTGCACTGTATTACTGTAAACACAAAGCACCCTTGACACTAATATCCCGGTGCGCAGTGTGCGAGGCCTTTGTTGCCAGCAGGGCAGCAGCAGGAATGGTGGTAAAAATGGCAGTAAGTGGGTGGCAGTCTCCTTACCATCTTTGGCTGTGTCAGCAGTCCCTTGTCAGCCCAGCCCTGGAGCTGCGGCAAGTCTGCCTGACGCCACTGAGTCTCTGTCGATCCCTACGGGAGGGGGGGCAGGGTCAATATTCAGACAGGCCTCGTTTTTCTAATACCAAACCACTGAGTATCACAGCCAGCCCTGACGGTCTCCAGGCACACTAAAACACACAGGCGGCTTTTTTTTTCCTTTGCACCTTGAAGAAAATTAGCCGGCACCACCTCTGTAATGAAGTATCTGTAGGGATTATTTGATTCAATGCAAGTTGAGATTTGGGCTTGATTCAATTCAGTTCAATCGATACAAGCGTCTCTTAAAGTGGCTGCAGTCAGATAGCAGATTTAGAAAATGCTAGACATTCAGCGATTAAAATGAACAGATTCCACACTCTATTCTGCATATTAAAAATGGTAGGAATCGTTTTTTAGTTGTGAAGGAAATTTGATGTTAACAAGCAAGCCTCTCTAAAAAAGAAAAAAAAAAATCACCCAGAATTCTTTGCAGCCCCCAAGGTTCACAAAGCTGACCTTTTGAGGAAGATCATGCCTGAGACAAACCAAAGCAGGGCTGCCGCAATCACAGCCGGAGCTGGGAATCGGGCAGCGAAAAACAGCCAATTTAGAAGGAGAGAAGGACTCTGAACCTGACCTTTCCCTCGGATGGAGGGGATGGTGGAGGAGTGTAATGGGAGTCATCCAGCGTTCGATGATGGAGGACACACTTCAGGATTAGACAGGGAAGGGGGAGGAGGAGTGGGCACCATCTCATCTTTTAAGCCTTAGTATGGATGCTTGGGCTTTTTAGGTGCGGGAGAAAAATGGAGCGTCATTTAAAGTGGGAAATAAGAGAGGATAGCAGAGAGGATGGGGCTGGGGTGGGGGTGGGTCTGTGGGTGGTAGGGGATAAAAGGTCGGTAATTTGAAATGGAGTCCAGTTCGAAGGGTGTTGCTTCATTTATTTATTTGCGTGTGCGTTTTTATTCATTTACAAGCCACCTTGGTTTTAGTTTTAGTGAGGACCGCAGGGTATGACATCACATTCTTATTGCTATGGTAATGAAACATAGTGCACATTCAATAGTATTTAAAGAGAATTGATATTACTCTCTGGTCAGGCCTCAACCACACATTAACTATATAAACCAATTAATAACTACACATAAGACATGCAGAATTCTTCAAGGTGAGAACAGGGATGACACAGCCAAGTGATGCACCACACCTGCATTGTGCATCGTTCATCATTCAGTGTAAGGTTCTAAAACGAACTTGGTTATTGTGCTGGACAGATGAATGTCCTTAGATAACAGGAGGGAGAGGACAGAATATAAATGAATTCACTCTCTACTTTCACTGACCTTTTCTCGAGGCTTATATGACACAAACTGTCAAACATGAGACAATAGTGCAATACTTTTTGTTCTTGCCATCTGTCTGTCTGTCTTTCCTTTTCACACACACACTTTCTTTCTGTCTGGGAGAGAGACGGTGAAACCGTCAGCTGATCTGCTATTGTCCATCATAATAATGCCATGGAAACAAGCATGCATGAATATGAGCGCATAGGTGTTTAACATAATTGCTTATCGAGACTGTTTTCAGTTGTCTCTTTTTTGGGGGGGCTGAGCAGTACTGTACAAAACCTTATCACTTCCCCACAATGTGATTTACAACTACACTGACATTATTCTACGTGTGTTTTTATTTCAGTTGGCAAGGCTTAACTATTTATTAAGAAAAGCATGTAGGTAGAAGAACGTGTAGGCTGACATTGTTTAACAGTCAGAAGTGGTGGATTACGGGGAAGTGACAAGCCAACAGGCTTCTCGCAGTTCTGCTCAAGCCTTATAAATCAACATATCATTTTGTGGGAAAAGGACTCAGTAAGCAATAATTACACCATTTTAAAGCATGCACTGCCAAAATGGAAGCTTGCACGATTGAAATGAAGCCAACTTGCATGGTAGGTCTATGAATAAAGATTCACAATACATGGTAGTAAACTGTAAACAATTTGCTTCAACGACACTGAATTCCTCCTTGAAATGCATCTTTCTGGGAGGCATAAAGTTGAAATAGGCAAATCAGAATATGAGAAATCACAGTTAGCATAAAATATTACTTACAATTTCAGGGCAATAAAGCAGCTCATTTTTAACACACTCCCTATGATGTTTATCTCTTTCCCTCTCACTCGCTCTCTCTTTCTCACTCACACACACAAACACACACACACACATACACACAAGGCCAGTGAAACATGTTATCAATAGAGAACCATGTAATTACAAATGACTGAAACAGCATTTTGTGTCAGTGGAATGTCAGTTTTTTGTAGCCATGTCGCATCAAGCCCTAAAGGAGTGAGCAGGAGCTTTTGCTGTGTATCCTCGCGCTTTACTCCACCTGCTGGTGTGCTGTATAACAGACTAAACATCACCACCACCATCACCAACATATCTACCCCAGTCTTATCTTAGCCAGCTGACTCTGATCTAACCCAACTAACGGAATGCAACCTCGCTGAAGTGCACTGTTGTGTTTGTATGTGTGGTAGGTGTGTGTATATGTGATATGCACGTTGCACAAAATGGAGGCCAACTTGCTTAGTGTTTGGCGCATCCTTCAGTCTTATAGCTATCTGAAAAAATAGTCCATTGAACAGACACACAAAGAATGCAGGACAAGAATATTTATATCAGTCTGCAAATTGGCTTTTTTTTTTTTTTTTGCAAAGCCGTCCAATTCATTTGTGCTGGCTGACGTGCAGTGAGCCGCGATTTCAACTCGCATTTTCTTCTCGGTTCCTTGACAAGAGGTAATGCATGAGGAGAATATTAGCCAAAGTAATTTACCAGTACAAGGCAGATTACATATTTTTCCATAGATAACCATCTGTACTGATATTCTGCTGTAAGCTGTAGGAATGTCGGTGCTTAAAATCACATTTCACGGCAGCTATGAATAATGAGGAGAAGCATCCAACCAGCTGGGAGCTCAGTTCTTCAGTGGGCTATCAGAGGTTGAAGTTGAGCTTGTGTATGCACGCTGAAATGCCAGAGGGAACTAAAGCTGTCCAAACTCATTCAGGTCTGAGGCATTATACATTCCTTGTATCCTAAGAACAGGTCAGATAAGTTCTGTGTACGTATTGATTTTTAATTTTTAATCATTGCATTTTGTCCCTCTGGGATGCCGCTTCCTGGCTGCAGAGCGCCGGGTCAAACAGATGCTCCGGCTAATCAATCCCAGCACTAATGTGAGAAGGCAAGCATTGAGTCTGCTCAGCTCGATCAGCATCTACTGCAGCAAATGGCCTTCTTTTACTATATCCTCTAGTCTGCATGTAAGTATCTCTTCACAGATTTGCCAACCACGCATTTTGTATAGGAGCTCTACATTTAAACACTGCAGTATGTTAGTAGTCACTCAGTGATGCACCATAGTAGAAGTCTTCTTTATTCCTCTTATTCAAATGAGACTGTATGGACTTATGAATCTGTATAGGTCCTTTGGAACTCTCAGATATTAATTAACCCCATGGAAGCCCTGCCTTTCACACCATCTTACACTGCTAATCTTCTCCACTCAATTTTCCCACTTGAAAGATGTGCTGATGCAGTGCCTTCGCTTTCTGTCAAGGTAAACGAAGAATATTTTGAGTTAAGTAACGGGAAATTAAATCTGTCATTGTATGTTTGATGTAGCTAACATTAGACAGCAATATAGGGAGCTACCCAAATTTTAAGCACCGAACATTTTTGGTCAAACATGGCACAAGGAAGAAAACGGAAAGAGAAAAAAGTTTTTGATACGCCTAAAATGATATGCCAAATCTAGCATTTAATAAAAATTTTAATGGTATTAACTTTCTCTTTGCCCCCTCCAGCGTATACAAAGTGCCGCTGCTATAGTCTTATCCGCTAAGACATCTGCGCACATCATTCCCATCCTTCAACAGTCACACTGATTACCTATAGTTAAACGTGTCCAGTACAAAATTCTTCTTCTTCATGGCACTTCATGGTCTTGCACCCTCATACAGCGCAGAACTACTCCATCTCTACATTCCAGCTTGCAAATTAAGGTCCCTTACTGTCCCCGGGTTTAGGTGGTCCACTATGGGTGGCAGGTCATTTAGTGTTGCTGCCCCCTCTCTCTCTCTGGAACTCCCTTCCTTCCCCATATTTACTCCTGTTCCTTTCTATCTACCTTTAAAACCCAGCTTACTCCCTCTTATCATCTACCACCGCTCCTGATTAATCTTTGTCTGACTTATTGTTGTTTCTTATTTGTTTATTGATGTTTCTTATTTGTAATGCGAGCTTGGGTTTGTGAGAAAGGCACAATATAAATCTCACTTATTATTATTATTATTATTATTATTGTTATTATTATTGATCATTAGAAAGTTTTTAGAAACCTGTTCACTGCATGCAAGTTCCAGCAGTTTGAATAACTGCAGATTTTTCAACAGTGAAAATGTCAGTTGTGTTGAACCAGTTCATGGTTTCTATAAGACGCATTAGATAAGCAATTTGTCCTTAAATAAAAACTATACTGAAAATGTACGGTGCTATGTTTTTAACTGTTTACTGCAATCCCACTCACTCTTTAGCTGGACTACACCTTATTCCTCTTCATGGTTTGTCTTCATTTAACTTCTATAAATGCTTTTCTTTTTTTTTATATAAAGTACAGAGTTACTTAAGATCAAAATCCATCTTCAATATTCATTTTCCTCTTCCTGCTTGAATCTCTGCGTCTCTCTGGCTGCATGATGGAGGCCCGGAGAGTGTCACAGCCTGATTGCATTGTCTCTTACATTACTGCAAGTCTCATTAGGCTGGAGCAGCTGTGCATCTGGCCCATCACTGATTCGTTTTCTCTGCCTTTGTGTCTCTGCTGTTCCTTTGATGCTCCGTGTGTGCAATCAAATTATTTTCAGTGGAATCTCTCTGACCTTTCTTTCTCCTGATGGAGCAACTTTACTCCCATATGGTTTCAGGTGACTGAATTATGGACGATCCTTGAATATGTAGAAGAATTTATAAAAGCAGTAAGGCAATTTTTTCTGATGCCATCCTTCTTTCTACAGGACGACTGACTGTTCCTATTCTCATTTTATTAACATTCATAATTGTACTGATTTTAGTCAAAATTTATTTTAAGGAAATATGCCTAACACATCTTTTCACAGTTTTTTTCCTACAGTGTCAATTCATGTGCTGAAGGCAGAAATAATCTTCATTACAAGAATTCAAAACTTAAATAAAGCATATTTTGCTGCCACAATAATAACTTGGCGAGGAAGCAATAATTGATTGTTCAAGCATTTAATTGTGGATCAAACGGATCATCAGGCACTTAAATCCCATTCATTTGTTTGCCAGTTTTAAAACAGAGAAAAAAAAAACCTCATGTGCAAACCCAGAAACTAGATAATAAGGACACTCTGAGACCATTCTGCATTATTAAAATAAGCTTATTATAGCCTCCAAACAGACTGTCTAACATTATTTCATTTCGGCAATTTAAAAACAGTTTCTTAAAAATGATCCACTTGTAAGGGGGAAGAGCGGAGGAGGGAAAGAGCTAGGAGCAGAAGAAAGGAGAGGTGAGGAGGTGGGAGTGAAGCACATGTGAGAAGAGTGGAGAAGAGGTTACAATGCTAGAGGAAGAGAGGAGAGCAGAGAGAATAGGAGACTGGTAGGATCAGTGGCACTGGGAACATTTTTCCTCTGGGCTACAGCTTAAGAGAGACACCTGCGCTTCCTCCTGCCCACTCTCATACCCTAAACCCAACCAGCTGCCCCCTTTCCTGGACCTCGTCAACAGAGGTCAATAGGCACTCAATCTGACAACATAGCTAATGTGCTAGCAAGGATGTTCAAACAATGATATGAGGCTACTACAATACAGATTGACTATACATACACTCACTGTCCACTTTTATAGGAACACCTGTACACCGTGCTCATTTATGCAGTTATCCAGTCAGCCAATCACGTGGCAGCAGCACAGTGCATACAATTATGCCGATACAGGTCAGGAACTTCAATTAATGTGAGGAAAGTGTGATTCCTGTGACTTTAACTGTGGTATAAATGTTGGTGCCAGAAGGGCTGGTTTGTGTATTTCAGAAACTACTGATCTTCTGGGATTCACAAACAACAGTCTCCAGACTTTACATAAGAATGGTGTGGAAAAACAAAAAACACTGAGTGAGCAACGGTTCTGTGGCTGGAAACACCTCATTCGTAAGAGTGGTCAGAGCAAAATGGGCAGTTTGGCTATTTTAAAAAGATCATACTTTTTTTCACTCACTCTGATGTGAACATTGACTGAAGCCCTGGACCTGTATGTGCATGATTGAATGCATTATGCTGCTGCCACATGTGTGCAGGTGTGCATGTGTGCCTAATAAAGTGGTGAATGTAGTTCAGATCAAATTTGATCATGAGTTACATCTGAATCATAATAACTAACCCAATGAACGAATTTATACACATCCTAAAGCTGTACAGCATCTATTATACAAATCTGGTGAACTATTAAACTGTTTCCTGGTCCATGCACCCTTTCACTGTGTTCACGTTTGGTCCAATAAAGCCTTTTATACCCTGCTCTTGACGGCATCCCAATGGACGGCAAAAAACCCTCCAGCCAAGTCTGGTCCAGTCCAATATGGAACGTCTGGCTTCATTTGGAAACTGGCTGCTTCCCAGCTCAAAACTAAGGCAAGCAGAAAACTGGTGAGCATCTTGATGCGACACTTGAATTTGTGTGGCTCCAGTGGCTCACTGCTCTGGCTTCCAGCTTAAATGTGAGAGATTTTGGCCTCCTGCCTAGTCAACCAGCGCCTTATGCTGCACTAACACCGGCTGCAATTTTTTCGTCACTAAAATCTCTCAACTAGGGACGATATTGTGCATATACTCAATGTATTGTGGCTTATTCTACATGGGATTCAGTAAATGACAATGCTGCAATTAGGAATGAATATGTGGAACCAAACAAAATTGTTTTGATCAATCTTCTTGCGTCTTAATGGACGCTTTGCCTAAAATCGCCAGCTTTCGTTGAAAATAAATAACTTCTGGCTGCTTTGTCACTTTGTGTCACTGCTCACATAGTGCACGGTTATGCTCATTTCCTTCAGTGTGTGTGTAGGAACTCGACAAGCCTTAACACTAGCTGCCCATACCTCCATTAATGCTGCATGAATTTTTGATGCTACTGAGAAAGTCTCATTAGATGGCATGCTAGTCTCAAATAATAGCTGAAAATTCAAAGGATCTGAAGCTATTTCTGTCAATGGCCTAGTGTTATTAGGAAATACAGCTCATGTGCAGGGTTCATGATCAAAAGGAACAGCGTATGGCCTTGCCTTCATCTGCCAATCATGGCTACACTGTTCATTCCGTCTCACATTCTCTTCATTTTTATATACCATTTTTGTTTTGCTTAGTAGTGCTGCGTGTGCCACACTAGCAGTGAGGGACCTATCTCTTTTTAAAATAAAGGTGACCTTGCTGGAGGTGCATTGGGGAATCTTTGCTTTACACAGCACAGCTCAAAGCACAAGATTACATTAGTGCTGTGTTTTACTTTCTCTCTGCGCATCCAGACCGCTGGGCTGTAGCTACAGCATCTGCGTGTAAACATGTGTGTGTGTGTGTGTGTGTGTATGTGTATGCGTGTGCATGTGTGTGTAAAATTTTGTCTGTGCATGCACTTGGCTTAAGCTGTGTCAGCTCCAGGTGCTCTGTTGACATGGCTGCAGGTAGCTGGCAGGCAGCAGAATGCTGGTGCACCTGTGCAGCTTCTCTCTGCCATGTTCAACTAACTCATGCTTCTCTCTCTCTCTCTCTCTCTCTCTCACACACACACACACACACACACACACACACACACACACACACACACACACACACTGTAACTAGCTTTATTTCACCCTCTTGACAAGAACATATGCACTGTCATTTCAAACGTTTTTAAGACTGTTTCTAAACCTTTACTCATAAGTACATTTTAAGATCCCAAAGAAAAAACTGTGATGGCCAATATGGAGACTAAATTCCACCCCATCTGGAATACAGCTGCTCAGATCTGCAAAATGTGGGTCCTATATCTGTGTTGCCAGATCACTTATCAAGTGATGTTCTCACTTGATGTCTTAGCAGCCAATCGTGCTTGTCGTGATGACGTTCCCCTGGTGCCTGCTTGTCAACGTAGAGGTGGAGCTTGAAATTGAACTAAGGTAAGCCCAACTATTTATTTAACCAGCTTAGCAAATGGACTGAACAGTTTTACCACAGATTATGGACAGGCTTTTCAGATCTGTTTTATAATTTAATTTGATAATTATCTCATTATATATTTTTTAATGGGGCTAGATTTGTAAGCAGTGTCAAAGTCTTTAATCTCAATCTGGAATTGCATATGTTTAATCTCTTGATTATTCTAATCATATTCATTCATTCATTATCTTCCGCTTTATCCCGCTAGTCGGGGTCACGGGGGGGTGGAGCCAATCGCAGCGTCATTGGGTGAAGGCGGGGTACACCATGGACAGGTCGCCAGTCCATCGCATGGCCAACACACACTCACGCAC
>JAOVVH010000038.1:6477808-6490609 GCA_028566435.1 Scorpiodoras heckelii
TGTGTGTGTGTGTGTGTGTGTGTGTGTGTGTGTGTGTGTGTGTGTGTGTGTGTGTGTGTGTGTGTGTGCGTGTATATATGTGTGTGTGTAGTGACCTGTGCTTGACCTACAGCTTTAATAGTTGCTTCTCAAGCCTGTCATTTAAAATAAAGTTGTGTTCTGTCGAAGGGTGTTAGCCCTGGCTAGGCTTTGAGAAAGACATGCTGCAGTTTTTTAATATATAAAAAGTAAAAGAATTTTCATACAGCTTTTCAAAATGTACTAAATAAATAAATAAATAACTAAATATATCAGCATACTGCTGATGGGAATGAAAATGATGTAATGAAATGGTTCTAAAATCAGAAAAATAAAAACTGGATTTTCATGCAGGAAAGCGATGGAGTGCAATCTATCGCTATTGTACTGAAATTCTGCCGTAGCTGATGAGTCTGCTTCCCTGGATGCTTTGCCTCCCTTGCACGTGGAAACACATCCATGTACACACGTGCAATCACACACACACATGCTCGTTGCGGCTTTGTTCACGATAGAATGGCGCACCTGGTTGTGGATCAGTGGGCCTGGGGTTGAGCAGCACAAATGAACTAATTTCCTGGGCTACATTAAGCAGAGAAACAGTGCAATCACAGCAGGAGGAGCCGCTCGGCCCGGCAGATGGGCCGAGCTAATCACTGTTGTGAAATAGAGCTGACCCTGCCTGTCTCGAATACTGCCAACAGACATTTGCCAATCGCTCTACAATTCCCCCACCTTACCGCTTGCCCCTCTGCTCCTTCAAATGGGTTTAAGGGAAAATCATAACCTCCTCAAAATGCCCGAGAATGAAGTTAGAAAAAAAAACCAACAACCAGTGAAATAGAACAGTTATAAAAGTGCACCATGTGTGCATGAATGAATTTCCTCATCAAAATCATACTTTTTCAAATACCGAATGCACTGAATTGTTTTCTATCGTGTCCGGCCGCTCAGTCACTCACCTCTGGCACCGTGTTTTCATCACAACGCATTTCCCATTACTGGCTTTTTCCGCTCTTTCGGAAACATTTGCCATTTCATGTTGAATATCTACCAGTGCTGTGAATCAAACTATGCTCAATGTAGCACAGCATGCTGAGCACCAGTCATGTGTCAGCAGCTCTCCATCCAAAAAAAAAACAAACCCCACAACTCTGTATTTGTTCCTCCTGATCGAATGCCATTTCAGTGTTTCGCCAGCTTTCAGAGAAATCGTGAACTGGGATGGCACAGCGTTCTAATGCGGCAGCCATTAGCTGCTGCGCTAATGAACTGCTTTTTGCTCAAACACTGTATATTAATGGCAGCTTCATTATCATGATGCACTTGTGATTTATTGATTCATTCAGTGCTCCATTCATTTTAATAATTACACACTGTCTGTTTTTAAAAAAAAAAATGTACAAAAATTTTGGATTTATATACAATTAATATTACACGATGGAAATGGAAATGTTATGCAACAATCTTATACAATATAATTATGTACATAGTGGAAGTGTGTACATCAAAAATGATAGAGTTCGCGCTTTTTATTTTTTTACACGCTCTCTGAACACAGTCTAATGCATATAAAAAGGTTGTGCATTAATTTGCTGGAAATATGTGTCTGCTTCATGAAGCGAGCTTGCAGATAGCCTCTTACCGTACCTCCTGCCTCACACTGTTCTAATGTATGCAAATGATCTGGCTTCACGTAATGAAGGTACCATTAATCACAGTAACGATGGTCTGTTTTAACCTGCTTAATTATCTGTAACACGTTTAAATATAAGAATCGTGGGTTGTGTATGATTTTTTTTTTTCTCCTAGCATATCTGACTACGCTGTCACATTCGTAGCGCTTTAACAATAAATAACAGCTACGGTTTAAAACAGAATCCTTTCATTCATTATGAATGTTCTGGAGTTTCGGTGCACGAGTATTCATCAATACTCACGAATAAAGAACATGAAGTAATAACAAATGCATTATAATCATTTTATTATGGTTTAGTATGCTCCATCTGTGTACTAATTTCAGTATTTATTCTTTCTGCTCGTTTCCCAATTGAAGGCATAAATCATGGATAGCATTGTCTTACTTTTATGAATTTATGCTGTAGTGATTGAGCTGGGGATGCTTGGCTTGGAGATGAGAATTCATAAACTGTAAGATACATTAGAGGCTGGTTCTTATTCAAGCTGTTTATTCTTTTTTTTTGCTTGTTTGTTTTTTTTTTATTTCAGTTGAATTGATTTGTTTTTTTCTTCCAAACTAAAGGGGGAAAATCATTAAAATCATCAGTAAGAATTCTGCTGGGTTCATAAAACACATCAGTGCGCACGTGCACACAAGTAAGGAGCGCAGGATCTAGTGTCTCTGGTAAACACTGCTTATCTGTTTCTTAAGCCAAACACACGTCAGGCCATCGCAGTCTGAGTGTGTGTGTGTGTGTGTGTGTGTGTGTGTGTTGGCAGAGGAGCTTCAGCACAGTCACTAGTGCAGTGTTTTGTGTAAGAAAGTGCTGCAGCTTCTGGCAGGCTGATCCTGTTTTGTGGGGAACGAGAGCCCATCACAGATTAGACACCCACAGCTTCATGTCGATTTAATGCACCGAGTCAGGGATTTACTTTTAATCGACCGTCACATACCGTACCAGTCTGTCATGGCTTTCCTGCACTGCGCAGGCTTTCTTTTCCTCACGCAAAATCTGCTCCCGTATCCAAAACACTACATCAGATATGCTGTCATACTGCACAACTCACATAAAACAGGAGGCTATTTGATTACATTTTTGTAGTGTTTATTTGCTCCAGTAAAACCTTAGGATATTAAGGTATTAAAATCAATAAATGTGTCCTGTTGTGGTGCTGTCGGTTCTTTCTTTTCAGTGACATATTGGATTATTATTATTATATGCCTCAGAATGCCATGACTATTTGCTATATATTTGCTCATGTGCAAAAGAAATACAGTCCCTAATGTACTTCCGTGATGAATACACGAACGTCTGTGCATTATGAAATGCTGTCCCACGATGCAGCATGCTGAAACACTTTCACTTCAACAAGCTGCCTCACTCTAAAAAATGCACTCAGAGATGCACTGAAAAAAAAAGTTTAGAAATCTTGGGCAATCCGCTTACTCTTCACCTACAAGCAGCCTTTCCTATCCCGACGGTACTAGTTGCATGCATGCGTAAACACACCCACGCAAACCTACACGCATGCTTTCAGTTGCACACACAAAGTATAAACACACATGGCATGCACAAAGTAGTCAGTAGTTGTTCCCTGTCTTTCTGTCACTGCTGTTAATGTTAGTGATCTAAATAGTTATTACACAAGAAAGCATGAAAACAGTTGCTAATAAAGCCGCAGGGCTGCACTCATTTGCCTAAATTGAGTAACTGTTATAATACTTCCTTTGTTTGTTGTTGTTGTTGTTGTTTTCTTTCATTGTCTGACACACACGCATCTCTCTATCCTCTTACCCCCAGTGACCTGGCCCCCGGCTGGCTGGATGGATCGTGGGGTAAAAGCAGGGAGCCCATGCCTGGGACGGAGCCTTCAGCCTGGGCTAGTGCCGAGTACTGGGAGTACCTTACCATCATCTTCAGATACTGCTTGCAAGGTGCACGATCACACACAGGACGAGACAAAGAAACAAAAGAGGGAAAAGGGAAAGAGGGAAAAAAATAGAATGGTAAAAAGAGAGGGAGCAAAAAGAAAGAAGGATATAGATGAGAGGACAGAGTGAGAAGGGTGGACAGCTACAGAGATAGGCAGCCGTGTGTTCGCGTTCACGCTCGTGCTAGCACGTTCGTACACACACGCGCACACAGATACACACAAACACATACACACACACACACACACACGCACAAACACATGCACACACAGTGTGAGCCCCAGATGGGCGAGTCATCAAGCAAGCTCAGCAGTTAGAACCATCTTGCTTTGAGTAAATGAGAAAATGAAATGATTGTGTGTGTGTGTGTGTGTGCGTGTGTGTGTGTGTGTGGTGGGGAAGAGACAGCAAGTCTAGGCTCTCATCCATTACGGAGAGCGGTTGCAGCTCTCTCCATCCTCAGACAGCCCTGGATCTAAACCTACTACACACTCACTCGATCCCTGGAAGCTAACTCCTTGCAGCTGCCACGTTCTATAAGCATGGGTACGTTAATACAACACAGGCAAACAGAACGGCATACCCGAGGGGATGGTTGGCAACATACACACTCACACACTGAGAGAAGCGAGGTGAAGGAAGAAGCAAATCGCGTGGCTTTACCTCATTGCTCAACAAGGCGGCGTTCAGGGTTCGGCTGATTTCGAACATCTTGGTTCTCAGCGACTGTTTCGGTTTTTGTCCTCTCGCCTCTGTGTACTTGCTCTAGTGGCTGTCCGTCAGAGGAAGTCTCCCTTCCTTTTTCACTGTCTACCGGAAACAGGGAACGGTCCCAGTGAAAGAAAAAGGAAACGGATTTAAAAAAAAAAAGGAGAAAGGGAGGGAAAAAAATCCTCTAAATGGACTGTTTTGCTTGGATGTGTTTTTCCGTTTTGCACGCCCTGTTTTTTTTGGTGCACCTCTGTTAAATGTGCAGATCGTGCCCTAGCTCACGGCACACAAGTGAAGAGTCAATATTTTTTTTTATCTCCCAAGAGTCAGCACATTAAAACAAGCAGCCGGTCTGGCGGGCTTCTTTCCTTATCTGTCCCCCGCACACTCACTCGCACAATGCGCTCCGATCCACACACTGCTCTCTAGCAGATTACTGCGTCCCAAAACATAGCTCTTAGTTTAAACTCCTCTCTCTCTCTAGCTCCCCCTCGACCCTATACCTCTCTTTCTCTCTCCTTCGTTTCCCTCCCTTCCTGTCTCTCTCTCTCTCTCTCTCTCTCTCTCTCTCTCTCTCTCTCTCTCCTCCCCCCTCCTCCCTTACCCTCTGTCTCTCTGTCTCTCTCTCTCTCTCTCTCTCTCTCTCTCTCCATCTCTCTTTGGCGATCACGCTCTCCTGCAGCTACAGTTCGCAGTGTTACCACAAGGTGAGAAGTCTGTTCTAACAAATGTAACACGGACACATCTGCTTTCTCGCCGGTGCCTTGCTCCCGAGCGTCGGGCTCGGCTCAGTGCTCCTGCTGCTCGGGGGATGCGCAAGATGCTTGGCCCACTCTCGACTCCATTTTCACCTAGCCTCAAGGCTTCGGCTGCATGTGATCTGCGCAGCACTGGCACTCTGCTTTAATGCAGCAAGAACATTAACAATTCTCTGACCATCAGAGCCATGCCACTAGGGTCAGCTGAAAAATAAATGTAGACATGTATGAAGTTGTGTGAAGTGGATTCAGGATGTATTAACACAAGGCTACACTGGTTTCTCTAATGCTATTGGACTGACTTTGATTTGTGTCCAATGACTTGCATTCATTTGATTTATATTTAGAAATTAAACTGTACAGTTCAATTAAAATAGACAGGTTTCATTGCATCATTTACAACAATAACTTGGAAAAGAAATACATTTTTTAAAATAAATAAATTCTACATTATTAATAAAATAATGCAGGAAGTAATTAAATAATTGATAAAAGGGATAAAATAAAGCAGAAAATGATTAAATAATATCTATTATTATTATTCATATTATTGGTTGACTAACTTTTATACTATAGTTAATTTTTCATTTGGACATAGTAACCAATAAATGATTAATACTAATGTTACATCTTTACTTTAAAACAATTCATAGAATGGAAATGATGGAAATATCTCACATCTCAGATGAAACTAAACTCTAATTACAGTAAATGTGAAACCTGAAAAGCTTTACTGTAGTGAATCTTACTAGCAGCTGAATGTGCATAAAGTAAATGTTTTTCTCCATCAGGAACTTCACGTAAATTGTTTTTCCTATTGGTTTTTACGCTTTCATTTTCTTAATGGACAAATTAAAAACAATAAAGATTAAATTAGAATGCAGCTAAAATGGATATGCTATAAATAACCTATTTGGGAATAAACATGATTCTGCTCTTCATCGGTTAGTAACTACATTGCGTTCATGCATGCTATAGTATATACAAACTGCTTTCCTTTTTAATGTCCGTTCACTATTTTTATTTTATATTTGTAGTCAGCTGTTTTTATTTATTAGGCTGCTGCATGCTCTTAGGACTGTGAACACAAAGAAATGACCTCATTTTAATGCGATTTGGTCGTTATCCTGAAATATCAATGACGAGCTATGAGGTCAGACTTTATTCAAAGATGCAGCATGATGATCTAATACTGAGAAGTTACTAAGAGGTTGCATGGGGCATAAAAAAATCTGTAAAAATGGAAGTCGATACATAAAATACTACATACTACATAAAATGCATTGTATTTTATTTATTTTTTTTTTTTGCTTTTAACAATAAACATACATTTCTAAGGTGGCTGAAAAATGGTATTGGGTGTGAATGCACCCAGCTCAGTGAGTTTCTCACTACATATAGTGCAGCATGCTTTGGTCTCCATGCCACAGGAGAGGCAAGTGTCCAGTTAATAGCAGCCTAGTGACACCAGCCCATCTGTTAGGGTGGACGCCAGCCAATGGCAAGACAGAGAACGCGAAGGGGGGCACAGTGCCATGTTCTTCTAATGGAGCTGGTTTTTTTAAATCATATATTTCTGTGTGCCTGAGCATGCATGCTTGAGAGTGTGTGTATGTGCACCCGTATATATGTGTGCATGTGTCCATGAATCATTGAGTCTACTGCTTGATTTCAGTGTCAGCTGTCTCTCATCCCTGCTCTTCTGTCCGCTCTGGTCCCAGGAGGCAGCTGATTGCTGTCGCCATAGTGACTCTATGTGTCTTCCTGAAGCCTGCTCAAAGCCGGTGTCCCCTGCAGACGGCTTTCTACATGCATGACCTGGCGTTTGCAGAGTAGCTGCATCCATGTTGTCTCAAAAATGTTCCCGTCAAAAAGGGTTTCCCTGTACACTACTGAAAACATGGAGTTCCCAGAGGAAACACACACACACACACACACACACACACACACACACACACACACACACACACACACACACACACAATGTTATCTTGTTCTTCTTGTCTATTTTTCAAAATATGTTGGACATAAAATGAGAAACCCTGCCAAAACATTTAGTAACCTTGTGTCTCAATATAATGAGACATCGGTGAGTTGAGTGAAATATTAAACGGGGCTACAATTGAATTCGAAGTGAAAAGCCATTGCATCTCAGGAGAACCAATTAAAAAAATGCGAGGATCAAGAAGTGGACCTGTACTTTTCTTGTGCATAGTTTGAACTTTGCTCATGAATTGCGTGATTGATGTGTTGATTAAATTATCTGTTCAGTGATGACAGGAACGGCGCAGTGGAGAGATGAGGAAGAAAAGGCAGATTCTGCTCCTGCAGGCACATCATAATTGTCAAAAGAATACCCGCAGAGATTCAGCATGCTCTGAAACACTCTTCTGTGCTTGAGTAGGCTGGCAACTTATAGCACTTGAATGTTCGCCGGGGACGCAAGAACAAAAAAAAAAAAAAAAGAATTCGAATATGCACATATTTCAATCACTTGACATGTCTTATACAAATCAACAACCTTATCAAATGCATACATATTTATGGAACCGTCTAAATGATGCCAGGAAAAGACACCACATGACGGACGGCTACTCCGTGTTCACTTATAGCAAGATCTCGTCCAGCAGAATTACGTTTGATCCACACTTGTGGCCCTGCTTCCAATAATTAGCTATACAATTTTTAAAAATGCTAAAAAATGATTCTGCCTTATTTGAGAAGCTGTCATTGTCGACTTCTAACAGGCAGCTAGGAAACCTGGGAATTAGCAGGAGAGCAAGTGTGAGGTTGTGCCTTCCTGAGATGCAGTCTTCTGGGCAATCACTTACATAAAAAAAGCAGGAACATTAATAGAACATGAACAGGGTCTGGCTTGATTATGGCTGATGGCATGCAGTCTCTAGACTGCGTGCCAATTGTCCAGAAATTCATATAAGAGACAGACAGTAGGCTATCGGTCATGAGGGACATGGCAATTTTGAAAGGAACAGCTGATGATGGCAATTTCTGTGACCATTTTTCCCCGTCACAGTATGTCAGGAAAGAAATATTAAGTGGAAGGTATTTGAACCTGACAGTGAACTCCTTTCTTCTGTGCGATGTTTGGTGTTTTATTCAGTAGGACCTATTTACAAATAGAAAAAAATGAGTGATATCTAAAATACTGATATATTCAAATATGTATTCACCGTCATATGAAATAAATCAGACACCAAGTTGACCCCAATTCAGTCAGTCTACTCATTTTTATAGCATTACCTTATTTATGACAATATACTGTATGTAGTAATATAAGACCAATTTAGGACCTCGGAGAAAGGTCAGTTTAGGGAAACTGTTTTTATGCTGCTATAATTAAAAAGACAAACTCCTGTCTGGCATAATATTACTTTTAAATATTACAACACATTTTTGGGATTAATAATCATCCTACTGGACTTTGAAGTAATGTATACGTTTGGCAGATAAGGGGCAGATTTTGAGCTAATGTAAAGCTAAGGCTATGTTTATTGCTCATTGGACTGCTTTCTTCACTCAGACTTGTAAACTGTATTTGCATTTGTAAAGTCACACAGCAACAACATTCAGTTTAACGGCTATTTATCCAGGTCAACATGGGTTAGCTGGTTTCTGGGGGGAAAAAGGTTTTTCGCTATTAATTACTGCCCTCCACTTATCATGGTTCACTGCATCACTGTTCTTCCAACCAAGCCTTTTCATATTCTTTAACACAACCTCCATCCATGTCTTTTTAAGTCTACCCCCAACAACCTCCAATCCCATACACTTCTTTACCCAGAAGATCTTCGGATGACCATACCACTGTAGTCTTCTCCTTCTCATTACACTTTAATATTTTCCAGCCTCAAACTCTCTCTCAACTCCACATTTGTCTTCTTGTCAGACAATCTAAAGACACACATTAGTCTAATCATTTTCATTTCTTTTCTGTCCAGGGCCATTTTATTTTCTACTTTCACTGGCCAAGTTTCACTTCCATACAGCATACAACACCTCACACAAATGTCACACGCTCATCCGTTTACAACCAGTCATGTCCCTTCAGCCATAAGAAAAGGTGCTAAACCTCTTTCATCCACTCTTTATTCTTGATGTCACAGCTTCATCTGCTCCTCCTTCAACCCTCAGCATATCACCTAATAACAAATTCTGTCTACCTTCTCTAGCAAAACTCCACCTTCGTTATTAATGATTGACTTGTATCTCAAGTCTCTACTACCAGTTAATATCAATTCATGCTGCATACACGTGCTACATTCAAAGGTGTCCTCTGCCTTCTGTTAACTACCTTTTACATCACTACATCTAGCATGAAACCACTTCTGGCATTTCTGACACTGCAGTGAATTTCTCCCAACTCCTTTCATACATACTGTGCAAGGCCATCTTCCTGACACCTTCTTCATCCTCACATTTTCCCCACTCACCAACCATTTTGTCTTTGCCATTTTTGTGTCATATATTGGAGCATAGTTTTACACCAGATGACACAAACCTCCTCCTTCACCCGGGTTTGGACCAGCATGATGGTTTGCATACCCCAAGTTTGTATTTGTATTTGTGAAGTCCATAATTTTAAATTATGTTGCAGGTAGCCCTGGCAGACAAATTAAAGGAAAAAACAGTGGCTCTCTTATGCTTTGGGGGGTGTTTATTTATTTTGCTGGCATGATTTGAGTCCGTTTGTCCCCTTAGAATGAAGCGTCACTGCAACTCAATATAACATTCTTCTGACTGATCACTTTTATCCTACAATGAAACATTTCTATCCTGATGGGAGTGCTGTCTTCCAGGATGACTCCGCCCACATCCACAGGGCACGAGCACCCACTGAGTGGTCTTATAAAATATCAATTATTTACATCATATGCCCTCACTTGTATCAGATCCCAACACAGTGGAACACATATGGCAAGAAATTATATTCCAGAAAATCCCTTCCTGTAAAGGTATTTCTCTTGAGAGCATCCTCAAAATGAAATACATATTCTCATTCAGACAACAAGACTTTTGCTCATTGTGAAGTATGCAAATGTGCACAGCAAAAACACCAGTGTTCAATTAACACTTACAGTGTTGAATTAACACCTACCAATTGGAATATATAAATCTGTAGGTGTTAATTCAACACTGGTGTTTTTGTTGTAATTAGACAACGCCTCATTTGCATTTCTAACTGAACCGATTGACATATCTATTGTTTAAAACTATTTTTTAACAACTATTAACTATTGCTTGAGTCTATTGTTCTTATTTTCTATTATTGTCAAAACTATTTGTCTGCGAAAGAAAATTTATAATTATATATTATTTATTATTTATTATTAGTTATTTTAACTGATAAAAGTACATTAAGCTAGCTGCTGCTAATAGTCAACAGTTAGAAATTTACATGACATTCGTATACATTAACAGAAATTAGCTATGATACAGATGGGTGACAAATTAAAGTAAAAACCAATACAAGGCGTTTTAGTAACGTGTTGGGCAACAACATGCCAGCACAACACCATCCTGTCCCAAGGGCAGTGTAGCTCAGTGGTTAATATGTTGGGCTACTGACCAGAAGGCTGTGAATTCAAATCCCACCAGATACAAAGAGTCTCTTTTGGGCCCCTGAGTGAGGTCCTTAACCCTCAGTGGGGTCAGTGTAGCTCAGTGGTCAAGATGGCAGGCTACCAACCAGAAGGTCATAAGTTCAAATCCCACCACAGCCAAGCTGGCACCACTGGGCCCCTGAGCAAGGCCCCCAACCCTCAACCGCCCAGTTGTGTAAATGATATAAATGTAAGTCACTCTGGATAAGGGTGTCTGCCGAATGCCATAAATGAAAATGTTAGTGCTTAGTTATGTAAGTGACATAAATGCAAGTTGCTGTGGATAAGTGAATCTGCCAAAAAAGCCATAAACGTAACAGCTTTCTAAAAGATATTATGATCTTATTTGGTGTTTTGATGATGATGATGATGATGATGATGATGATGATGATGACGATGACGATGGTGGTGGTGACTTATTTTATAGTGTTGTTTTATCGTGACTTATTTTATAGTGTTGTTTTACCATGACTTATTTGAATCATTTGCTGATTCTGTCTTTATTATTGTTGTTTTTACTTATTTCTGTAAGGTGACCCTGGGTTTTTGAGAGGCGCCCTGAAATAAAATGTATTATTATGAGGATGATGATGATGATGATGATGATGATGATGATGATGATGATGATGATGATGATGATGACGATGGTGGTGGTGGTGAAGAGTGCTGTCTAACATGTCAGTCCTAAATCTTGCATATGTGTTCAGTTGGGTTGAGATCAGATGACTGCGAAGGCCATAGCATATGATTCACATGACTGTCCTACTCAGGAACCCATTCAGTCATCCTGGAAAAGACCAGTCTCACCAGGATAGAAATGATTCATTAGAAAAGTGATCAGTCAGAATAATGTGTTGTATTGACTTGGACTGATATGAGGAGCAGCAAAATAAAACAGAGCATAACAGAACCACTTTTTTTCCTTTAATCTGGCAGGCATTTGTACATTTTTTTTTTTTTTTTTTGGAAAAGGCTGAGTTACACCTTTTTTCTTTTTCCCCCCTATTAGGAAACTCTATGGGACGTTATGAACATGGTTGCTAAGAGACATCCGCGGAGCTGGGGGAGCTGTAACGCGCCAAACCACCAGCGCCCTTTGAGCTGCGTCTGACGTCACCGCCTCGCGGGGAGCTCGACGTGTTGTCCTGGCAACGCGCGTGCGGCGTCGGCGTACCTGCCAGCTGCCGGAGGAGCGGAAAGGAAGATGGAGGAGAACGTTGGAGACGCCGATACCGGTGTGTAAACACACAAAGCAGTGTCTGTGCGGTGCCTTGGGCCACAGCACGCACATACCGAATGGCATTAGAGCGCATGAGCGAGGTGCTGCCGGGTTTTGTCGGTCGCTGCACGGTGTAATATTAGTAACGGTGTAATGATAGTCCCTAACGTTAGCCACGCGCGCTAACGGTGACCCACGGACGTGTCCGTGGAACTGTTATTACTGTAGTCATGCGCCCCGTGTTGTTGTGTGTCTGTGACTGTCGCGCGCTCTGTGTTTAACCGTTTCTGCCGTCCTTGTTCCCAAATTCCCAGTGATGAACAAATAAAGCCAGTTACATCTCATAGCAATGCATTAAGTATCCCAGTATCTAATGTATCCTTAATAGATCACGTGGTTTCAGGCACTGAAACGCTCCGTGTGGACGTGTTAGCGTTTGTAAGCGTTTCAGACATAGCAAGCAACTTAGGGCGATGTGTCTAAAATGCGTGTAAAATGACCGTACTGTTAGAAAACCGAGAGCAAGAAAGTGTGCCGGGAGTGATCAGAGGATGAACAGCTTCCTGTGGGACTGCAGGTGAAAGCTACAGTGCGCAAGATCCATCCATCCATCCATCCATCCATTATCCTCCGCTTTATCCCGCTAGTCGGGGTCACGGGGGGCTGGAGCCGATCCCAGCGTCATCGGGCTTAGGCGGGGTACACCATGGACAGGTTGCCAGTCCATCGCATGGCCAACACGCGCTCACGCACATATTCACACCTACGGGCAATTTTAGTGACAGATCAACCTAACATGCATGTCTTTGGACTGTAGGAGGAAACCGGAGTACCCGGAGGAAACCCAGACAAGCACGGGGA
>JAOVVH010000038.1:6501777-6523334 GCA_028566435.1 Scorpiodoras heckelii
TTGGCGCCCTGTCTAGGGTTGATCCTGCCTTGCGCCCTATGCCGCCGGCTAGGCACCGGCTCTCCCGTGACCCTGGTGACAGGAATAAGCGGTTAAGATAATGAATGAATGAATGAATGACTCAACTCGGCTGAACCCGTGATATTTTCGAATAGGCTTATGGCTCAACCCATGTATCACTACTGTATACAAAGGCTTTCTTTCTCCAGCCCTGTGTGTACAAACATGTAAATAGCCATGCGTGTTTTGCCTGTCCACATGCAAGTTTACATTTCGCCTGCCTCCATGTCGACGTAAAGATTGTGACTTCAGATATTTCCACTCTCAAACTTGGTTTCAAATGTTTGAGGTTTCAGGCCACAAAAATACAAAAAACTTACAGTTGTTGGTTGGACGGGGCCTAAAGTGCCCCTAGGTGTGAGTATGTGAGTGTGAATATGTCTGTCTGTATGTCTCCCCTGCAGTGGACTGGCGACTGGTCCAGGGGGTTTCCCTAGACAGACAAAAGCAATTGCAATGCTCCTGCCAGTTTCTGACATGTCATTGTGAATTTAGTCTCAGTTCAATACTTACATACCTGTAATATGGAAAATTAAAATATCTCATGTATCAAAGCTTATTTCTCATGTTATGTTTTAAAGGTGCGACATGAGTTGCACACACTTTCTCACTTCAAACTCAGTTTATTGCTGAGTGAAGCACAGGAACTTAAGCAGATGTATTTATTTGACTTGAAGCTATCATTCATCTTGCATCCTGCTGCCAGTACAGCTGTTTTTACTTCCCCCCCTTTTTTTTCTCGGGTAACTCTCATGGTTTTTGCATTAAAAAATGTGAATTCAGACAAAAAGCCCATATCTTCAGTATCCAGGTAATAAATTCTAATTGGTTTATTAAAACAGTGCATGGTAATATAAAGTGTTTACTGAAGGTATAAAACACCTAATTTACATTTAGATGAGATATAACTCACATTCTCGTCAGCTGTATGCAGATTAGAGCAGCAGTATATCTTTTCTTAGACAGTTGAGCCTCCAGGTTTTTGTCAGTTATAGAAAAGAACTCTTTCTCTCTTATTCTTTTGCTCTGTTTTTATAGGACCTAAGAAAATGACCCCCATTATGCACAGGTTGATAGTAGAAAAACATAATGAATATTTCCTGAAGGCATCATTAAAGTGCTTGTGATGGCGCTTGGTGTATATGGTGGAATTAGAAACAGTGAAGGAATTTCTACAGGGCCTTGAATGCAAATGAGCTTTAGGGGTTCTAATTAGTGTTTTCATAGTGAAATGTAGTTTTCTGATTAGTTTTTATATTGTATTATTTATAATGTTTACTATACAGGACTGCAAATAAGTGCATATTTGTTTAGGTTTTTATAGTTTTGTTATTATGATTTAGCAGTTGTACTTAATTGACAGGTTGCAACAGTAATCTATTGGCTATTAAGAAAGAATCTAAGGATTATTTCCTGTTCCAGTCACAATAATTAATTGTTTATGTTTGAGATAATTGAACCGACTGAGATAATTGGACATACACATAGTGTTGTACTGTTTAAAGAAACAACAGAAGCAGTGCTGATGCAACAGCTTCAGTCAACTATTGTATTTTTGCATGTACCACAAAAATAGAGGCACATACAGTACAGCGTTACATTATAGCCCACTTAACTGTACAGTTGTAATATTTCCTGAGCAGTCATGCATTATTTTTTAGTAGACTACAGATATTAAATTAGTGAAATTAGTATCTTAGTAAAGACAGTAATTAAGGCATATTAAGGCAAGCTACACTAATAATGTGGTTTGATATTAGAGATAATATCCTGTTCATGTAGACTTACTGTATGTGCTGTAAACAGTGAAGGTTTTTGTAAGTGTAAGCGTTTGTTTTGTTTCTCCAGTAGCATCTGTAGATTTTATTACATTAGTGTATGTGTTACTCACAAGAGTAAACTCTGAAAACTGCTCCACACGTTTGTGTTTCATCAGAGTAAAATTCAGTGTGCATGTAAGTGTATTGTAGAATAGAAACACTTCATGAATCTGAACTTGAAAAACAATCCACACATTTTAAAACAAATTGCACAACAGTTAAATAATGCCACTGTAATATGTGTGATTTTTTAAAAATTCATTGTGATGATGTTTTGTAACACTGTTAATATGTTTGATAAACATAACAATGATAGAGTTAGAGTTAGACAGTAGACCTTCTCTGAGAAGTTGATAATGAGCATGACTTCTTTGCTGCTGCTTTTTTTTCTAACCGAAAATGATTTTGGTGTCTTTCTCTGGCCCTTATCATCTCTCAAACCTTAGTAGCGGTACCCAGTTGTGTCTAAGAGAGATTCAGGAGGGAATAGAACAGCCGTGCTTTCAGAGACAGTTTTATACACATTAAAGCTCCCCAGAATCAAGACAGTCGGCTCCCCATTGATTAAAGAAGTGGGGAACATTCTAGCAATCAAGTGCCCTGCTTAGCACAAGTGGCAGCAGGCATCATTTGGGCTCAGAAGAGATGAAGTGCCACTATAAATGTTTTCATCTTCAACTAAAACATATGACAAAGCTGTGACCAGTACTGTTTCAAAGAAAATGAGAGAAAAAAAAGATATTTTTGATGTTGGAAAGGGAGAAAGAGTTTTTTATTTACTGCTTTGCATGTATTGCAAGGACAGACAAATATTGGTATGGCCAACCTGATTTTTTTTCCTTACTCTGTTTTTGTTTTTGAATGCCATTAACTAATTCATTTATAATACTATTACTTCCTACTACTCGGTTGCAGGGGATGCTGGAACTTATCCCAGCGCTCACTGGGGGAAAGGCAGGGAAACACCCAGGACAAGTTCCCAGTCCAACACAGGGCAGACACCCAGACAGACACATTTACACACACATTCACACCAAGGGGCAATTTATTATCTCCAGTTCAGCTGTAGGAGAAAACCAGATCTCCCGGAGTAGACCCACACAGACACGGGGAGAAAATGCATACTCCACACATAAAGGACCCGTGTCACCTGGCCAGGGAATGAAACCCAGGCTGTTCTTGCTGTGACAGCTCTTGCAACAGTGCTACCCACTGCACTACCGTGTTGCTCTGCACCAAGTCACCAAGTCAATTTCCTTGTATGTGACAACGTACTTGGCGATTAAACTGATTCTTATTCTGATTATGAACATTTCTAGATGGAATCCTTGAAGCCTTGTTCAGGTGTTCAGTATTTCATTGAAAATGGATCAACTGAAATAAAAAGAAACTGGTAAATATTTCTGTTTATAGATGATCTCTATCAACACTTATTTAAAACCCTTAAGGTTTCTTTGGTTGTCCCTCGGGGAAAGTCTTAAAGGTCGAGTGCAGAACCTTACAGCAGAGTGTTTCCCTTTGAGAAAGGGTTTTATGTAGAAGCTAAGAACTTATTGAATACTAAACATTTTGGAAGCTAGGAACATTTTCTTATTCAATGAAGCCATTAAGAACCCTAAGAATGTACAGAATCAGAATCAGATGTATTGGACAAGTATTTTGACCTACACATGTAATTTGGTTCCATTTGTTGATGTCTCTGTAGATGTGCAGACAGAATACATATAAATTACATATAATTTACAGACAATACACAATATACAACCAATAATCAAGTTATATACAAGTCAAACAATATACATAAAGTGCAAGTGTGTGTGGTAATGTACAAACCTCATTTCCAGAAAAGTTAATGTAAAGAAAGAATGTGAAAGAATGTAACAGACAAAAATACAAAGAAAAGATTTGATTAACTTAATTCTGTTTGTTAAATATAAACAAATTTAGAAATTGATGCCTGCAGCACACTCAAAAGAATTGGGACAGAGGCATATTTACCACTGGGTCACATCACCTTTTCTTTTTAATTATACATTTTAATCATTTTTAATCATTTAAGCATTTTAAGTGTTGCAGTTTTTCAAGTGGAATTTTTGCCTATTCTTGCTGTATTCAAGACTTGAGCTGCTCAACAGTCTGTGATGTCTGTTGTCTGATTCTCTTCTTCATGATGTGTCACATTTTCAATAGGAGACACATCTGGACTGCAGGCCAGTAATGTGAGGCACATCTCTTCACATATATGGAGAGACCATCCCTGAACCAAGGAGCCTGAGAGTACATCGTTCACCTTACAGTGCTGGGATTGCAGCTATTCCCCAATCCTATGTGAATAGCATGCATGGCCATTGCAATTAATTAATTAATTAATGCACATGAAGCTGACCACCGGTTCTATTGTTATGCAATGGTGCTGGTTTTGATCATTATGCAAATGTACTGCATATAATCTTGGGGTTGGTTACAACGAGCTTAGACTGAAAAGTCACTTGGATGAGTGACAAAACGTATCTCCACAGTAAACCTTGTGTTCAGATGAAATATTAAACTTTCTGGGAATTACTTACCTGGATTATTGAACATGCATCAAGACATGAGGCAAGAAACTTCCTGTGTCTGGCAGTTTTTGTATGTGGGGTTCTGTAACACCTTCCAGAGGGAATTGGAAAAAGATTCTGTGGGTGTGAGGAATCTGTAATATTTTTCTAGGCTGTTTCCTGCTTCTTGAGGAATACAAATCCTGAAGGGTAGGCAAGGGAACACCAGTGATTTTTTTCAGCTCTTTGTATTGTTCACTGCAGTCTGTTTCTGTCCTGCTTTGTGGCTGCTCTGAACCAGGGTGTAATGGATGTACACAGGCCAGAATCAATGACTTCAGTGTTGAACTGGCTCAAGAGCTCCTGTGGTAGACCATACTTCCTCAGTTGCTGCAGAAAGTGCATCCTTTGCTGGGCCTTTTTGAGGATGGAGTTGATGTTGTTCTCCTACTTCAGGTCTTGGGAGATGGTAGTTCCCATAATATTCAAGGTCTCCACAGTTGACCGAGGGCTCTTGGATATAGTGAGTGGGAGCAGTGCTGCCACTCTCCACAGTCTTGAGCATGTTCAGCTCCAAGTTGCTCAGATTGCACCAGGGCAACATCTGTTCAACCTCCCACAGATATGCAGACTTGTTGCCATCTTTGATGGGTCCCATGACTGTAGTCTCATCAGCAGCTGGGTCCTTGGAGGTGCAGTCTTTGGTGTAGAGAGAAAAAAGCAGAGGGGAGGGGTTGCATCCCTGGGAAGCACCAGTGCAGACTGTTCGTATACTAGAAGTGACCTCCCCCAGCCTCACCTGCTGTTTCCTGCCTGTCAGTAAGCTGGTGATCCACTGACGGATGGCAGGGGATACAGTTTGGAGGAGAGGATTTCTAGAATGATGGTGTTGAATGTTGAGGTTGAAGTCCACAAACAAGATTATTGCAAATGTCTCTGGGCAGTCAAGGTGTTGTAGGATGTAACATCTTGTTACATTTATTTCCAGTGAGGAGAAATCACTATTTGGACACTTTTGTTATTCAGTGTACTTTCAGTTCATATAGCCATTTCAAATTTAAATACAGTGTCTTTGCACTTATAAATATGAGCAAGAATAATTCATGCGTGGGCATAAACAAAGATATGGTTAAAAATGAGCTTATAACACTATAGTAAAAAATTTAACACTCTAAGACTAATGATATGGATGGTAAGATAGAAGCTAGCAGTGACTTAAAAAGAGTTGCAAGACAACTTGAAAGCAGCAGGAACAACAGTTACACAGAGAAGCCATGAACTACACTGACATCTCAAGTCCTACATCAAGGCAAACCTCCTCTGCTAAAAAAGCATTTATCATCATGTTTGGATAGGTTGTGCGTATATTCCCAAGAACAACATACCCAAAGGAAAGTAGAAACAGTTCTCTGCAACAACCCCCAAACAGCCAAAATATCTCAAGAAGGCTTTGCATGGCCTAGCCAGTCTCCTGACTTGAATCCCATTGAAAATTTAGAGAGGATTTAGAAATTGCGAGTCCATCAGAGTGACCCCTGTAACCTTGGGGGCATTAAAGATGATTCGCCAAAAGCAGTGCTCCAGAATTGAACCATAATGCTGCAAAACGCTGATTACTTCTTACCGTAGATATCTCAAAGCTGTAACTAATGTTGGCAATTTGTTGTCCACAAATACTTTTTTTCCTGTCAATTTTATAAATACATCTATGTTTTTCTTATGAAAACATACTTATTTGTTCATATTTATAAGTACAAATCCAAAACATTTGTGCAAACCTGAAGTTTATTTTAAAAGTATATTTTCCTTACTGTATAATATGAGAAACAACCCTAGCTGTGGGCGTTTGGTTAATAAGTATAGTCAATTTTTGTTGTCACTTGGATAACAGAAATTTTAAATTGATTTAGACCTGACATATCACACTTGCATAGTTAGATGTTCTATTGTTAGCCTACCCTTACCCAGTTAACATAGATTCCCATACAGGAATCAGTGTAGGTTGCATACATGCATGCTGTATACATATGCCCAAAGTTTGAAAGTGCAGACTCCCTTCCTGGCAGTGTGGACAGTTTCCTCCCATCACTCAATGCCACACAAAAAATCTACTTGGGCAAAGCTTCCCCTTGTGAACTCTTCGTTCTGAATGCAAGTGTGTATGTTCATATAGTTATAGCCTCAAAATAGCAGTACTGAAATATGACTTTACTGTGTGACGTGATCAGAAATTGTGACTCAGTGGATGAGTTGGACTGTACAGTGGGGTGTGGCTAGCCATGACTTAAATATTGAACGTTACTATCCTAAGAAGGGCACAACAATCGACTGTATATTGTGGTGTGTGTGGATCAGACACAGCAGTGCTGCTGGAGTTTTTAAACACGTCAGTGTCACTGCTAGACTGAGAATAGTCCACCATCCAAAAATGTCCAGTAACCAGCATCCTGTAGGCAGCGCTGTGAGAACTGATGAAGGATTAGAGGATGACTAACATAAACTGTGCAACAACAGATGAGCTGCTATCTCTGACTTTACATCTACAGAGTGGAGCAATATGGTGGATGTGTCTCATAGAGTGCACAGTCAGTGACCAGAGTTTAAAAACTCCAGCAGCACTGTTGTGTCTGATCCATTCACACCAGCACAACACACACTAACACACCACCATCACATCAGTGTCAGTGCAATGCTGAGAATGATCCATCACCCAAATAGTACCTGATCTGTGCTGCTCCTGTGGGGGTCCTGACCATTAGAGAACAGAGTAAAGAGGCACAAAGTATGTAGAGAAACAGATGGACTACAGTCTGTAATTGTAGAACTACAAAGTGCAGCTATATGGTGAGTGGAACTGAGAAAATGGACAATGAGTGTAGAGAAAAGGCAGTGGTCATAAGGTTATGCCTGACCGGTGTATATTAGTGTGTATGCTGTAGAGCAAGACAGGTGGGGTGGCTCAAAAGTTTGCAAGCAAATTAAATAGATATGATAAATAATATAGGGCCCTATAAAATCTGTTTTTTTTTTCTAGGAATCCTTGTTTCCTGTTTTATTAATTTCATTATATCCAATCAAAAAATGTACCTGTGTAAAGGTCATAGGCTACAGTTCTCTTGCACACATTTTTAACTGTCTAGGTGATAGACCTATGTCGTAATAGGGTAGGGAGTGTATGATAACAATTCTAGCATGAACCGGTGGCACAGGGGGTGGGGTCAAGCGGACAGGGAGGAGGCAGGTGGAATTGGGAATGCTGTAGATAGAGAGAGGGAGAGAGTGGCATTGTTTGCGGAGCTCACAAGACACACACTTGAACTTAAACATGAACTGTCAACTTTTGCCCCAATCCTTTCCTTTTGTTTTTCCCTTGTGTTGAGTTTTTGAAAGTTCACTGAAAAGCATGCGTAAATAAACACAAGCCTGGAGCTCTGTAAAATTCTGCTGGCCTCCCGAGTCTTTCTCTGCACCCTCCCACACCGGGGTTCTGTAAACCCTAAATACTACAAAAGATGTTTCATTTACTATCATTTTTCAGTTGAATTTTATAGAATGGAAACAAGACTTTTCTGAGACATTAAGACATTTGCGTAAGAATAACCTACATGAATTTTATGGTTATTCTGAGACTTTTCAATTGGCCAGTTTTAGTCTCCTGTGTTAGTCTACCGCGAGTGACCACATTTCCTGTTTGGTTCACAGCGCATAGAGGGACACGTCAGTTTGCCATCACTATGGCAAACTCTGTATTAATTTTAAAACCACCAAACGTGCGAGGAGGTTGATATAATGATATTACTGAGTTGTTGTTTCATTAACTTTGGCTAGCTGTCTCTGACAACATCTTTAATGTGCTGGTGTCACTCATGCAAGCTAAAATGTTGCCTATAACGCTACTGAATGTATTTCTCTCCTGTCATTTTAATAGAAATGTCAAATTCCACATAATTACATTTTTAACTGCATAGGGCACTAGTGATAATATGGCCTGGCATTCTTGTCATCACGGTCTGCTGCCTTTGATCAGAGTAGCAGTGGTTCTGATCTTTACAGATTTGTCCAGTTGCTAATTACACAGATATTTACCAACATGGAAATATCATTGAAGTCTAATAAGGATTTTTGGGAAATAATTCCTGTTGTCACTCTCCTGCTTAATGTTGTGGCCAGGTGAATCCTGTGTTGTATAAGATATTTACTATAACTTTATAAAACACTGTACACTATAGTACTAATGTAAAATTAGTGTTACTGGCCTATGTAAACATTGTGTTCAGGATATGTGCCAGTCTGAGTTCTACTTTATATTGCTAGTAGGATACAGAGCAGATCAAATAAACTTCTATGTAATATAAATGTTCACTATATACATGTAATTTATTTTGTGCTTGTAATATGTGCTTGCTAACCACATTTTAAATAAAATGGCATTCTCGCTCTTACACTACTTAGTTTAGAAACTAATTTGTACCTGAAGGCTCTGCCTGAGAATGTGACACATATTTCAATTAGCACACTCCACATACTCTCACCAGCACTTTATAATGGACTGTGGGGGAATGAACAGCACACATGGGCTTCACACCTTCTGTTTGACAGTTATTAGCAGAATATTTACTTAAAGCACAACATTTTCTTTAAAGCAAATGTAATCGTGTCAAGGTAAAGCTGGCCATTTAGCCTTGTTAAAAGAACTTCAAATATATTGAACCTGTGCTTAATATCAGGAAGTGAAGAGGAACTAATTTGGCTTGCTGGAAAAAAGCTTGAAAGATGATAAAATTCATATTAGTGCACTGTCTAAACATCGGTTTGGACCTGTCTTACTGTAAAATGTCCTGAACTCCCTGTCTCTGTCTTTTTCTTTCTCATGTGTGTGTGTTCAGGTTATTATACTAGTCATTTAAGCTACATTACTTATAAGGTCTACCAGAGAATATGTAAAATTTTATGTATAAGCTTTTGTACTTGTTATCTATAAATCAGTACCACAGTATTTTCAGTCATTTTACACTTTAAAACAAGTATAATTATTACCACTGCAGCTAGCTCTGGTGGTCATAAAGTCTTTATGTGTAAGTTTTTCTTCTTCTTCCTCTTCTTCTTCTTCTTCTTCTTCTTCTTCTTCCTCTTCTTCTCCTTCTTCTTCTTCTTCTTCTGTTTTTCCCCCCACCAATTTTTGGTTGAAGATATCATATACTTAGACTTCACCAATTCACTTGGTATGATTGTAGCTCCACATGTCTGATACAGAATATAAGATTTGTGTCCCTAAGTGTGTGTTGCCCTTTGTGCTAGCAAACACTAAAATGTTGTAGGCTCAAAGCAACTTTGGGGCAATATCTTGAAAATCTTTGCCTAAAATTATGAAATTCTTATGGCAACTTTACCTCTGGGAGGCACATTAACCTAACTCATTATGATTCATTTCTGGAGTAGTGTTATCACGACAAGAATGTCAAGAAGCAAAAATCTTTCACACCCCACATCATTACTACGTTCTTTAGGGGGTGGCATTGTGGCACAGTGGCTAGTGCTGCCACCCGACAGCAAGAAGGTCCCAGGTTCTGATCTGGGGCAGGGTGTCCTGGGTCCCCCACTGCGCAGAGCCCCCTGTATGAACCCCCCCATCAACCAGCATGAAAACCGAAGCCAGTGGGAAATCTACCAACCTCTTCTGACATGAATGCATCTACTGTATATAAAACATGACGTTATACTCAAAATAAATAAATATGCGCATTCTTTAGACACACATCATATTTCATGAAATTCATACATAGGGGCACCACAGCTGACACATTTCAATATCTCAAGAACTGCTTAAGCGACATTTTTTACATTTGGTATGCTTATGTCACTTCATTCTTGCTCTTTCTCTGACTTTATGCAGCGGTCATATTCCACACCCTTACGCAGTATGTCCAGTTATTTTTATAAGCTAAATGGTAGGCTGAATTGGGTACTATTTTCCAACTATCCTGCTTTGTGAATTTTTACATCCAAAGAGGTGACACACAGCAAGTAAATGCCTACACACAGATGTATTGCAGTACATCGCTCGGTGAACACGTTGAGCTCTGGTGATTGAGTAATCCATTTCCCCGAGCAGCTCTCCTGATGCCGTAAACACTCTTACCAAGCAGACACGTCATTCTTCATCTCAGCCAGGGACACCCAGCTTGGGGAAAATGGTGTGGATTTGTAACACCGTTGTACTTTCTGTTTTCCTTTCTCTTTGTCTCTCTATCTCTCTCTCTCTTTCTCTCTCTCTCTCTCTCTTTCTCTCTCTATCTCTCTCTCTTTCTCTCTGTTTATACTGTGGATTTATTTAAAGTGTTATACTTGAAATGAGATGCACTGATGTTTGCTATCTCACATTTATATGCTTGGAATATCTCTGTAAACCAACATGCAGAAATGGGAGGAGGAATTTTGATAGAAATGCATTTGGTTTGGTTACAGGCAGTTGCTCAGGAGTAAACAAAATTGAAATGTGCTGTATTTATCTGTCAGTTTGTGCAGCCTAAGAAATGGAAAGGGTTTATGTTGTTTTTGTATATACGCAGAGCAAATGATGGTGTGCAAATAAAGAATGTTGTATAGAGAGGATCTCATTTGGTTCTCAGTATAGCTTGCTATTACTCCATATTTTAAATCACACTCCCCACAGACATAAAAGCTTGGGAACTCTTAAAAATATAGATATCTAAAACTAGGGTTGCATAAAATTAAGATACACTCCATGTATACAAACCTCTCTATATAAACATAGAATACCATTATAATTAGTCCAGAACTGATTTCTAAAATATTATGTAATTCTTACAAACATGTTTTTGGCATCAGGTGTTCATGTACAGTACTTCCTTACCTTCTGTATGGACATTTGTTTACTCAAGGGTTTGAGAAGCAGAGCTAGTCTTGCTCAGGAAAACCTGTTTAAGACAACCCACTGGTTGTGATCCAAGGCCATTTTAAGTTGGTAATGAGAGTGAAACTTTGTATCTGTCTTTTGAAGAAGATTCAGTTTGTGCTCTTCTTTCTTGGTACTTCCTGCAGAGCGAGAGTAGATTTGGCTAGATCCCCTCTCATTGCTTTTATTTTTCTCAAGCACAGAGATAATTTATAAGTTAATGCCAAATTACAAATCTAAGTTCCTCAATTTAAGTGCATCTACTGAGGATTAATGGTCTTGATTTGTTCTTGGTTCTTAGTCTGGATTTGTTCTTGCAATTGTAATCACTTTTTTGTGTTATTTGTTTTGTTTTTTTTTACCTCCTCTTTCCTTTTGTACTTTTTTAACTTCATAATATATATTTATTGCTCTATTGGTTAATTTCACTTAAGTAATTGCACCATGTTAGGTAGAGTGAGCCAGAGTGCCTCCAGAAGGAGAGGGAGACAGAGCACTGGTGCTTTGCCAAGGCTTTTGAATAGCTTTCAGTGGAGGCTTTTCCTTCCCTCTTTCATCCCTCCTCACCCCAATCACATAAAACTGGCAGTGCATTGACAGTGGGAGCACTTTGTGTAATTCCCCAGATTGAAATGCTGTTTCACAATGAGAAATTTGTGGCCTTGTTGCTCCTGACAGACAGAGGAGGTCTTGCTAGGATACTGCAGGCATCTTGCTCTTCACTATCTAAACTCCTCTGCCTTAGTTACTGGATCACACTTCATAGCACGGACCAGACATGACTACTACGAGCCAAAAGACACAACTGTAATATTATAACTGCGGCACAACACAGCAGCACAGACTAGATATGACGGCGGTGTTATTACAGCCCAGTCGTCTCCTTCTGCACAGGTGTAGCTGCTGCTATTTATATGAGTGAGCTGAGAGAGAGAAAAAGACACACTATAAAGAACAGTCTTCTGTGGAGCCTTGGGATTTCAGTTCAGTATTGCTGCTGCCTTCAATACAGTTTTATACCCTAAGCAACATTGTCCTCATCATACTGTGTGCCAAACATCACATCTGGGAACATGTCAGTGTGTGTGCACATACACATGTCCCACTGAGCATGAAAGTGAACAGCATGAGCAGTTCACACTCCCTTTGACATCTCATTCCACCCCACCATAGAGGCTTCCCACCTTCCTGCGTCCATGACCTATAATAGTAGTTTTTTCAGCATGTGTACTTCTTTGCTTTCCTACATCTCCATCCCTGTGTTCACAGACTCATTACAGGCCAGTCAGCTTGGGGCAGCGTGTGTGGCCCTACAGGTAGTAGGGCTGTAAATAAGCATGTGTGTGCACTCCCCTGTTGCACGGTACTGGGCCTGATAACAGCTGTTCTTGGCACTACTGCTGACCTTCTCCTTGCCACTAATTCACCAAGGACTCTCCAACTGCTACTCTTTTGATTTCTACAACATTTATAGGTCCAATTATTAGTGCTGTCACATGCTGAATTTTTTTTTATCACGTGACAAAAAAAATTAATCGTGTGTTAATCTCGGTTTTAACGCACATTGTGATTTGTGTTGTACATGCAGGTCGGCATCGTAGGACCATTGAAAATGTTGATACCGTTTATCACTGGTCTATTTTAAGAGAAACGACCGTTGAATGTTGCCTCATTATTCAATTGACTTTATTTGATAAAAGTGAAATATTAAAGATGATTGACATCTTTTCATTTTTTAAAATACAAAATAGTTTTTGTCTTTCATTCATCAATACCGATTAGAGTTGGACTTTAATTAAAGGCATCAATTCGCCAATTAGAGTAACGCACGTTACAACCGAAGAGTAAAGTTTACGTTACAACCAAAACATACATTAAAAAGTTAAAATACATCACCCACAGTTCATAGATGTTTCATCACATTTATTTCAAAAGTGCCTACAGCATATAAAATGAGTCTGAACAGCGTTGTTTAATCATGCTAAATACAGCTGTCCGCTGTTGATGACGTTGCAAGGCGTTTCAAATAGAGCCGTTTTAGTGACCGAGTTCCCAATGAAGAGCCCTTGGGATTCTGTACCCTGTGCAGTGTGTAGGGACCAGGGATACAGATTAGGGACGCTTGCGATTGGAATGCAGCCTAAAACGAGTAAAGTAACGGCCAGTTACAGCGCCGCTGGCTTACGTAATTTAACTAACTTTTAATCTGCGTTAAGTTTTTTAGTGGCGTTAATTTTTTTTATCAAGATTAATTCTTTAACGTTAATGCATTAATTTGACAGCACTAGCAATTATTCTTATTGCTGAGAGAGAAGGGGGCAAAGAGGGAATTAGTAGTAGATGAATATAAAAAATAACAAACACTATTTTATTTACAGTGATATTGTGTTTTCTACCACCCTCATCAGCTCACCTGCTTTTTGGACTGCTGTACAGTTCTTTTTTTGTTTGTTTTTATGCCTCTGTCAAAGGACGATGTGTCTGTTCATGCATCTGTATGAGATTCTGCACCATATTTTACAAATGAGTGGCTGAATGTAGGATTTACAATATAATTATGATGGTGATAATTATCATTGTAACCATCATATGACCTGATTACATTTTTAGAATTGACACAAACAGCAAGGTCAAATGTCTGTAGTAGTTTTTCTTCAATAGTTTTGTCCCTTTTTGAATTATTTTATAAGGGTATTTCAGGAATACAAATTAGTAACAAAAAGAACTAGATTTGGTGGTGACAGAGACATAGCTCTTCCCAAATTCTGCTTGTTTTACATAGCAAGGCATTTGTTTGTTGTTTGCTTCTCCCATTTCTGTGTTAACTTTCAGTTTTCCATCTTCAATAAAATTCATTTAACATACTGTGTTCCGTATAATCTTTGGACATACAAATAACTGATAAAAAAGAACTATATCCTGTCTGTGTTTAGTAATAATCATCTAACATATGACCACAGAGGAGAGCAAATTTGTTTGCACTGGTGCAAGCAAAAATCATAACACCCTCCCAAACATGATATTATCTAGAAGAAATTCTGAAAATGATATTTGGCCAAAGGTTTGTGGACATCTGACTTTCACACCCACATGTGGGCCTTCCTTACACTAGAAGCACATAATTGTACACTGTAAAAAATATCGTAAAAAAAAAAGTAATTTTCTGGGAGCAGAGGGCACCAGAAAATGTCTGTAAAAAAACAGTAATTATCTGTCACATAAGCTGCAAATAAAAACTTAAAAAAAGAGATAATTTTCTGGCAGCCAGGGCACCAGAAAGTAACGTGAAACCGTTGGGTGGCAATCTCGCATGTTGCTTAACAGCACTTCTGTCATGTCCTTCGTGGGGCTTGAACCAGTGCTGTTCTACTCACAAGGCAGTTCCCATTTCTTAGCTGTTGTTTTCATAGTTAGAAGTAAATATCAAAGACCGTTTTGCACATAAACCCCACAAAAACCATTAAATTGTATGTTACAAAAGCCCAAGTTTAAATTCATTGTCAGAGTTCATTTAGTAAGTGTTGCGGAAAAATAATCTGTCTCTTTTTTTTTATTTCAATACATTAATAAACTGTCTTTTATTTTGTTAAATGTAGGTTAGCTGCACTTTTATATTGTGTAAATTACAGGAAATGCTGCTACTTTTTTCAGTAAAAAATATTGCATTTTTACGGTTAGTTTTGTTAAAAGTCTCATCTAAAAGCTGTTAAAAAACAGTTATTTAGTGTATTCCATTTATACAGATTTTTTGTTAAATCACATGACACATTTTAATAAACAGTTTATTCTTGTAATTCTATTATAATTTACTGTCATTTTGAAATACAAGGAAAAAACTACATTTTACTGTTGAAAAACAGTAACAATTTTTTTACAGTGTATAGGATGTCTTTGTATACTGTAACATTACAGTTTCCCTTCACTGAAACTAAGGAGTCCAAACCTGTTCCATCATAGCAATGGCCTGCCCTTACACAAAGTCTGTGAAGACGTGGTTTGCCAAGGTTGGAGTTGAAGAACTCTGGTGGCCTGCAACCTCAACCTCGTTGAAGACCTTTGGGATGAACTGAAAGACTGACATCAGTGCCTGAACTCACTGATGCACTTTTGGTTAAATGAACACAAATTTCCACAGCTGTGCTTCAAAATCAAATGGAAAGCCTTCCCATAAGAGTTATTGTAACACCAAAGGGGGACTAAATCTGTTGGGGTATTCGGCAAGCGTATATGTGTGTGATGGTCCACATACCTTTGGCTATGTTGTGTATAAGGAATCATGACTGTCATCTAAGATTATAAAACATTGATAGAAACATAACTGCAAACTGCCACACACACACCCAAGCCTTTTCTCAGTAATGTTTCAAGCACAGCTAAATAGTGTTCAAAGTCTAAATATCACTGTTAACAGGAAACTGATATGGAGGTGAATTTTATGTATCTTTTGATCACACGCTCCTGCTTGATAATGTGCTGTGTGGCTACATTAAAATGGTTTATTTAGAGTGGATGTGTTATGCACTCAATAAATCAGTGAACTATCAAGGCTGAATAGTCAGCAACAGTTTTATCTAGCAGTTCAGTATATCAGTTCATGTTACTGTTTTATATGTATACCAGTGGACTGTGCTTTACTATAAAGTGCACAGAATATGAGGGATGAATGTGATGGATTTGCGCTATGAATGTGCGAGAACAAACTGCCAATGCAGCACGGTTTATCTGATTCATTTCTATTTAGCACTTAAACAATCTAACACTTAATTATAATCTTGCACTGGAACTCACTGGTTAGTTGATGTCCAAGTATTAAAAAGGAACCAGATGCACATAAGGTACATTATTTAATTTTATTTTTTTTAAAGAATGGATTGATATGTATATATTTTTAAATTAGGACAAAATATACTTGGACAGTTGTCACTATACCTGGTTTCACCACCTACATATCACCTATGTGTGGGAACCACTGGCAGCTGTTGACACAATTTGAGTGGCTTTTCCAGTCTGCCCACGGTCTTGTGGGACTCCGAACAGAAAGTGTGTTTCATAGCTGAGATCAATAATACAATTTAGCAAATTTCACAGTGAATGACTCCCTGTGACCTACCAACTGTTATGAAATGAACATACTTGCTTTGGGCATTTCTTTTCTGAAAGGAAAAAAAAAATTGTGGTGCAAGAGCAGAGGAAACATTTGAACCCTTTCAAATTTATTGGCCTCTTTATCATTGGTGCCAAGTTGTGTAGGCTGCCGAGCGTTCTGTGGTCCTCAGGCATCATGTTGCTCTGTTTTGCCTGATAGTTTCTGTTGGCAAGAACTGAATAGCAAGACCCCCAAGAACATTGAATCCAAACACTTAGTTCTCTTTCATTTACTTTCCCATTTCATTTTTGATAGAAATGCTAATGTGCATGATTATTTTACTATTTAGTGCCATTTTAATGACAGCCTAGTGATTTGGTGACGTTTTGTAATTGATGTCATTAATTAGCAGCTGTTACCCTCTGAGCTCAGAGCTGGCATTTGTGCATAGTGCTGTCTATCTAATCCCACACTACAGTGAAGTATTATTTTAATGCTTAATTTATTCTTGTCTTGAGGCACTCGCAGTCTTGACACCTGTTACTGAGTCGCACAAAGTTAGAGGTCATGCTGTAATCTCATCCAGATTTAACGATAAAGATATGGCTTGGTCAGTGGGGAGGGAGAGATTGATGTTGTCATGGTGACTCTTTGCCTTTAGACTTTCAGTAGGGACAGAAAAAAACTGCAAGGGCAGAGTCTGATATGAGGTTCTGTGTTTTCCTGGGCTTTGAATCAATTCCAGCTTTATCAGTCGTCTGTGTCCAGGAATTCTCACCCTTGGGAGCAGCTGATGTGTTTTCCAATAATTAAAGCGAGCACATTGCAAAAGTACATTTAGGAGGTGGCTGTGCTCCCATGTCCTCTCTGATTCCAAATGGAGTTTCGAACAGTGAGTATAGGCTCATAGAGACGTTGAGAAATGTGTGTAGCTGCATTTGACGGCGGCTTAAACACAGTTTGACTTGGCTACAACAGCATTTTAGTTCAGGAGGTGATGGGAATGGTCTCTCACTTACCACTGTGCAAAATTTATAATGGCCTGGAGGCTGAAACATTTTGTCATATTGTTTGTCATATTGTTGTCAATCATTTCTAATTACACCAAATTTCTGATGTTTACAAAGTACTGTTTGTTTTGCTTTTGTAGTGATTTAAGGTCTGTAAAGATGTCAGAAATGGAAACGCGAGCTGTGGACTGTTAACAGTATTTCAGCTGTGACAATCTTTTTACACAGTTCAATGGATTGTACTTTTTAAATTATGTAGATTGAAATGATTAAATTGTAATGTACATTCTTTCCCATTTAATCTTTTTTTCTTTTAAGTATTTTATTCCTTTCTTTAAATCAAGGTGAGTGAAGGGAATTTTTAGTAGTAGAGAACCCAGAAAAATAGCACTTTTGGTTACAAATCTTTTGTGTAGCTCTTGAAACATATTGCCAGAAAAATGAATGCTTAAAAAGTGCTTGAGTTCTGAGGACATTTTATTATATTTTAATCTGTTTTAACAGAATTAACTTGTATGTTTTGCATGTCTTTGTAGATAGCTGTCATATTCTGTATAAATATTATTTTGCATAAAATGATATCAGTAATATAGGTGGTCTGGGATGGCTGAATTGGGAGAAACTGACAAAGAGACTGGCAAAATAGTTAGTTTTTTCTTCCAATACCATATTTTATCGTTGAATAAATAAATCACAAATGTATTTAAAATATACAGTATTTGAACAAATTTATGGAAAATTAGTTTAATTCAGACTGCTTTCAATTCACAGATGAGGGCTTACACACAACTGTAGAGATGACAGCAGTTATGACAGTTTTAAAATGTTTGAATGACCTAATAAAAGACATTAATTGCAAGAAATTTAGTCAGCTGAATTAATTAGAGATCACTGATATTCGTGTGAACAGTTATGAGTTGAGTGAAGAGACGATAATGAGGCTAATATTTAAATGCTTTGAGTAACATTTACCTCAGGTCATCAGACAGAAACTAAGATGCTGATAAAGTCAGAGTTAATTTTACGTTGTGACATTTTAAATGTTATAAATGTAGAGGTAGATACAATAACTTTCAGTGGAATGAAAAGTGAGATAATCTATATACACTGAAGTACTTGGTAATACTTGGTAGGTCCCCCACGGGATCTTGGAGGGAACGTTGCACAGTCTTCATGCTCGATCTCCAATTAAACTATGCTGAAAATAGCAAAATCATGATAACTTGCCATTCTCATGGCAGAAACAGCTCTAGAAGCGTCCATAGATATCTATCGCGTTATATATCTGCACTAGCAGATGCAACCAATGATGTGCATTGGTGGCGTTGATGTGTATTTTGCATAGGCTCTAGTACCAGTTTTTTTGGTACTTCAGTGTATACTGAAAAGAGTTGACCATGTAAAAGTTTTTCCCAGGCTTTCACACATGTTAATAGTATATGTGTATCCTGTATCTGGTCTGATAATATTTACTGTAGAAACCTATTGAAAAACCCTTGTAGAGTGTGTATTGTGAAATTCAATTTTGTGTTGTTATTATTGTTTGCATTGTGATTTAAATTAAATTCCTGTAATATCTGGTTTGTGTAGCTCTGTGTGTGTGTGTGTGTGTGTGTGTGTGTGTGTGTGTGTGTGTGTGTTTATCTACAGCTTTGGATGGCAGCATGTAGGCCTGACTCTAGCCCTCAGGCACTGCTGGACTGCAGCTGTATAAATTCGTCTTTGTGCCGGATGAGCAGTGTGGCTGGCCTGGCTTGTAGTTTGGTAATGGGATTAGTTTAGCCATCTTTTCGCTGTGTGTTCATGTATGAATGGTCCTGAAGAGCAACACTACCACAAATCAAAGGCTTTTTAGTGAAAGAGCTCTGTAGTGAAAAAGCATATGATGAATGCTAATGAAGATCCCTCATATTTTTGTGTAAGCACTACAATCAGTTCTTGTTGTGGCTGATGGTAACACTCTGTTTTGTCTGAGATATAAACATCTGAATTGAACAGCTGGAAGTAAAGTGCAGCATTCACTGGATGTGAGGGTAACGCTGGCATTCTTGTCTACAAACCACCCACAACAAACACACTGGCGCACTCCTCGTGTACCTGAGGAAAGCTAATTTACACTGTGTTTACTGGCCTCCTTTACATAATAGGGTTAACCACATGAGAGTACAAACACACAGTCACATAATATCGCAGATGCTCAAGCCTCCCACTCTTTTCTCTATATTGAATTTTTATTCCAGCTTGTTGATAGAGGCCTGAACTAACTTCTTGCAAATGAGAAAGTATTTCTAGCCCAGAGTCTCTGTACGGAGTAATTCTGTAAAGTGGAAAAAAGGGAGCAAAAAACAAAAGCAGTGTATATGCCCACAGAAGCTTGTGCAGCCCACTACTGTGCTGAGCATTTACTCTTATTTGTTATAAACCCAATTTGTTAAATCTTAAGCACTGCACTGTTTTCTCCTAACACTTGATGATTAATATGGCCTGTACCCGGTGAAGACCCCTCTGAGGAAATACACAGATAGGACTGGAATTATAGAGTCAAAGAGAGTTTGTCTCACTTATGATTGCTTTTACTCTCTCTTTCACTTTCATCCTCATCCTTTCTTCTTCCTGCCCACCCATCTACATACACACACACTGTTAAAATCAGCCATTGATTTTTCCTCTGTTTATTATGCATGGAGTTATCTGTCAGTGAACTGTCTCACCAAACACCGTTTTTCCTTCAGTGCATGAAGGCTGGACCTATCCCGAGCTATTTATTTTGGTGGAGAAGTGAGTGATGCAGTGCTGATTACAGCTCATCATAGTCTGACTTTGGAGTCAGAGACCATAAAATTAAAACGGAAATCAATGGGGTATCCATATCAGTTCCTCTCATGCTGAACATAGATGTGTAGCCTTGAGGCCTGTATTCCTGGTTTGACTGAAAGTATCTGCAGAATCCCTGATAGACCATGGACAGCAGCACATGCTCTCCATGGTCCTGAGATGTCAGACCACTCGGATATGTCTGTGCCGTAATGGGTTTAATCAGGCTGAGCGCAAATTTGCTACACTGTATCTCCATTAACGAAATGGTTTCACTTTTTACTCATGCTCTGAGGGATGCTTTACCTATATCTGTGTAATCCCTTGTGATATCAGACATGTCTCTAACATTAGATTTATTAAAAATGCAGCTTAACTTTGCTCATTATCCAGGACATTTTTTCTCTTTTATTGTACATCAAAGACCTGATTTCGATACTGCTGGTATGAGTTAACTGAACCTAAATTAAGCCTATCTTGAGATTTCACACTCAAGTATAGATTTTTTTGTATTTAGACTAGCAAATAGCTCAAAATTTAGTGTAAATGGGATAGATTTTTTTTTTCACTTTAAAAACAGGCTCAATATATTCTTAAATAAATAAATTCCTTAAATAAATTGGTTAACCAGTTTTTTAGTGAACGTTTATACTTAATTTTGTATTGCAGTTTGTTGGTAACTGACTTTTGTTAGAAATTATTTGATGCCAGAAGCACTTTAATGTGTCAGAATGTCATGTGATGAATTATAGGGCACATCTGCGTGGAACAGCTGTGGTCACCATTCCACTGTTTCTACATCCAAAGCTGGTCATGTTCCCTTGCATTGCTCCTACAGGGGACTTCATATTCTCTGTGTGAGTCTTTCATCTCACATTCCTGCTCTGTTATTATCTTTCCTTTTTGCCATTATTTTGTGCTTCCTTTCTTTCTTGCTCTCACACCCATTCTTTTAATTTCTATGCTCGGATAATGAACAATCGATCCACATGACTCAGAATTGTGTAAGAATTACATGTAAGTATAATGTTCCTTTTAGTGTGAAATGTGTTTCACTCACCTCAGGTTTTGGGCACATGTTCTCACTGCTGAGAGTTGACAATCTGTCATTCGCATTTAGAAATGAAAGGGAATGTAGAATAGCAATACATCTTACTCCTGCAGAACTTGCCCTGGAGCTTTTAGGCTCTGCAACCTGTTTCATTAATCTGCATACCTCATTTTAAACAGCGCACGGTCACTCTCTCACACACACACACACACACACACACACACACACACACACACACACACACACACACACACACACACACA